>CM067356.1:18570844-18733558 GCA_034190875.2 Urechis unicinctus
TTTCGAGCTGAATTTAATAAACGAACAGTCAGACCATTTGCAAAACAAACACGGTGATATCACATATATCTTAATCGAGGGAGTTGAAAAACAGCTAACTCATCAAGTCAATGGAAAAGCTGTTATCTTGTTTTAAAATAATTATCAGTTCATCTAATTTCCCTCAATACTGTCACGGTGCCTCCAATAGGTGACAAATGAAGTACCTGGCATAAAACCGAAAATCAACATAACATAGGAATACAAATATAAATCGAATGCAAGAATTGCGTCAGATTGAGTTATCCTTACCATAGCGATAACTTTACCAGCATGCAAATGCGCTGGCTTTGAAGTGAGTTCCCACAGATGAGAGGTTTACAATATGCTTATATGATACGTGTTCTTCATTCTCTGAATCTCGGACTCTATGGTGTCCAAGCAGCTCAGATCTACTACCCACTGTGGGCAACGGCTGTGTGACAAGGGGTTGAAGGCACCTTGGATACGCACACACATAAGGAACAAAATAAAACATTAGCTCCGGAATTGTCATGTCTGTTATTATGCAGAACATCAATAATGGATCGGTTACTCGTTATGGCGCACCATGTGTTTATATAATATATCAAATGCGGAGCATGTTATATATATTTATAGATTAAAGAGCCTAGAATAATTGGATGCAATATTCGACCGACGATCTCGCTTATTCACAATATAATGATCTGGCGTTAATTTCTTTGGAAAATCTCACTATTTTGTATTGACCAGAACATTGATAGCATTTATCTTGACAACCATTCTTTCAAATGGACAAACATTGTAAACCGCTCGATTTTTTCATCCAAATGTTCAAATATACGCCTTCAACTATGATGTTAGATGCTTAGCCAGAACCTGTATGGCATACCTCCCGATAACGATACAGCATATGCGTGTGATCAGAGATTTATATTGGTCGCAAGTAAACTAAATCATATTAGCAGGGAATGTGTGATCCATCCTTGAGTAGAAGGTGGCGCACCATTGTAAATATATATATATATATATACATACATATATATATATACATATATATAGATAGTATATATAGATGTATATATATATATATATACATATATAGATATATATATATATCTATATATATATATATATATATATATATATCTCTATATATCTATATATATATATATATATATATATATATATATATATATATATATATATATATATATATATATATATATGAATATTGTATATATATTGAAATTATTATCGTGGTGCTAAACAACTTTTTTTATATTTTCTTCGGCCCCAACCTTGTGACTGTTGCAATTGTCCAACAGCAGATGCAGAAGTCGCATATGGCCGTGTGTGTTTGGTAGCAATACATGCACATATCTGGCGGATGTTTCTCAGTATAATCGGTATATTCATGGTCCTAGAGCAAGATAGCAAATTGAGTAAAAAAAAAACCGAATATCAAATCTGTGACAAGCATTCACGTCAATATATATTCAAAATTCAAATAATATGCTTATTGTTCTCAACACTTCGGGGGGGGGGAGGGATCATAACTGCTCTATTTATCGAACCCAGAACATTAAAACAAAGAGAATATATTATGTACAATAGTTTTTCCCATGTATCCAAAAAAAGTAAAGGTGCCATGTCACCGCAGCTAAGTGCACCACGCTAAATATATGACCATAGTTTGTGTGCTTGTCATTTAGAGTTAACTAAGCAAACAATTATGCTTCATGTATTTGAGTTAAAATTGTCTCGTGTTTCACATTTTAGTAGCTTCATCATTTGAACTAACAGACATTTATTGAAAGCGAAAGGTTATTTCATTTCTAATTTCAAATGTAAGATAAACTATTTTTCCACCTAGTGCTTTACTAATCCAACAGTCACATCGCCATTTTTGTTGATGCCATTCACAGGGTGCCATGTCCTCTTCAAGGCTACACAGGAGTGATTTACACCCTACTAGACGTAAGTAGTCTGGTAAGATATATGTATATTAATGCTCGAATGATCCTGAGCAGTGCTGCTGCTCGCTTAGCTATTGTCACTGCAAAGTAAGAAGGATTATAGATATATCCTTGTTATTTTGCAACTCACATTGTACTAAGCACTTCAAACAGTGGATTATCCATTTCCATGAGAGTTTATCTGACAATGTGCCTTTGTGCTGTCACTTTCACCATATTTGTGAACATTGTAATTCACCAGCTTCATTACTGAAAGATAACAGCTGTCTAATCATTTTAGGTGCTAGTAAATCTAGATTTTCTAATCAAGAGATGCCTGGTGTGTGGGATCTTTTGCATAATGCATGAATAACCTATAACTTAACGGGTCACGAACATAATTCTGACTTTAAGACCAACTTGATGTTGGTAGTTTACTGGACGCGAATGGCGCCATCCTTGTACTACAAACAAATATTTAACATTGCTTGTGCTGTATATTTGCTTTTTGTGACTGTAACAAGAACTTGCATTTGGCACATTTGTTATAGGTCACATGGCTAGCAGTTGACTGCGTGTCACGATTTAAATGACGTGTTTTATCGTCACCGTAAATAATACAATTAGAATAATTGCACTGCTTTGTTGGGGTACCTAGATTTGCATTGGTAATAGGGTCAAAGGAAAAGCTAGCATAAGTCTCGACTGGCATTAAGCTATATCATTCCCCATTTGGGTATGGCAAAATTTACCCATTATTAATGCTTTCTACGAATCGCACACCAACTCAATGTTTCATCGTAGGATCATAAACTACACAGAAACTGGGTTGCGATGCTCAATCCACGATTGCATGTATGTATCACATTCGTTATAAAGCGTTTATTAATAATAGGAAAACCCAACTAACCGCTTATTGATCATAAAAGCGATCGAATCAATATCGTCACAATGTAGCGGTCTTAAGTCACGACGGTCTAAAGTGATTGTGTTGACCCCTGCCAGGCCACATGACGCGTGTTAAGTAAGATCTTTGATGTTGCCGACCCCTTTCAAGTTTAGAAATAGTTGTTGAGGGTCAGTCTAATTTATATACAAACCGTTGTAATCCGGTAAACCACCTCCCTCCTGTAGTAAATGTTATGCATGTATGTTAATGTTTTTGGCCAAATTGAGGGCCATTTAAGTTTTAGTCGCATAATATGTCATCTCCTACGTGGTGTTAATCATATGTATATATGTTAATGCTGTGGCCCACTGAGGCCATTCAAGTTTAAGGTGGTTCGCCTTACATAGTTAGCATGTAGCTTAGTGAATTCACGATGAATTAATGGGGCGTCCGCCCATTTGGTCGCACGCCAAATGAAATGGTATATAATGACCTCAAGAATTGAGGACAATAATCATTCGGAAATGCAGAGAGACCAACCAACTGCGTTGTCGTTATTCATTACCCGCTATCTCTCTGGTGCATAGTCTAGCAGCAGTGTAAAGTCTAAGATCAGGGACTACACTCTGTGAAACCGAACACGGAGAATTTCTTTGCGCTAGTTCATATCCAATATAGGGCATGTTCATAGTATATGTTAGCAACATTATCTGACCAACCATCTAGCGGTGTATGTAAATCCTAGCATGGTGTGTTTGCATTTGTTGCGTCCAAATATCGATTGATGACAGGCTGTTCCACGCCAACTACGTCAATCTGACTCGAAAGAGCAATTGTTTTTGACAAATAGTGATTAAAGTCACTTAGAATAATGGCAAGTGGCTGCATATTAATAATATTGGATACGAGTAGGAGATCAAGCTTCATTGTCCTAAAGCTCAATGGCTTATAATAGGTTTGGGTGTATGATGTAGCGCGATATCACGAAATAACGCTCTAGTGTGTCGTTGCATGGAATACCTCCTGCAGTTGTTTTGATTATCACGTTGCCATGGTTTTCATTCAGCGGTTTCAAGTCTGCAACGTAGATAGTAATTTTGTTGAAATTGCCATGTGTGCCATATTTAAGTAATTTAGACGTACATTCGAAAAACCAGACGCTTGTTTGACTTCAGTGAACTGATTTTCTTGTTTGCATTATCAAGCACTATATAAACCTGCTATACAAATTCTCCAGACACATCGGCCTTACCTGTTTTTGCCGCGCTGAGAGCGTGAAATCAGTTTCAAGGTTCGAGAATTGTAATTTGCACAGCTTGGTTGGCATGACAAAAATAGTTGATCACTCGGTTGTGTATTCGTTAACGATGTTGATGAATACTCTGTAAAAGGATTATTTTCCAATGTTTCCCACGAGACATATCATTGATGGATAAGTTGTTTACCATTTAATGCATGCAAAAGGACTACCCAAATGATCCCAGAATGATCCTGACCAGAGCCGTTGTTAATTGAGCTGTCTTCGCTGCGAGGCCAGAAGGCTTATGTTCGAAACCCTAGGCACTTTGCTATGATTATATATATATATATATATATATATATATATATATAATATGGGTCATTTGTTAGGTATTATTCTGTACACTGTCGATATTGATAGGTAGGCCATTGTTATTGCTCACTTACACATGATGAATTAGTGCAAACCTAGCATTTTAGTGCGCGGTGAGAACCTTGTCACCTTTCTCTGCAAATCACCATTAGCGTACGACGCGGCGTAGTCATCCCTAGCAAGTATAGGTAGCCATCGTGGTGAAAGCATTTATCACTTTATGGTCAACACATTAATCATATATATCAAAAAGACGAGCTAATACGATACTCTCGGTAAGCTTGATACACGGTTAAATGGGGCAATAATATGAATCCAGTATACGGTGCATTAATAAAAGCAGATGCCGTAATAAATGCACCGTCAGATTTTAAAGAAAATAATGTTGGGATTAAACAGCTGGATGCATTTACAGAGCTTATCATGGTGTATCACAACACCACATTTTTGCAACCTTTTAGTTTGTTCAAATAATCATGAGTGTGGATCAATATCGTCCCAACATGGGGTGACAAATTACTTGTCATCACGAGCTTTGGTAGACTGTTGGTCTGAAATGGTAATGATTGGTTGCTTTCTGGCATGAGCAAATAGTATTAACTGCATGTGTGTTTGGTATTAAGCACTGATACACATTTACAAGAAATGATCTTTATCAGCAAAGGCTATTGATGAATTGATCACAGAGCCCAATATTTCTACACTGCGAGATGTAAGAAATGTAATAGATCTTTGGGAACAAGTTTTTCTAAATCAAATCTGGAAACCATGGAAGCTTTCACAAAATTTTGCCGCACGATAGCTATTTACCGTGCTGTAGCACAATACGCCTGTTTCAGCTGTCTGAAGTAATCACTGCATGTTTAATAAATAATATATCAAACATATTTTTCTTGAAATTATTAACAATGGTAACGCCAATGTGCTTTGTCATGATACCCGTGATTAGATACATTTTATGAAAGTATCGTTATCATAAACCTATTCTCTGAGGTCCGCCAACACAAATAGAGCATCTACCTTCAACATGATTGGGAGAGGAATTCAAATTAGAGCTACAACAGTTCCTTTGGCTATAGCTCCAGCTAAGCAATCAGTTTGACACTTCCCATCATTAGCGAGGGATAATATAAGCGCATATCCTGACCAATAAACTACCTTCATTTTGAAAAACATAAATGATTGTATGGTGATGGCATTACACCTTGAGACTTGAATGAAGGATACACTACAGGATTTTGCAAATTGACAACGGCGAGACTTAATCGGCCCAAGTTAAAATTAGTTGCGTAATTATTTAGTCGCAAACACTAGGGTTTATACGCGGTATTGTGTATGCCGTTGCTCAGCCATTTACACAAATCAACGCACAGACAGTTAGGATCAGAACCACGCCACTTTTATCATGTATCTATCTTCCAATGTCTACAAACGTTCACGAACATTGCATGATCCTCAATATAATTACCGTGTCTAACGTATCTGATGTACAATGCCCACAAACTTGAGCAACACAAAAGATATTTATGTTGCATGATTCATTAACCTATACACATTTCTTGAAATATGCATACTCATAATTCTTGGTTGCAAATCCCCGCTAAGTTAATGAGTGTATTATCTCATATGTTTTATGTTTTGGTCAAACTAGTTTCGGTGGTGTAATCGTTGACGTCTTCAGGGTGGTCGATCGATTTCCGGATGTGACAGCCTTGAGCTGGCTACGCTGAGGACTGTTCCTCTCCAAAGTTTTAAATGACCACACGAAACGAATGTATGAGCGTGACGTGAAACCATGCCTTAAGATTTACGTCGCTTGTTTGAATGTTTACAACCCAACTTTGTCTGATTTTGAATGAAACCTGTAATAGATATTAATGTATTGTCATAATATCGACCAATATCAAACACTGGAAATAAAGTGAATGTCATAACTTAACGCGACTTAGAATAGAATACATTGCTATATAGAGATGCGCTTCTGGGAAATTTATGCATTTCTATATATTGGCAAAAACCACATCGGCCTCATATTTAGTTCGTAATTTCCAACAATAAGTTAAAATACTCTGCAATATAGAGCTATGAACGAGGATTGACCAGGACTTTCAAAGACCAGCTGTTGCAGCCTGTTGGTATTGGCAATGATATAACCACGGGTGAACATGTTAGCTCTTACAGTAGGTATGCTAACTTTTAACAGGTCAAACATATGCGTTTACTCACGAAGGGAGCGTACTTCCCAATTGTTTTGTTTTCTTGTGAGTGTATAAGCACATCAATAAGATATTATTAACGTTTCCATGACATTATTTTTTTATCTTTAATATCAAAGACGCTCACGGACCTTTACTCGCGATGTCTAAAGCCAATTTTCGCTGGCATAGATCTCACTGTAACAACAACATATCCAGTGAAAGCGATCATTTGCCAAATTACACTCGCTGCATTGTGTGAATTCACTTGGCCGAGCGAATTGATAGAGGCAACGGGTAGCTATAAACGCACATGGCTATGCAAGAAAAACATTGATGTATAGTCGACCTAAAGAGAGGCCCTCACTATATATATGCCGACCCATGACAAGCTTTTGAACGCTTGCCTGCCTTATGTATTAGCGCACTCTAAACATAATGTAAACGTGTGGTCGAAAGGTTCCTATTGTAATCATTCAATACCTTCATTAATGATATACTCGTTGAGAGAAATATACGCTGAAGCAAGGATTATTTGTGGAGGTAAGGTAAGCATGACTTTATTAAGGTGTGATTCTTATTGGTGTATGCGCATTTGCAGCAGATGTTAGTTAGTGTATATAGAGCCGCTAAGTGCTTTGTTAAAATCAACACACACACTGCAAGCCCTCGACTTTTTTCCGCAAGTAAATGTAAGACGTGCAACATCAAATTCAATTTACTATGATATACCACAATTCATCGAAGTAAACTGCCTTCACTCATCACTCGATACTGTGAAGCATTTCCTTGTGTCCTCTTCGCCTAATAATTTTCCGACATAAATCACATTTTCAATATCTATAAGTCAAGGATAAGGCTTCATTGCTCATCATAACGAATATATATCAGTTACATAATTAGACCAACAAAGAAGCGGTGTATGTAGATTATCTCATTGTATGTTGTCATTAGCGTCCAAATATCGGTTGACAAATAGCTGTTCTACGGCAGTCTTTTTGCCCAAAAGAGCAATTATCGGGGACGTACCATGATTAAAGTCGATTCAATATCTTGGTTTAACTGCTCTTTATTCTACAGCACATGGCAATTGTGTACCACACAGATCTTGATCAAATCAACGATATTCCATAATAATATATGACCCTAACCCTATGGATGCTTCTACGTTTTTCTCTAGGCAAGGCCGCTTTATCGACTTTGAATACAAATCACTGTAAAGCTGTTACTGTTCCGTTACATTCACACCATAATCGTAGTGTTATTGTCCCCAAGCAATCCCCACAAATGTTACATGATATGGCGAGGTCATTCGACAGCTAAAATTGATATACGAGATATTTCGACTGTACTGATACATATGCCTTTTTGTCGACATGTTGTATACTGTTATAGATTGATTATTGACACCTCATTAGACCAGCTATTGTCTGGTCAGTATTTGCTTTGCCTCAATCATTCGAACATATGTCATGTGCACTTTATGATATTATAGACATCTCTTTCTCCAAATCATGTCAGGTAAAGCAACTATAGGTGCTATCCCAATCCTCTGGACGCATTAGCCAATCTTGTGTATGCCAATCACAGAGCGCCAAATTCGCTTCAAGGTAACATAATTTGTAAAGCTCGGTTGACGTGACATAAATAGTAAGTCGCTAAGGTGTGTATTCATTCCTAATGATGATGAATAGTCTGAAGAGGGTAATTTACCAAGGTTTCCTATGAGACAATCCCCTGATTGGTAGGTTGTTGACAGTTAAATGCAGTTCCTTGTAGGATAGTTGTTAATTGAGCTTATAGTTTATGGGAGACCAGAAGGCGTAGGTATAGTTGTAAATATAATCAGAGCAAACGACACCATATTCCTTCAAGAAATTTCTCATCGATCCTACAAAAATGTGTAAGGTTTTTTGTATCGATCTGTATTATATCAATATTGTTAAATCGCACTAAATGACCCCTTACAGACCTCCTAAAAAGGTATCCTCATCGTACCTGAAAAATTGAGGGGTTTAATAATTTGTCAATAAATACTGACTTGAAATAAAACCAAAAACACCCTCGGTGGGGATTTTATTTTATTACTCACTGGCAGACGAATCTTCAGAGCAGCAATATCATTTCATGCAGTGTGAGGTGCCTCCTACTCTCTCTGCAAATCGCCAGTGGTTATAAAGTTCCTAATCGACGTATTTATTCTTGTTTGATACTGCGACTGAATTTCGAATGGGAGCTACAACTATTTTTAGGCTATATAGCTATGTGCGCATACCATGACCAAAAAAACACTGCGCATCGAAACTCTATGTCACCAATTACTGTGAGGCAAAAGCATCAAACATTGAGACTTGATTGGAGGGGATGTGATGAAAAAATCAGATGATGACTAAATATTGCAGTGTATTTTATAGTTAACCCATGAGAAGTCGGAAATGATTTGTCGTTTGGCTAATGGTGAATTCGTTAAGGCTGACTGAAAAAGAGTGCGGCAGTGTCGAGCCTCTGGAGGAGATATCGTCCCAACAATTAATGTTATTTCGTAGCCAAGTTGGCCTTGATTTACTGTTCATGAGTCGTTCTGGCTCCATGATAAATATTACCTTTCAGCCCTTTGATAATGGTGCAGGACTTGCTAGCAACTAGCATCCAATGATGAAGCGTAAAGGCAGCATTAGTTTCATTTGGATGATTTGTTGTTGATTATTACTATTTTTCGTACACTGACTGCATAATTCTCGATGTCTTTGTTGGTTGGCTAGTGCTTTTGTAGTTTGTAGCATTGTAGCAAATACTTAATGTTGTTACATGACTCTATGCCACCGTGTGTATGGTGCAAAAGCAGATACAATAATATATTAACTAAAGTTTAAATGCTCATTCATAAATAAGCATTTATGGTAAATATACTCCATGCGTTGCTATAGCAAGCAAATCCCTCACGAATAGCTACACATTATAACATATTTAGCCCCATCCCAATTACCCCCTATGGTTCGATCTTCATGAAGTGCAACTGATCATATTGAACCGTTTTGGTAGGAAGCTTTGAAAAGCCCTTTACACGGTCACCGAAACATGCTCATTCTATCGATATTGTTACTGTTGTCAAAAGGTAAAGTGTCATAAATATTCATTATACTTTACTGGCTTGCGAACAATTTCAATATGCGTTTGGATTTTACATCTGATCATGTTGGGTTTATTGGCTTGTGCACATTTTTATATTCAGCTGCGATATATGTCCCCAATGACATATAGCGGAGCAGCATTAATTTTGAATGGAAGGCACGAGCTGGTACTAGATACGGTGTCTTCTACAACCTACAAATTATGATATCAAAGACAGCGTTGACGCTGACCAGTAAAATCCAAACCGTCCATTTTGAGTATTCAACAATTGGGATCAAGGTTTGAACATATCAACATATAAGTGTAACCAAACACCATGATTTTGAAGGCCTTCTAGCTATTAAAGTGCCTATCGCACGGTTATAGGTACTTTGCTTAAATCAATTCATAATGTGATCAACAAACTCAAACCGGTCCAATAACCGTCGCATCTGATCAATTAAGGCCAAAATGTGATAAAATGTCAGTTCAAATTAGCGCGCCCGACAAAACGTTGCGGCAGCCATTATCTAGGTCAACCATGCGTGTGACGTCAGGTAAGGGAGGCCGTTCTCAGAGACGCACGGAGTTCCCCGTTGTTTACATTGTCGGAGTTCGTCTCTCGTTTTTGGGATCGTTTTTAGTCATCTTGTGACCGTCTGAACGCGATGGTTAATGGTTGTTGTGTTAGGGGCTGCTCGCGTACCAGTCGGGACGGCGTGAGCTTGTTCAGGTTTTACTGGTAAGGACGATTTGAAAAAAACAATGGATTGGCCAGGTACTACGATCGCGAGACAAATGGCCGGGCCCGGGCAAGTACTTGTTTGTGTGCTCGGTTCATTTCACTGAGGAATGTTTTGAGGAGGCACCGAAACTCAGAGAAGAGCTTGGTTGGATACCACGATGTAAGCGGTTATGAAAGAAGCTGCTGTGCCTACTCTTTTTGCGAAGGCCTCTGCTGTCAAGCAATCAAGAAAGGATGGTGAGGCAAGTGAACCCCTCCCACCCCAGCCCAAGAAAAGCTGACCTGCCTTTATCAAGATAGAGAAGCACAGGGTGAGATTTGATGACTTTCTTGTTGTATTAGTATTGAATAAATAGTCCATTATCTTGTTAAGTTGATGATATAGTTGCCAGGCAAGTATCATTGTTATGATATAATATGTTGCTTTTTACAGTGCTCCTTCATGGTGGTGTTTGTTTTTAAATTTGGGAGTCATTAAATTTGTTTACATGTGCTGATATGCCAAATATATGTAGGTCACGTTTAATTGGTTCATTGTATCACAGATATCAGAGAACAGGCGACAACATAAGCTGGGGATCCAGTCTTCAAGCTAAGATACCCCAAGTTTAAGCAGGGGCATGTTGTCACTGAAGTAGCAACAAAGGCAACATTTGGTGAATATTTTTACTGATATATAAAATGTAAACAACAACAAATTCAATTACCATGGAGGTATAACTATAAGGTTATAAGCAACAGTCTGGTGTGCAAGCTGTGACTTGATTCCTGTTATGTTTCAAAGTATGTCAAGTGCCTGATGGCTGAGTTCTTGCTGGTTTGCTATGAGCCAACCCTGCCCAAGACAGAAGCACCACCTCCAATGTGTGCAGATGCGATGAGACCAGATCCACGACAAGCCATTGACGCACACCAGAGTAGGTTCTGCATGTATCAAGACAAGTCCTAGGTGAGTGGAGGGTAGAGGAATCCTTGATAGTCTGGTGCTGGGAAGTTATTTTGTATAGTTGTAACAGCGCAGGCTGGTAACGGAACTCTTCTCTTTTGTCCAAGATGTCCCCAGCACCAGCGAACAAACTACCTGTAACGCCTGTAAAATAACCATGTGACATTGTTGATTAAACCATGCTCAAATATCCTTTTGTCACACCAGTATCAATAAGTATAATTAAATTGTAAATAATGACTGCTAGCCTTTGTACAGATTTATGTGTAAATAATAGAAAACATTGTCACCTTTGTACATCATTATCTGACATGTGCCCGTGCTGTTGTCTGTAGGAGAAATATCCCACTTGCAAGGCCCAAGGGTTCAAACAGATTGGGCTAAAACCAGAATGCTGGGTTATGCCACCAATGGGAATGGGGCTGTTCTCTATTGAGGTCATGACTCAAGGAATTCCCACATAGCACACAGATTCTTCCACCTCTGCCATTGGTTGACTGTAGCCACACAAACACCTGTAACATGATGTAATGATGGGAATATTAATGTTTGTAATAAAGGATGACATATTGTATGGCAAATATGTTTTAGCATCTGCATTCATAGAAACTCTGATGTAACACTAACCAGATAATAATATAATACCATAATCTTCACCTCCTAAAGTCCAGTTATACATTCATTTATGGGCTAACTGACAATCCTATGAGAAAAAAGCTGTGGTACTTGCTCTCCTATATATATTCTACCTCAGAATCAATCTACATCAACTTTTAAAAATATTGTAATCAGCCTTTAATTAGGCCTACTTTAAAGCAGTCCGAAATTAGTTTGTTTGCAATTCGTGTGGAGGAGCATTTACATTTACATGGTACAATTTGTAAACATGAACCCTTGCAACCACTTGATTTGAAAAAAAACTTTGTGGTATCTCATGTCTTCTGTCTGATATGGAAGAATTATTTGCTGCAAAGCTCTGTTGTATAGTCTACTGTTAGGAATAGAGCTTACATATTTTGTTTGTGAAATTTATGGATTAACTTCGTTACATGCCAACACATATACGATGAACTGGTGCACAAGCAGAATCAGACATAGCTTACCAAGCATTGTTCTGTAGCAATCCTATGTCCTGGGCAAGATGACCCGCGTGAGACCCAGACGCAGCAGTGACATCGCCAGTGTCTTTTTTCTTTCATCGGAGACGTCTAATTCGCTCATTTCTGGTTCGAATCTGTAAGGCAAAACTTGCTCTGCCGAAGCAACGATAGTTTGCGAATGACCTGTGCCATACCATGTCTCTTCGTCGCTCTCCTGAAGTGATGAAATAACGAAATTTCCAGCAGCCATTTCTCGCTAATCGTAGAGCAGATTGCACCTCGCAACAGAAACATTCCCGGACCTGACGTCACGCGGAGGCGATGAATTATTCATGAGCTTGTCGGCTCGATACGCCGAATTCATCTTTAAAGTCGAATTTCGATCAGAAAGCGCGCACTTTGACAATTGACACATAGACAGAATAGGTACTTCTGGGTTATATTTCCGTTATCTGGTGAAAAAAATGACATGATTTTTCGTGCGATAGGCACTTTAATGTTATATATAACAATCATATCGATGCTATAATCATAGTGATTCTTCATTCGCCATATGTGTATACTAGCACTGATCGGCATTTTCTCATTTTTACTTTTGAAATCATATGTTTCATACTCTTCATCCTTGCCCTTTTCAAAGTAAAATTAAGTCTACTAGCCACGGTTAGTTAACTGTGTCTTTATAGCACACTAAACAACACGAATGTTCCCCATGTAAGTTGCCGTAAAGAACATCTGCAGAACCCATTTGCTGTTGGACATACGTCACCATAATAGGACAGCACATCGGTCCCTGACGGTAGAATCTATATTATTGGCACTTCTAAACACGCGGAATCACTTACGATTATTACAATCGCTTCGTACATTACCAGAGACCCGAAACATACAAAAGTGATGATAGATTTTGCTTTTATTTGAAGAAGACGAAACCTTTGGTCAGTTTTATCATTCGGCTCTCACCAGCTTAGATTTTCACATAGCGAATTGACGCTTAACTGATTCATACTATTATCCATAATTTCTTAGATACCCTACATATGCCCCTTGTGAATTAATCACATCGAGATTTTATCGGCTCTACTACGATAGAATAATTACAGTGCGTAATAATTGTGTTGCAAATATTGGTATTTGTAAGCGGTAATGTTTCGTTGCTCAGGGAATAAAACTTTTCTATTAAATTAATTTTGCATGTTTGTCAAAACTGGGCAAAGATGTATATTGATCCCAACAACACAAACAAACTGATCCATCCATGGCATCATAATTACTTGTGCATCCGATTGGTATCGACAGGAAGGGATAATGTTTGTTTTTGAACCCTGAGGTAATATATATCACCGATGCAGTTCTTGCCAAGTCATCGCTGTACATGGCCAAAAGAAGCTGAACAACAACAACAATAACAATTGCCAAGTCACATTCTAAACATTAATTCAGATTTCACAGCGTACCTATTTTTCGTTATTTTGTGCACAATATATGTTGATTTGTTCCTGATGAATTAATTCTGCACTGGATCCCTAGAGTCGGAGTCGTTCAGATATATTAGTCAACCTGATCAAATATGGGGATCGACTGACATTATATTACTGTGCTCATGTCACTGACATGCATTAATTTGACATGTGTCTCTATTACTGCTTATTGATGCTGCAATTATAAGAGTGTTGATCACTTTTACATCTGGCTGTGATAACTTCCACATGTCTCGCTGCACCCTGCTTTTTCGTGATACAATCAGTTATGAACACGTGTAAAAAAGGTACAACGTGAAACTCACTAATTATCGTTCACATTTTTTTGTCTAATAAATGCAAACTTCAACTGTTACATTCCACAAAAGCTAAATATTTCTTACCAGTCAGTCCATCCTAGACGCCTGAACTGCTGTTAGCGTAGTTACGCATTAGTTTAGTGGCATAAAGTATGCATCAGGTGTTCTGGTCAATCAATGGCTATAAAGTGTTTGTAGAACTGCATATAATGTAGTGATGCATAATCCCGTGAAAAAGTGTGATACATACCTTAATTTGCATTGCCGATATAAATAAGATTGCATACAAATGCTGCATATCAGACTGCTGCCAAACCATTTGTCTTCAGGGCGAGGCAATACATCTGAATGAAACAACAAACAAAAAAGGGAGATGGTGCAGAAAGTATAGGCTTAGTATATTTATTGGCATTTCTCACGATGATTGTAATACTAAATGTCATATAACGTTAGCTATAATCATGACATTCATTTGCCGTTGTTTTCTCATACGCTTAGATATACATATCATTAGATGCCCCCTCAAGTGTTCAAGCTATATGACAGTCATGCATAGATATAATTAGTTGTGTAAGGTTGTAAATCACATTCCTGATAACTGCATTCCATTCGTCAAACGTGTTTCGATGGTTAATCGCTAATTTCGCAGACTGATGGTTCAAATTGTAGGAGTGTAAACAGTGTACAAGCTGTACCTCTCCGAAGCGTAACAAAAAATACAGGCGAAACGAATACCTTACAGCAAAGTCTTTTTTGACGATTTATGTGGCTTGATTTGAAAATTTTCATACAGCAGTGGAACTCTTTAAGCTAATAGTGATATATGTATGTTTGCCGTTGCCCTTGCAAAACAAACAAACAGGACTATGGCACTTAATCTATATTGCACTTTCTAATCACGAACTCTAACGATGAGATGCCTTATAAAATAATATCAGCATGATTTACCTTTGCTCTATTGACTTGTTCTGCAATAGATTGCTGCATAATATGCACAGATCGCATCATATACACCTGGTCTGATTAACATAATAAATATAAACGTACAAAAACGTAAACCATAATTGTGCAAATCATTGCACACGATGGAAATATCTAGGGATGCAATAGCATTGTTGCACAACTGATGCCGTTCTCTGTGAAATTATGCAATAATAGGTATACTGGGTGGGCAAACAGTACAAGTGATATTATGACAATACATTTACACCTATAACAGCTTTCATATCAACAACGATGGACTGTGACAAGTTAACCTAGTGACGTAAATCATAAGACATGGCTTCACGTCACTCTCATGCATTTGATTCACGTGTCCATTTGCAGTTTGTGAAATCCTTATTGTAGCCAGATGAAGGTTGTCACATATAGAACTACCAGACGGAAGAAGATGGCGATACCATTGATCTATTTGCTCTTTGTTTCATACCTATACGCAAAACGCTGGTGTACTGCAATTTCGATGCCGTGATTTCTAAAGATAGTAAAATGATATACCTGGCAAACCTCTGTGCCCGAATCTTATCCACACTGAATTGCTATTGCTAGATTATACCCCCAGTTAGTTTTATTCGCAACAATTAATTAGGGCTATTGTCATGGCGCCCTCAGATGATGTTTTTGGGTGCTGTGCCATGGTAAGCAGGTGTGACAGCACACAAAACAGATTAACCCGTCCAGACAGATTGCCTCTTGCATTACAGGATTGAACTATGCAACTGCTGATAACAGACAGAATAGACGTTAGCATGCGATCAGTTATATGAAATTGATATATTTTTAATTTGCATCGAGGCGGCAATATTTAATTCTCTTTGAATGCGCCGCATGGTGTAAAATGCTCGTGCTGTATTTTGTAGGGCTGTAATGATAGCCATTTCTTTAGTATGTTATTGTATTACAAATATAAGATTTGCGAACGTTTATTGAAGGAGACAACCTACTACCACAAACAAGGGGTTTATCTTATCTTATTCAAACAAACCATAGTTTTGATTAAGGCGTCATTTTACAACTACTTGCAGTCGAATAATAAATATATAGCTCGTTACAATCAGTCTACTACATTGTAATGTTGGCAAGGTTCATATGACGCTCATCTGTGCAGTGAATGACAATTACCAAGATGACATGTATGTTTTGTTATATAATGAGTTTTAATGTTGTTGAAGGAACTTATCAATGGCAATAAATGTAATGGCCAGAGCATGTTTGTCATGCCTGGATGTTCATCCATTTATCTTCTGACGATCATCACGCCTGTGTAAAAAAGACGCAATTTGCTGTGAAGCCAATTAATATTTTTTAGTAAAAAAGGGTTGAGAAGCGATGAGCAATGTAAACGGTAGCTCAAACAATCCGGTAATAGCGCTCTGAATCTGAAGTTTCAATTCCACTGAATTACATTAATGCAAGGCGAAACGTCCTCCCCCCCCCCTTCACACACCGTACAAGATACAATCGAACAGAAGCCTGTATTTTTACAACTCAATTTTTCCGGCTTGCTCTTCTTACTATTTATTATCACAGATTCGATTTCTGAGCCAATAAATAACCGTGCACTTTATGCTGACATCAAGGTGACGACCAAACTATACGCGCGATGCAAATCAGTAACTTTAATACCTCAAGTATTCATCAAATAGACAACATCTTTCTACAACATGTTCGTTGCATAAAACCAACCCGCACCGTATTTTATCTGTACTTCCCTTCCGTCGTTGTGCCATTGAAGTGTCATGGAATGAGAAAAGACCATGAGCGCAGATGGGAGAGAGATTGCTGTCCAGCATGTCTGATTGTAAACTGCTCAATTCAAAAGTTAAACTGTCGTTGCCCTTCCATAACATAGCCGCTCCCCTTTAATTTGTAGACTGGCATTTTATTTTCCTGCTTCACTTAATTTCGCCTGTCAGATTTGATATGGCACTGCATCCGATACAATCCGAGCAGCATCACATTGACGAAAAGCTTAATGTTACTAGATAATCACAAACCATGATATGGCGCCAGAAATGATTAATTACGAAACGATTGATATGCAAAAGGGAAATCAGTGCGTCTAGCTGGTCCCTGATTTACTCCTAATTTTTTTTTATCACTATGACAACGATTGTGCAGCAGTGATCTATGTTATTAGATATTTACATTCAAGTTGCCTCTTGCTGCAGTGAACAAGACGCTAAAGGGTACATGATCTTTAATTGATCGATTTAACGTTAATTGTAACCAAATAAGTAAAAATAATTTATTTCAAAGATATACACAGGTACACAAGATGAAACGTTAACATGATGGGTGTCATGCAATATGTTTTTGTACATCAGAACTAGTCCCTTTATAAAAAAACTTACTTTGCTTGTTGAGTATGTAATATCTCGATTGCATTATTGAATTAGTGATATCATTTAGATCCTCATTATGACGCCAACAAAAGACTATATCAAGGTCATTCATGTGTAAATATATAAGTGTGATCAGTGATATAATTAGCACCTAATTCTGTAGTAGACGTCTCACAGAAAGTTGCATGCATTGGAAAGTTGTACTCCCGTCTCAATTACAGCAAAAGCCAATTATAGCAAAAGCCAATGTAACAGTGCATTATTATTTCGCAATGTTAATGTCTCAATGCATTATTAATGGTGACGGAACAACGGAATAGGTGAATACAAACCACCGATGTGGTTGATGTTGATATTCAAAGCTTTATGGACCAGACAATGGTTCACCTGACAGTCTGCGCCAACGATAGAACCTCACATAAACACTAGGACATTATAGAGTTCTGCATTGCATTATGTATATGCATTGTGTCACTGAGCAGCAAAAACTGATTCTATGTTGGTGCATAAAACAGAAACACCTGAGATGACATATCATACCGGCATATTAAGCCATACAGCAATTATCAGCCATTGAAGGCAGCGTTCAATTTGTGGATTTGTGCCGTAGTCACCAAATTGTAATCACCTTCGCAATACTCACCGTGTCCTCAACCTTAAGCTTTGTCGCGACCTGATCCTTATCTCCGCTGTAACTCCGTCCTGATCTATATAACTGGCTAGGAGTAGATTGGCATACAGATATACACACGGACACGCACCAACTTTATTAATTATAAATCAGATAGATATAAATACCTATATATATATACTCATGATGGACTAAACAAATTGAAATTAAAGACACTCGTGCTATTATAACATGCTGTGTATTATGTTCACATTAGCAAGTCCTATGCTCTTTTGATTGTAGCGTACACAATAGCACACGCAATAGCACACGCAATAGCACACGCAATAGCACACGCAATAGCACACGCAATAGCACACGCAATAGCACTCGCAATAGCACACGCAATAGCACACGCAATAGCACACGCACACGCAATAGCACACGCAATAGCACACGCAATAGCACACGCAATAGCACACGCAATAGCACACGCAATAGCACACGCAATAGCACACGCAATAGCACAATAGCACACGCAATAGCACACGCAATAGCACACGCAATAGCACACGCAATAGCACTCGCAATAACACACGCAATAGCACACGCAATAGCACACGCAATAGCACACGCAATAGCACACGCAATAGCACACGCAATAGCACATGCAATAGCACACGCAATTGCACACGCAATAGCACATGCAATAGCATGAGAACTCAACGCCATGCAAATTTGCAATGGAGGACTTCGTTTCCCATTAATGTGATATATCAGGAATTGATTGGATTGACAGTTTGGTGATTCAGTAGTAATATTGGCTCGTGAAACGCTAACATTTATCTTATCATTGCTCAAGCCTTATTTTGACAAGCTTGTAATAGCTAAACTCTGTATTGAACCATATTCGTTACTAGCAGAGGTACCGGACGTTGCCCGTATGTCAATGTGTAGAGACTTAGGGTCACTGCTCAGACGTTGCATGCTATGATCGCTCTCTCCGATGGCGCACCTCTTCCTCTACTTCGCCCTTACGACAACACGGGTCGCAGACAACACAGACTGCATGCATTGCAGACAGCAATTTCTGTAAGACTAAAACGGAAATCACCTGCTGATTGGTCAAGTATCACTGATGTTGGTAGTAGGAGTGTAGCTATTTTCT
The DNA here is from genome assembly GCA_034190875.2 of Urechis unicinctus. Classification (NCBI taxonomy): domain Eukaryota; kingdom Metazoa; phylum Annelida; class Polychaeta; order Xenopneusta; family Urechidae; genus Urechis; species Urechis unicinctus. The sequence goes on from CM067356.1 coordinate 18,590,303, forward strand.
TTAAGTTCCTTTGTGATAAGAAATAAACCATCAATCAAAGTACTAACGCATCATGCAATCACAGTTTTATGCGATTGCTTCATTGATGTCGGTGGGTTGTGCAATAGCAGAGAAATAATATCATTAAATGATGCCGTATTTGAAATGATGAATTTTTGAAGATGATGTTTAACCGTATTTTTACTGCGAACTGTAATGAGCACTCTTGGTGTGCATTCAATTCTATCAAAACCATTTGAGAGCCGCACTGGCGATGCCTCCCATACGCCTGATAATGCTATTTGCACTTCATTTCGCTTCTTTGATAATGCACAGATTGCACCTGTTTCTCGACTTCTTTCGAAACCAATTCATTTCCTAAGATGAAAAATACAATTGACATCACCAACAGCATACATTATGTGGAAACCTAATCAGTTTGACGTTGTTTTAAAAGCGTTCATTCTAAAGAGCAATGTGTGTTCACTGGTTAGACAAGCGCTCGGAATTAAGAGTGCTGCGAGTAAAAGTATAATAACCCGAACTTAATGAATGAGAATAATTTTATAATGATTACAACCGATCGTATTTGCTATTGATTATATTTACATACATAAGTTCCGATGTTTATTGTACCAATTTGAAATACTTCACCCTCTTTAGAAACCGACTACTCATTGACGAACTGATGACCACGTTAGCTTATGACTTTTCTTAAACTGTATTTGTGTCAATCTGGTAGCAGGTGGTGGACCAAAGTCTATTCATGAATGATTAAATATTTTTACGAGCTTTACTGTTTGACTACTACCATGGCTGCATGAAGCATTCCGATGGACAGCAATTTCAACGTTCCATACACTGGTTTCAATGGCCTAGGGAATTGGCGAAAAAAAAGTTAAATGCTATACCAACTTTTTCCGTTCATCGGCAGCATTGCATTTGTCCCTTGGTTCTACATCAGCAGGTCTTGACCAATGAACTGAAAACGTCCCATCAAATGCTACCATGGAGGTGACGACTATAGTTAGGTACAATCCAACAAACACTTGGTATTATTGGTTGTTTGCAATATTGACGCAAATAAATAGTGTGATTCCTTCGATTGTGTGAATCACGACTCCCTAGGGCATTACACTGTGTGCTACACTCGATGTGCAGCTGTGCCTGCGTGGTTCGATCGCTACGGAAGCTATATGGGTCACTGGTCGTTTAATTCAAATCAGAAATGTATTTAAATCAATGTTTAATTGGAATATTTAAAATCAGATGTGCCCATGTTGCTGAACACCAGGCGATAGGTTATGGCTTTTGTTCATTGTATAACATGCTGTTTCTTGACGACGTTATTTTCGGAGATTCATGGCGTACAAAAATGAACACTATGTCACCAAGCTAAGGCAGGTGAACAAATGGTGGAATATGAATATTGATAGCCAGTCTTGAATATCTGACCGACAATAGCTTAGTCTGCCAACAATTACACTTACTTGCATAAGTAAATGCTTTTGAAACGGCAACATATCCAATCAGTGTAATTACAATTTTTGATAAATGTTGGTTTAATGGCAATATACCCATAAGCTATCTCTGTGTGTTATGTAGCTACTAATCTCTTAACATTCTAACGACAAGAAGAATGGAACCACGTGATTACAGACTTTAGTTCGGATTAAGGGTGACATAATTGACTAATGTCTTGACAGTTGTTGATTTAGGCAGCAGCAATAACCTGATACTCACTCGTATTGGCATTTACTGAATCGTAGGTTGATATATATTTATGTAGACATGTAGACATGTAGGGGTGATAACAATTACTAATCATAAGATGATGAAATAACACTCCGTTGCTCACTATTAATAATGATGAAGGTCTAGTCTGGTGCCTGAATATGAGCACAGTTGTATGCTCTTCATCATAAACATGACAAACCATGTTAGCCAGCTCTATGCAACATTCAAAATTGCACAAGAGACCAACATCATTCCATGTAAGCAGATATGTGTATGAACCTATAGTGTATCTCTGGTCTATTATAACCCATTAACGTTCCTAGTAATGAAAAAGATCAGGATGCAGAGCAGCGCTTTATTTGCTTTATAGGATTGAATCTCGCTGATTTGCAGCTATACTGTCAGTGTATACAATATAATATGATTAGATTGATTGTGTAGGTGACTGCATAGTGGCTGGGGCGGAAGACTCTATGTCAAGAGCTCTTTATTATCAAGCTATCTGCGACCAACCATCATCTACACTGCGAAACATGTGTTTGCCTCACTGCAGCTGCAGCTCATTCAATCGGCATCCGTGAGTGTGGTCCTTCTTTTTTGGGTTACTATATAGTAGAAACTGGCTGACAAAGTCAGTCTGAGCAATTTTATCGGAATTACGCATATTTGGTAATATTCTGTATCGCGATAATGCATATAATGCTGTAAATGAACCAGCAGAGAACCAGTTACATCGCAAGCGATTCAGTACGACTCATTCGCTTACAGTAACACAATGTCTAAACGCGTCGGTTTCTGCCATTGTTTGCGTTTGATCAAATATGAGACATTACCTCCATCATTTCAACGAATGTTTCGACGATGGATTGGGCAATACACCAAAGAACAGATCTAACCGAGATGTGATATCAGAATTAATCTAAAAACTTCCACTTGCAAAAAGGTCTCCACTGTCAAATATAAATTTTGAACAGTAAACACTATTTGACCAATGATTGCTGAGTGCAATCTACTGTCAGTACGATTGAGCCTCCAAGCGAAAGCAACTTATATCATACCAATCCTAATTATAAGCAGCCATTATGCTAGCCAAAAATATCATAGAAAACCTAACATATCCTGTATTGTTCTTAATTGTGCAATTTGCGATAATGATCTACATACGAGTGACTCATTGTAAAACAGTCTTTTGTTCGAGACCAAGCGATGCAACTGTTTTTTTGCTGATATTGGTCGTTATTATACCAGATAACACAAGGAAAATCTATTCAAATGGATACTATTATTGTGATATTGTGGTAAGCTTTAATGAGATAATATTTGGCCCCAGATGGATATTTATTCCAGTAATAAGAAAATTACCCCTTAATCCATAATTGAATATTTATCTTGAACAAAGATTCCCATCATGATGTGGTGACTGATGTCATTAAGAAGGACGGCGGTATGCATAAAAGCAGGACGACATTGTTTTGATGGTATGCACTGGTTTCTATGAAGCTGAACATATAAAGCATGCAATATAATGTGCTCCCATGGTTAATGGTACTATATGTTCGTTATGACACAATCCTACTTTATAGTGTATTGTATGATGGAAACAAATGGTCTGAGCGCTCAAATAGTATTCGTTTGAAAACTGGCATCATTGCTCTATTTGTTGTGAGGTATAGACACTGAAGCATGGATTACGTGGAGAAGTGCAATGAACACCAATTAAAAGATGCGGTGTGAATTAAGTCAAAATGACGTAACACGTTTGCGACATATTATGGTTGATGTCTCTACATATTTAAACATCTAGCCGTTGAGTGTTTTGTTGAAATCAACACACCGAAAAATTACCCCCTCTCTTTGTCTGCCTTGATTAAGTTTCGCAGAGCTTATCAATAGCGTTGAAGATAACGAGTTCGGCGGTGCTACGGAGTTAGATGTAGACTTTATTTGTTAAAGATGATGAGTTTCCAATTCGGTACAATGTTTCTTACGAATAATTTTAAATTTGTTGACTACACCCGATTAATTTTCGTAATGCTTTAGATACTTAATCTCGTAGTTCGGTCGCCGGGTGGGTGTGTTGAGGTTGAGTGAGGCGCTTCTTTTTTTATACATATCTGCCTTGGCCACGTGCCAAGGACTGACCACAACCCAACGCGTGCCTCGATCACCATTTCGCTCCTGACAGCACGTTCCTTATTTGTTAGAGATGATGGGTTTCCAATTCGGTAATGTTATCAATAAGAATAATAAGGTGGAAGCGTATAGAAAACATTCAGCGCAATTAGGAAAGGTGGTTTGTCAGCATAACCCCGCTGATCTTGCGCCTAAATATAAAAAAGCTTTAACGACTTAAAACTCGCTGGCCGATAACGTGTTTAGGTGGATTACACATAATTATGAAGACACAAAATATACATTTTGAACGAATTCCAACAATCATTATTACGATACTTTAAAGACAATATGATCCTTTTAAATGTTGGCACTACAAAAGACGCAACCAACGTCGTGGTAAGATTTACAACGTCTCATGGTTTCCCGAAGGTGGCCAACGCAAACATTTCGAAGGATATTTTACCATTGATCAAAAATTACAATTGCCATATTACTTTTTCTATGAACATTTGTATCATCCTCACAAACCTATGACTTTTGAATAGTTAGGTCGCGTTTTGATATCATTAAAGCGTGATATGGGGTCGTTACGTTGTTGAAATTGCCATGTGTACCAATATAATGACGATAATCTTGCTATAGTGAACTGATTTTTTTATTTATGTTATTTACCTAAATATTCTAGACGCAGAACGCCAAATCCGCTCCAGGGTAACATCATTGTGATTTACAAAGCCTTGTTGGCGTGACGAAAATCGGTGATTGCTTGGCTGTGTTTTCACTCCTTAAGCCTATGAAAAGCCTAAGGAGGTTTATTGTCCAAGTGGCCTCACGAGACATCCCAGTGATTAATAGGTGGTACACCGTTCAATGCATGCCCAATGGGGTGTTATATATTCTCCAAATGATCCTGAACAGAGCAGTTGCTTATTGAGCTGTCATCACTGCGAGGCCATATGGCGTGTGTTGGATATCCATTGTACTTTCTTGTATTTAAAGCTATAGATCTAATCAGTGCTTAAGTCATTGACATTGTTATCTATGAATGCTATAACCAACCTGTGTCAGGCTTTTTATTGATCTGTGTAATATTATCATTGTTACATCCCACTCAATAACCCCTGACAGATATACTGAAATATTGTACAGTTTGCATCAGAAAACACGAGGCGCTTAATAATATGTCAACAAATGCTGATATTTAATAAGAAAAAAATAGGTAGGGCATTCTTATGTTTCTCTCTGACACACGATACAAGAGTGCAACCACAGTGTTTCATTCGGTGAATGCCTAGTCGTCTTTCTCTGTAAATCACCATTATGGTTTATAACTACGTTGTCATCCCACGCAGGGATAAGTAGCAATCATGGTGAAAGTATTTGTCAACTTCTGGTCAACACAAAAAGTATTTATCATTTAAAATGCTAAACAAATACGATTAGTCATTCTAAATAAACGTGACACATGGTAGTATGGGTCAATTTTACTCACCAAATATATCTAACAGATTCTTTGAGTAATGCTCCGTCAGATGAAAGGGAAATAACATTGCATGGCCAAATAAATCACAGTCTTACCAACCTTAATGTTGATCCAATCATCATGAGCTAGCATCAATGTCGTGCGCACATCGGTGAATAAATGACTAGTCGCAATGAGCTGTGGTACACTGTTTGTCTGAAAGAGCAACTCGTGGTTTATGACGGTAATGGCTTGTGGCTATCTGACACAAGCATTATGCATTTTCATTCGGCAGAATAGCACGCAGGAGCATTTAAAAGCAAAATCACATTCAACTGTATTTGCAATGAATTAATTGATATCAGAACCCAATACACTACATTGTGATACGTAAGCAATGCAATTGATTATTTAGGACAATTTTTCCGGAATAAAAATTACAAGAAAGCTTTAACAAATCATCTCTTTTGTCGCATTATCAATTTCTACAGTGCTGTAACACGAGACGCCTGCTACCGCTTTCTGGAGTAATCGCCGCATGTTGTGATTGTATTCATCAGCGAAGCCATTCCGGTTGATGCAACACGAAATGTATTAAGTCAAAGTGATTAACCAAAGTGAATTGGCCATTCCTAAACTCGATCATTTTTTTTTAACTTTGTCGTTATATCCTTAATCAAATGTATTCTTTGTCATAAAGGTTTCGTTGTATATTGTTTCATAAGCATATTGCCTATTCCCTGCAGTCCAACACCCCACATAAAGCACCTACCTTTAACATGTTTCATTAATAAAGCCGGGATTTCACAGTGGAATTCAAATTAGCTGTACAACTAGTCCTCCGACTGAGGGATCAGTTTGGCATTTCCCTTCCTTTGCAAAGAAAACTATGTGCGCATATTCTAACCAATAAAGCACATTCACCTTGATAGCCTGTGTCACAAATGACTGCGCGGCGATGGCATTACATATTGAGACTTGAGTGGAGGGTATATGACGTAAATGTTATAGGCCAATCAATAAGTTGACAAGATCAAAGGGCTGACATGGGATAGGCAATGTGAATGGTATAACAGTCAAATGGACATTTACTTCACTTGGCAACATTAAAATTAAGTTAACAATGTTATTGAGTGAGCCGGTGACAGCGATAAATTATATGTACAGTAGCTCTCTGTTGAACATTGCAGTACCCGCAATTTTTGTCGTGGATTTAACTGCTCAGTTTATACTTCTCATCCTTTTATTACAACACACTCTTACTCCCTCCGCAAGTGCATTTTATAATGCTGCTTCGAAGGTATTGGATAATATATTGGTATTTTTGGTATCGTACTTGTTGATGTACATTCATTACATCCGGTAGTAGATGATGTTCATTGGGTAGCATTAATAACTTGTCGTAATGGTAGTATAAACGATTCGGTACGAGCGCGCTATATCTAAAGTATAAATTTCAATGTCATTTTATTTTACTGTCAACCCCGATGCATACCACCTGATGTATAAGACCCTTCATGGCTTGCAGGCTTAATCTAACTTGATTTTACGACCACTTTGTGTGCATTCCATGTAAAAGAAGTTTAGTTAATATTGGAGACGCATAACGAATAAATAATCAACGGGGCGGGGTCACTGTACTACTAATAAAAAGCAACTCAAAATGAAATTTACGGATTGCTGAATTTTCCACCTGACATCAAATTGAGGAGACAAAGAAATGGTTCACTAGTCGATCAAACATTTACGATAGTTTTTCGTAATTATAGTACTGTCAAAATACTGATATATCAAAAGAGTTATCCATTTGGTCCTTTCTTTATGTATAATTGTCAATAACTACCATGCCTTGCATTCGGGAGGTTTATTTTTAGATCGAGTTACCATTGGCACTCTGCGTAGGGTTGATTTAATAGTCTTCTTCGTGCTTCTTGGTAAACCTTGCAGATTAACTTTGTGTTTTTGCCTGCACATCACTCGATTTTGGTATTGCCAATGCGCCCAGCAATCTCGAAATAAAACTACTGATACATGTTTTGCAATCATCAAAGAAACGATTGATGAGTCCTACCTTGTTCCTAGTTGTCTGCCACCAAATGAAGCGATATAAGCGATTTCAATTTGGCGATAGGAAAATTTACATACAATTGAGGACGTCTAAATATTGCAACATAAGTCTGTCCATGGAGGTGAGACATGTTTTTTGGCTCTCCGGCAATATCCATACCGTCTGACATATCCACTGGTCATGTAGTGTGGCTTTCAAAGCAATTTTTATGTTGAAATCAGCAGCAGATGATTGCGAAAGCACTATCAGCGTTAACATTCTGTTGATTAAGCATGGTCATCTGTAGTTCGTATCTTTTATCACTTGACATTACATAGTGGGACGAATGTCAACAACACGCTGTTATCTTATTCAGCTCATGAATATAACGCTGTTGGTTTATATCCGATTGATCTGAATCAATACTATCCAAGAAGATATAATGAGGTTATAATATAATATTTGTTACTAGAAATTGTTTTTGACACCGTAACTTGCATATATACTTTGTTGTCGGTTAGACCGATTCTCCGCAGCTGGTACCCTGACATTTGACTTACGCCATTGGCCGTTTTTGTCGCTAATGGTAAAATTAACAATTCACCTTTTCATTAACTTCCTTGTATTAACATAAAACAATAATGCCAACAATCCAATTCATAATGTATGGCACAAAACATCACAATATATATGCCACATATGCTTCTTATGCGAATGTTGGCTTCTTATATCTTATACGGTATCACGTATATCCACTTGACCATTCAATAAATCAAACGGTTGCTTATCAACCAGATTCAGCACTAGGCACGTTGTTGGGCACGGAATACATTTATGTTGCCGACCGGTCGCCGTAATTACGCCAGACTTGAATGTAGTAAATCTCTATGTTAATATCTAAGAAACAATTGAGTGTGTGATGCAGCGCAGGAGATGGGGTGATCTGATTACCATACCTTGCGGGATATCAACAACTATGTCATGTCGTGAAAGACTAAACAAATTGAATATCACTGCAATTGATGATACTCAGAATAATATAGTATGCTATGTATAATGTTCGCATTAGCATTACATGGCCTATGCTCTACGGACTTAAGCATATGCAATAGCAGCATAATGTGTGTATACATACACGCGACATTTATTCAATTCATGGTTTGTACAAGCATTATGTGATTCATAACTCTCAGTTATGAAAGTAAGAAAAAAGATCTCTTGTTGTACAATTTTAGCCTCATTTAATCCAACATCTTAATGGCCATCTATTCCATTTGTGTTTTACCCATGGACATCCTATTCTATCAATATACAAAGTTTAGTTACAGCAGAATAGGTTACTGTTTACATTGAATGCAGCGAAATATATGAGAGCGCTCCGCCGGAATTTGAACCCTATGCAGTTCTACAATTTAAGGGCCTGTCATTCATATAATTTGCGTCCAGTGGTATAAAGTGGCCATGATTGATTTCTTGTTGGCTGTCGTGATATCCATCTCAATCGAGGTTAACCATTTTAAAATGTTATTTTGTGATATGTATATGCTGTATCCAAAACCAGTTAGCACGTACTATGAAGCATGCTAATAAATTGTCACGGTTCAATTAAGGGGCGTTCTATATACAGATGTGACGCCACACTATCAAACATCGCACTGCTTCAGTCCAATAACTCTTTATAATGAATTACATGACTTTTACCAGAGCAGGAAATTAACTTAACACAATGTGATCCTTTTGTAGTCGACAAAGTCTACAGTTATTGTACATGACGAAATTAGAGGTAAAGTATCGGATTGAGTGTGTCTGCAATGAGGTTATATCTGATGAGCAGTATATATCTGGTAATCATTGCACTGTCTGCGTGGTGCATTATATTGACGCTTACGCTACATCGCTCTCTTTCTCCCTATGCGTGCGCATAATGCGAAAACATCCTACTTGTTTATATCGGATCCCAATTGTGTATTATAGCTTCTTACGGTGCAATGTAATGTCCAGAATATATGTCTAAAATAGTAGCAGTATGATCGAGTCGATACAAACGTGCTAGATCTCAAGTAATAATGCTTCTGATTGAAGCACGTCCGTGCGGGAGAGGACGTCCTATTCCCCGTAGACCGTGCAATCAAATAATAGCTTGTAAATTTAATAGACAAATGTATTCAGGTTTGCTTCTATGGCCGTCTTCTATCAGGGATTCGTTTTCCGAGCGGTCGTATAAACATGATAGAATCATACAAAGAACAGACAAATATTTTCTACTGCCACAGGCCAAAATTGTATGTTTCTTTGCAACATTTCAAGGAATAAAGGCATATAGAGGGGATTTTGGGACTGACGTGAAATCAAGGAGAATTGTGTGTATAGTGAAAAATGCTTCAGAGGTCCAATCTTATATACTACTTTTATGTATCAATAAAGATATATGCTAATGCTTATGTCAATCAGCATACATACCATCTGACATATAGAACTCTTCATGGCTTACAGGCTTTATCTGACCTGTTCTAGGTCATATAATTCTAGAGATGCACACAACAATTGCTGTTTACCTCTAACTGCATTTTATCCGACATATTTCCGGGTCTTTACGCCAATTTTTTACGTTTTGCAATCAACGAACGTAGGGTTGAAAAACACAACCTCATTCCTTGCTATCAGTTAGCAAACGAGACATCATAATTGCTTAGCACCCTTTGATTCCATTATTCATTACAACTCGGCTGATAAGAGAAGTGCTTAAGGCAATATTACGGCAAAGTAATCTACACAATGCAATATTGACCACGCCCATGTGTCCATTTGATATCACTGTGGCTTGTTTGTTTGATCACCTGGTGATGTATTTGATCTTATATGCAAACATCAATATGCATTGCAATGTGTTCAGTAAATCAATACCACCACGTTCACAGACATTCTCACCGTCAGGTTGCCGGCCTTGCTCTATTGTGACGAACTCGTTACCACTGAGCCAGCGTACTCTACATATTGCAATGAGCACTCAATCAATCAAAATTGCAACACATGAGTTGTAATGGCTGCTTTTATTTGGTCATTTGTATGATTTATTTAAATATTAAGGAATCGATTGAGTAGGCATATCAGCTTTGTGATCGCAAATACATCAATCCATGCTACTATACTTTGCTAGCTCATATACACTCTTAATGTAATCTAGTCATATTGACTGTCCACCAAACGACTAATGTGTTAGTCGATTTGACTAAAGCAGTTAGTCAAATATTGATTAGTCAAAATGACTAATCTACCTAGTCAAGTAAAGAGTAGTCAATATGACTAATCTATTAGTCACTATGACTAATCTCATTAGTCACATTGACTACAGCGTAAGTACTAATGACTATTGTACTTAGTCAGACTGACTAGAAGATTTGGTCAGTTTGACTATGATTGAAGGTCAGTTTGACTATGATTGAAGGTCAAACCAGTGTAAAAACCAGTGTACAAAAAAGTCAGACAACATAATATGCAAAACAAGAACACTGTATTGTATATAAACACATAAATGCTTGGCCTTGTTAATACTAGCCCTGACACAAAGAAGCTTCGCATCAACTAGGTGCTAAGCCTCATCATCAACGACCAGCATAACCTTCTGACCCTAACCAAACGTCCTTTTGGTCGATATGTGGTAAGGCACATAAACACATAAATGGCAGCCATCAGCATGCCCATGGCCTCTGTTACATCCACAGCTTCTCTAACAGCTCCCTCAATGAATACATGGATTTGGGCATCCGGCAATTCTCACTCATACAGCAGCAGCGGAGGCAGGCTGTTTATGCTGGTGTCTTGCTGCGTTGTGACATTCTAAAACACATAGTAGACTTATGGTTGAACATAAGCACTCATTAGTACTGACACCAACAATTGTACACAGCAAACCATACAAAAATACAGATAACTATATAAAATACTCACCTAATAGTATGGAGGCGATTGTTAGATTTCAAATGAGGCTTTCACATTTCCCGCAGCAACTGGTTAAAGAACCACCGAAAAGGTCAAGCTTCCGGTATATCGGTGCATTCATCCACCGCTGCAGGTGACGCAGCGCGCATCTGTGGTAACCAACCCGTATGATCCGCGCCTCGCGATCTCCCGACAAGTAGAAGAGAACGCTCTCAGGGTGGTCAGATTGACTAGATAACTAGTCAAATACCACCGGACCAGCCTTGCTAGTCATTGTGACTAAGTTGCTCAGTCGATTTGACCATCGGATTAGTCGTTACAGAGTTTGACTAACTTCGATAGCTGGGTGACCAGGTTAGCTAGTCATTTTGACTAGATTGGGTTAAGAGTGTACTATGAAATTCAATCTTTGCGTATATCCATTGCTGGTGAAAATAGCCTATCCCATCATAATACTTGGTTTAAGAGCCTGCCGTTGTTTTATGATATTCATTGTTTGCTGCACGGTCCATCAGTGAAGAGCTAACAAGGCTGCTAACGACCAGTGTAGTGCTAACAAGGGTGCTTACGACCAGTGTAGTGCTAACAAGGGTGCTTACGACCAGTGTAGTGCTAACAAGGGTGCTACGACAATGTAGTGCTAACAAGGGTGCTACGACCATGTAGTGCTAAAAGGGTGCTAACGACCAGTGTAGTGCTAACAAGGGTGCTTACGACCAGTGTAGTGCTAACAAGGGTGCTTACGACCAGTGTAGTGCTAACAAGGGTGCTTACGACCAATGTAGTGCTAACAAGGGTGCTTACGACCATGTAGTAGGTGCTTACGACAATGGGTGCTTAGGGACCGACCAATGTAGTGCTAACAAGGGTGCTTACGACCATGTAGTGCTAACAAGTGTGCTTACGAACAGTGTAGTGCTAACAAGGGTGCTTACGACCAATGTAGTGCTAACAAGTGTGCTCACGACCAATGTATTGCTAACAAGTGTGCTTACGACCAGTGTAGTGCTAACAAGGGTGCTTACGACCAATGTAGTGCTAACAAGGGTGCTATCGACCAGTGTAGTGCTAACAAGGGTGCTTACGACCAATGTAGTGCTAACAAGGGTGCTTACGACCAGTGTAGTGCTAACAAGGGTGCTTACGACCAGTGTAGTGCGAACAAGGGTGCTAACGACTAGACCATGGACTTTTGTAGGCTGAAATGAAACGTCCTTAATCCAGAGCTTTTTAATGAAACACGAGCAGTGATCCCATTCCCATAAACAAATAAACGTCTTGCACTTTGAACAAATTCTTATTACATTCACTTTATGTGTTAAAAGTGTGTAAAACAGATATGGTCACAACGTGAAATAGCTGTTCACATTTCTCATTGGTATGACATATGATGCTGAAGCATGTGCCACGCGTGTTATAACAACATAATTCCGTTACATGACGTACGCGTTCTTTGGGATATCAATGGCTCTCGTTGTATTTTTAGCCTGATCATAAACCTAATAACTTGGGTGTACATCGCGCACATTCAGCATGGATCTAATGAGCAGAGCATCTCCATTTAATCGGAAGTCGCATTAAGTGTCACATCTCTCGTGTTTCGGTATTCGAGTGTGCACTCACACCATTCACGTTATTAATTGAAAGATGGCTATATGTAAATTAACAACATTGCGACGCACGCTTACATTGACAACAGATGACAATATCACTCAAGAGTGCTTAAGTTTAATTTTAAAACCATACACTGCACATTTTCTTTCACTACTAAATATATGTGAAAATGATACTGGGATACATACATCAGCCGATGTCAGATATTCATTGTTTAGAACAAATATCGTTATTAAAATTTTTATGAATATGTAGTTATTTTGTAAACGATATTTATTATTATAACTATTATAATTATTATCAAACCTTTTGGAAAAACATATTCTCAGTTATTTTGTATGCGAACGCTTGCGTGCGTGATAAAATAGCATATATATTTGGTGCTTACCAATATGCATTGCATAGACAATCGAGATAACTCAGTCTGTAGCGATATTTGCTTCCGCATCCGATTGTCGATACCTGAACTCAAATTAGGAAGCAGATGAAGGCGCCTCCAAAGTTGGCGAAATGAACAAGTCGCCGACAACAAAAATTCTGTTTTAACGTTTGCATTAATACACACACACACACTATTCATCGTTATTTAATAAGCGGGAGACCATTACTACTATCCCCATTTTTAGCAGTGAAGAGTACAGTTATAGTTATACGTCCATTGATATTTCATATTCCGTAAGTTGAGTTTAAGTAAAACAGCCGTTCTAATTGTGCTTGCATTTATTGCCGTCCATTGCTTGTTTTTCACTATATGGATCTTGTGACAATACAGATAGCCGTGTTCGTCATGCATTATCAGAAAGTCAATGTTTTATTTTTTCCCAGAATAAGCGTGCAATTATTCCTTAAACAAACAGTCAAATGAGCGAAACACTTCAGGATTCATGCTATTCTGCTCTGGCAAACGAAGTCTCTGTTCGCCAGAACATTACCCATGCTCAGAATGACAAGGGTGTCGCGTATTCTGGTCAACAAAATTTGTATCTGCACTGCATGTTCTGACGAACCAAAGCCACTAGGTTTTGCGCAATCTTTAACAGGGAAGAATGAAGATGAGAGTTGCTAGGCGCTTAATTTGAATGGTCCTCGTTTAAGAGTGATCATAAATTCTAATAAGGAACATAGAACATTTAGCTAAGGTTTTGGCTCAATAAAGAAATACTTACTCACGATACTCAATTGTTCTTAATTGGGTATCCAAGAACCATTCATTTCGAACCATATGACATTTTGAATCGTTTCACAAGTAGAAGCTTAAATCTACATCTATTTATCTTTGATTATGTCAATCAACCCCCAGTCAGGCATGCACTCAACTGCGCTGTACCTGCATATCAATATCAAGAAATCGAATACCTCGCAGTGATTTTCATTGAATTGCGAAATGTACGTAATTGAAAACTGAGCTATGTTTGACATTAGACGAGGAATCGTTAACACGTTACAGTCTATTTCAAAAGAACCATCGAGCGTTCTCTGTATCTTGTCAAACATCAAACATTATTCTCTGGTTTCTGACAGGACAAATAACTATTCAAAGGCAAAGGAGGCGCTCAACCAATGAATTCGAATGTATAATGCGTCGTACAGCCATGTACAAAGTTTAATTACATTTAAATTATAACAACCCATATATACTCTGTTATGTTACATTTGCCTACCTGCAGCCCAATACAGAGTACAAAGTCATTGGTCAGATAATTTACGCTGTATGTAGATCTCTGTTGATTGTTAATTCCAATAGCAAATAATAACAATAATATATTGTAGTGATAAATCTACATCATAATGAACAACGACGTTCGTTAAATTGTACATGATCTCAAAATGCATGCAGTCCAATGTCATATTCCATGCACTCTATAACATATAGTATATGGTGGACAATGTTAAAATTACCAGTTGTTTCACATTTTCGTCCTTGCATTGTGGTTTTGTTTTATGCATCCGTCCAATTCTTCCCATTCTCATATAACACATGACGCATTGCTACACACAGCCACTCCCGTTTGGTACAATCACTCCCATTGATCATGACATGCGGAATTCATTGTGCTAAAACTCGATAGCTGAGCATAATTTATTGTGCCAGAAAAAGGATGGAGACCCTTAAAGATAATTGTAGGGACATTAACGATTCCCTGTCACGAACCAACTTCGAGCTCAATGAATATTGGTTGCGCTGCATCGGCTAGGCGAGTCCATCAATACATGTCCATCCAACCAAGTGCTTTCCATATTGTTCTTATTTGGAGTCTTAATTGTGACTTAAAACCTTCCTATGTATTGCGATAGACACTTATTGTACGATGTATTGCAATGCAGCAACAGTGTCCCAAACAACTGTCAGCCTCATTGATATGCATGTATCCATTTGATTACAGATTGGCAAAGCATGCTTGTCGGGTGTATCAGGCAATTAGATTTGCCTCAGACTTCGATGGAATTTTGTTTCAGCGCCGTATGCATCCGGTGTAGTTGTTGGCGCGGTATTGATGCATTCGGTGTTGGTGTTGGTGCGGTATTGATGCATCCGGTGTTGGTGTTGGCGCGGTATTGATGCATCCGGTGTAGTTGTTGGCGCGGTATTGATGCATTCGGTGTTGGTGTTGGTGCGGTATTGATGCATCCGGTGTTGGTGTTGGCGCGGTATCGATGCATTCGGTGTTGGTGGAAAGCATGTTTTCGAAACTTACTTGGTATGGATGCTACAGCAGGTACAAAACAGCGGACATTAGCACATTATTTTAGGCGCCCGGCATCTGCAAATGATGCTGATTCTTTTGCTTACTTTGAAGCTGACACTGACAGATCTTCCGCCAGCTGTGACAGTGAACCTGAAGCCGCCGCTATCAGGGTAACCGCCAAGCCCAAGCGGCGAAAACGAAACTTCTGCGACACGTGGCTGACAACCTACTCCTGGATACGTTACGATATTGAAAAGAATGAGATGTATTGTGATACGTTTCGAGCGACTGGTAAGACGAACACAAGGGCCATGGGTACACATAATTACACATAATTACATAAAACATATTACTATGGGTCAAACTCTTCAAAACATGAACCAGAAAATTATATCCGAGAAGGAAAAGGGCATACTGACAGATTTGGCTTGCCAAAGAACAACTGCCAATGCATAAATACTCTAGTCTCATGTGCCTCTTGAAAGAGGTGGATTGCCCAAATATTTGCTTTTGGAGTATTGGGCATGAGACCCATCACTTTCATGTCAAACACTGAACTGGATTCATGAGACAATGATAACATTGACACTCTCCTAGAGCAGTATGGTGAACGGAAAACCAGTAATAAAATAACCAGGGAGGCTGTTGTAGATTCACAGGCTACTAGAAATGAATGGAAGGAACTTATAATAGTGGTTAGAAGTTAGGGTTATCCCAGAGACAAGATCAGGGAACTGTGAGGTTTAATCCACAGATTTCACAGGGAACAGTTCCCAAATCTATGCAAATTAGCAACTCTTGCATTGACAGGCCCATGTCACACTGCACAGTGTGAGAGGGGGTTTAGTGCATAAAGTCCACCTTCATAAACAGACTCGGAGAACAAAGACTGGAGGACCTGATAACTGTGTCTATTGAGGGGTCTGACTCCTCTGCAAGTTCTGCATGAAGACATGCATTGGATGTTTGACGAATGAAGAAGGAAAGAAGACTGTTTGGTTTAAGTCCTAATAAGTAACGTGTTACAGTTATGTCATGGTTCTTTTTCCTGCAAGTACGGTATATTAAGTATATTATTGTATAACAGTAATTTTTGTTCCAGTATTAAAACATGTATCGCAATAAACTCGTTCTTTACATTATTATTATCAAAACATTTGCATAAGCAGGTTGTAATTTTTTTAAAAGGACAACAATTGATGATTGCATTCGTGATGAAAAGCACACTTAAATAAATGAAGACAAATCTATTTTGATTGTCTCTGACTCGACCCACTCTGTAGTCAGATGTGGAACCACTAGTGGTCCCACTTTGATTTGAAATGATCAACATTGAAGGTAACAGTGGGACATCGGCCCCGCATTACAGTAAAGCTGGAATAAACTCTGCGCATGTATGTGTGATTCAAAGCTCTTTGCAGAGCAATTTCCTTCAAATGCTTTACAAGATTACTACTGCATTCCCTGTAGCTTAGATGATATCCTTTTAGTCGGTTATTTGTCACCAGTGGCATTTGTTCACGTGATGTTTGCAGGGCTATGTGGATCCTCATTTAAGGCCGGATACTGCCATCCGTTAATGAGCGTATATAAATGTTTGAGATTATGCATATTCATGAAGGGAACAAATGATGCTCGTGATCCCAATATAGTGCTAAGGGTGGTTAAACGCTCTTACCATGCCTGAATAAACCTGCAGCCGTGCGGATAAAATACATCTATCGAAATGTGATTGATTTCTAGCTGGAGGGAGTGTTCAAAATGTGATTGCACTATTTCCATCTTGTTTGTTGACAATTTACATTATTGCTAGTGCAGATATTGCTACTCAGCAAACTGTTAAATACTGGCTTAAAAGCGACCGATATATATTACGTTAAAATCCCAAGAGTTGTTTAAAGGTGGCGTACGTTATAGTACAACGTGAGCATGGCGTTTAACTGGCGTAAAATCGAATTCCTGTTCGTGATACGCAGTCGAATGATGACCACGTCAACTGCAACAAAGAATAACTGCCATCTAGAGGCGTTACATGTCAATGGGCCGTATTTCAGAGCATTATCACATTTAACCGTAACTTTCATCATCTGCGCTGTCTAAAGATTAATTGTCACACGCACGGATGAATGGAGCATAGGCACACAGTGTTTGGGTAATTTCCAACGAACATTGTTGCTTAAAATCGGACTAATTTTACCCAAATATTGGTAGATGATGATGATGATGATGATGATGATGATGATGATGATGATGATGATGATGATGATGATGTTAATGGTGGTGGTAGTTGGAATGATGACGATGGTGATGATGATAACTATGATGATGATGATGATGATGATCCTAGTGAGTGCGCTGTTTTACTACAACAATGGCTCAAACCCATGCATTCACTTTGCGCAATTTTTAACCATAGCTGCGTGGTAATGCTAACGTGGAGGTATGTTGTGTGCATAAAAATGGTTTATGCACAGTCTAGTTCTATGAACTACTTTCCACAGCAGCAATGGCTTTGATCTCATGCTTGTTAACGCGCCTGATAACGCTATTTGGTCCACCTTTTGCATCTCTACTGTCACACAAAGTTGTTTGCAGCTGCTTCTCGACCACGATCGAAACCAATTAATTTCCTTGGATAAAAACTACGATTGACATCACCAACAGCATACATTATGTGGAAACCAAATCAGTAAGCCGATAAAGCACAGTTTGTGCACTGGTTAGGCAAGTGCTAGGGATTAACAGTGAACCGCATTAGCTACGTGTGTATCACTTCAGCTACCACCAAACGATTTGTGCTTGAAGATGAGGATCTTGACAATATGGACAATATAGTTAATTACATTCCCAGTAAAACTGAACCAAGATTTGCCAACTGTGATGCATTGTTTAAATACTATCTCCCCACTGCTGAAATGACAATGTGTCAGAATAATGTTCGATTGAATGCGACATGAAACCCAGTGATTTGTGTTTTTTTGTTAGCTTGAGTGATATCTCGCCAAATATGGCAAAAGACACCACATATTACGTCATCAAAACGCGGTCTTAATGATTTGGGGCGATTAGTAACAAAAAGAAATCAAATTGATGGCATGACATTCTTTTCTGCAACAACAGATGATTTCCCCGAATTGGTGATTTTGTGATCGTGTTTTGTGGCAAACGACGTCTTTTCGGTAGGGTATTTCGCACGCTGGTAAGAACAGATATAAGGCGCATTCTAGTCTATTATTGATATCTGCAATGCATTCAACAATAAATTCATACAACTTTTGAAAAAGATGTCTGTTAATGAGATGGGGTTAGGTTATTGATCGAAATTTATAGGTTATGATTGTTATGCATATTTCAATAATATATAAGTAAATACGACCGGGCGGCTTATAACGTAACTATCACGGATATGTTACACTAATGTACAAGTACATTTTTCCTTCTATCCTTTCAAAATTTAAATTCACGGTAGTCTGCCTTTATTCATAACACCCCGGAATAAATCAATCATGGCTCGGCCAGGGACTCGGCAGTAATTGCATAACATCCACTGTGGCAAACGCCATGGTGACATTCTGCAGATGTACTTGAATGTATGAAGTATCACATTGTTATGTACAATAGTTTTATTACACATAACTATGACCACCATATATGCATCCCACCCTACAGCTCAACAGAGGACGGAAATGTGTTGATGGGAATGACAACTGTTTGCCAAGAAACAGTCGGCTAGATTGTGTTCACTGTACACGACACTTTTGACAGTTATAACCTCAACCATTACTTCGGAACCATTACGACGACACAATATGTAGATATGTGTTGACAAATAATTATTATGACAAAAAAGATACTGATCAAGTGATGATTGATAAGGGGTCATGTAGCAGATTTAAAATATCATATTATGCGATATAGCAATATCACAATGAATCAATTGCTTGCAGTATCCTGCAAAGATTATAGATTACCAAACACTGAACTGGTGTCGATCTAGGATCAGGTTGTGGACAACGTCAATAAATGTATGATTAATCTAAGCTGGCGTCATGAATTCTTTACAAAATGCTTTCAAGAGAAAAAACTCGAATAGCACCCGGGATGCAGTACCTGTTATTTCATTCACAAATGTGGTGATGTACGGCAGAACATAATATCGCATGCGTGTTTTGCGGCATTACAGTCCGCTTTACGGGGCTGGAACAATATCTGCGCCGTTTGACTACTGTACTTCTACCAGAGCTGCATGAAACATCCTACGAACTGCAATTCCAAAGTGCGATTCGCGGACATAAATGGCCTTAGGATTTGGCAAAAAAGCGTAATTGTGTCTAATGTAATGCTATAGTGACCTGTTTTGTTCATCCATAAAATAGCATTTGTCTCTTGGTTCACCAACATCAGGTCATGATAAATGCTTCCATTGAGGTTACTACTATTGTGAGTTAATATGCAAAAACAAAACAAATTAATGGTGTGAATTAGCGAGCATAACTTCCTATGTCAATTAGTGGTGTGCTACACGCGCCACGCTTTGGATATTTATTTATGGATCCAATTCAACATCACACCGGCAGCATTGACATGGAAACCATTCACATTCGTAACTCTCAACGTTTAATAGAAAGGTATATTGCTCATTACACATGGTGTTCTGATCCTCTGATACTCTGATCCTAAGATAAATGATGAATCGAAGCTGACTATTAGATTAGGAAGTCGAGGGTTGATATCCGTTGTGGTCAAATACTGACTTCATGTCATCGTAACTTGTTATTTGTAATACAAATTGCAATGTTCTTTCACCAAAGATGATAGATTCTTGAATAAGTGGAATTACTAAATGCGTTTCTATCCAGGTTCGTTCCAATATTAGTATTAAATACGGGGTGAGGGGGAGGGGTTACGGTACATTGAGCACACTATGTTTTATTTTACTGGATAAGTCAATTATTTGCCCTTTCTCTACCCTGTAAAAACCATATTCATGCATACCTAGACTTCTGGCATTATTGGAGTGAATCCATTTCATTTGCAGAAGAGCTTCCAGCATGGACATTCTACATGGTTGAATATTTATTATCACTGGATGATTGATTGTTGATGTTGAAAGGAGTTAGAGTTTGCAAGCCTATGCCATTTGCTTAAATGACCTTTACAGCCACAACGCAGGTCGCAGTATTGTAATGCTTTACTAGAAGTGGCCCACCAATATGATAGTGCAGGTAATCGCTGCAGCAGTGCAGACAGTATTGTAGCTCGCAATCAATAGTAGGGTTTTATTTCATATCCCTATGGAGTTTGTGAATGCCCTCTGGTCCGGAAGAATTAGTTTCATTCTGTGAATGAATGTACCCACATGGTGAAGCGGTACGTCATTGCTTCATCTTGAAAATACATCCAATTCATCGTGTATTCATGTTAATGGGTCAAATTCCAAATAGACCTGCAATCAGTATGCTTATAGTGTAACTAATATGCATTTGGTAAAAGTTACTGATCGGTTAAGGGTGAAATACTACGCTCAATAATTGATAAATAGTTCATCATGATTTATTGATAAGAGCGGAGTGTCTCGGGGTTTGATTTGAAGCAGGGAATATCACGGGCTGTATATGTTGCAATGACTGGTGTACACAACACATAGGATCATATGTCTTAAAGTGTAGGTTTCACATTAGAGATATTACGAACATAGAACAAGAAGGTTCATAACGTTGATCATAATTATAGATTATTAAATCAGAATATCATGTTGCGATGAAAATACAATGGTACATTTAACCTGTTCAAATTTTAAAATTTTAATGGGGTGAACTGCTTAATCTGTAAAGTCTGTAAATGCAGACGTGCAAAAGCATCGCACTATGTCCTAGGTTCTTTGCATGACAGATCATTTGATGCAATTCGCATTTAATCAATCAACCAAATTTACCAAAGATGTTGTTGAAAACCGAGAAAAGTACGACATACATGGATGAATAATAACAGTGAACAAAAGAACATATGATGCGCCTGATGAAACACGGATGATTATTCCATGTCGTGTTTGCTGCTGCGTTCCTTTCGTGTGTTATACATTTGGGTCTCGAAGCTTATGAACACCTTTGCTTACTATATAGACAGTAAAAGGTCTATTTACAGCAGTAATACGGCTGTTATATCTCTAATTGGTTTCGAGAAATCAAACTTACAGCCCAGTTATTCTGCTTTTGGTACTGTAAGCACACCATGGGTGTGAGGATTCGAATATGAACTATAACTTATTCCAAAACTTTATAATAATTTTTGTTTTAAATCTTACAAGCAACACACCGATGTGATACTGGTATACAAATGCATCCCCAACTGCAGTGGTGAATATATATATATATATATATATATATATATATATATATAGATATATATATATATAGATAGATAGATAGATATATAGATAGAGATATATAGAGATAGATATATATAGATAGAGATAGAGATACATACAGACATACCCTACAGACAGAGAGATATATATATCTTATAGATATATATATATATATATATATATATATCTATCTCTCTATCTTATATATATCTCTATCTATATATATCTATCTCTATATATCTCTATATATATCTCTCTCTCTCTCTATATCTATCTATATATATATATCTATCTATATATATATATATATATATATATATATATATATATATATATATATACATACCTTACAGGTAGCTTATGAGGTCAGCTTGTTAGCGTAACGTGGTACGGAGATTCAATCAATTTCTAAAGGGATGGGTGATCATTATTTGACGTATTACCATACTTAAATAGCAATATGTGTAACTGCAGCATGCAAGCATTGCTAATTTCGATACAAATTAAACTAGGGGTTTTGGACGACGAACCAGATGAAAGACATGTAGTCATGAAAACGGTAATTGGCTATTTGGATTTATTTGAATACAAACGACAACACGCTGCGTAGCAGCGATGAGGCATGCGATACATGCATTCATGGTATTTTACCAGATGCGTTGGACCCCTAGGTAGTTTGTTTTAACTTATTCCAGGACCTTCTGTAAATTGGCTTACATTTATAGAGAGGGTTCACGTCTGACTGGAAAGAACCCACATTTCTGAGGAGCTTATTCAGTGCCACTGCCTCCCTATCATATGTGTGTGTGTGTTTGTGTGTGTATATATATATATATATATATATATATATATATATATATATATATATATATATATATATATATATATATATATATATATATATATATATGTATATATATATGTATATATATATATATATGTATATATATATATATATATGTGTATGTGTATATATATATGCATATATGTGTGTGTGTGTGTGTGTGTGTGTGTGTGTGTGTGTGCGTGTGTGTGTGTGTGTGTTGTTCAATTAACCTTTCTATATTCTAGCATCGTATGTTTGTCCCGGATCTGGTGCATACAAATAGCAAATGTTTACGGCAGCAAGATTTAGATCGAGTCTTGATTGAATTCCAATAACAATACACATTATTCACTGAATTACGCACTAAAATTTATTTACCATGGCATTATTTCCTTGGTGATGCAAAAATGGCAAATTTCACAATCTAACTGTTTATTTTATTCCAGAACATATATAAAGAGGGAACGTTAACAAAATGTTACTTTCCAATTATTACTTTATATTACCATAATTCAGTTACGGCAAAACGAGTCCAACGATGTTCGAAGTTATCCGTCGAATTGAATCTACCATTTAAACATTGCCTTTATTATGAAGGTCAAACAGGTCTGTCATTCTCTTCTGATAGCATGTATTGCTCGCAAACACTCGCCCTTTTTTTAGAATGACTCTTATTGGTCCCGTAATAACCGTGTTCTGCTAACGTGTTATTGTTAGTTCAATTGTGCAAACCGTGATAATTGATTGCTATCTGATTGTGAGAAACTTAAAAGAGGCTACGATGTAACGGAATTTACAGTTTCATCATGGCATAATTTCATTTGGACCCAATTCGAGCTTCGTTTCTCAGTGTGATTCCACGTGCAGCTTGCCATCACTACCCAATGAATGATGCATACTATCTACATTAATATCATCAGGTAGACGAAACTCTTTTCTAAGGGTTTTTTCTTCACTACATTTACCAACAGCGATTTTATAGTTTGCGACAATCAGCAAGTTGTTATCCTTAATCCCCACTTCCAGATCGTCGGCTGCAATATTAAGTCCTATATGGAAAGTCATCTCTAGTCTCAAACGACCATCTGGTCCAGCAGTGATGGGCAAAACGTTGGGACCTGGTGGCCGTTGATGCTTAGGTGCCTGAAAAGGAATGAGCACTTCTAGCATTCCCGTTTTGGACACATGGCTTGTCATCAATGTGGTATCGACCTGCCGGGGTAACTCGAGGCGGCGAAGCATTATCTTACGGAAGATGGCGATATCTCGTTCGTCTGTTGCTCTAGCCTCTACAGCTAAAATATTATCATCAATGCTAACGTGGACTTCATTTGCTTTAAATAGATGAGTGTCAAACACTGCTTTAAGGATGGGTTTGCCATCTACAGTGTCTATGTAAGCAGTGTCTACAGCTTGAGATGCTCCTTCGTCCTTTTGTTGGTCCGATGATTTAAGAACAAGAAACTCGCTCATCACATTAAGCTCCTCCTGTTATAAAGGAACATATTTGTAAAAAACATCAATGCTTCAGCTACTTACAACACATGGGTAAAGGAACAAGTGGAATATGATTTAGGGACTGCTGCATTACGGCAACAGGAACATATATATATAGATATATATATATATATATATATATATATATATATATATATATATATATAGATATATATATATATATATATACATATATATATATATATAGATATTATATATATCTCTATAGTAGATCGATCTATATATCTTTATATATAGGGAGATATATATAGATATATATTAACCCATACCTAAGAGAGAGAGATACATATAGATATAGATACAGAGAGAGATATATATATATATATCTATCTATAGAGAGATCTATCTAGATATCTCTAGATAGAGATCTCTCTCTCTCTATATCTAGAGAGACTCTCTATGTTTCTCCATATATTTATAGATATATCTCTATATCTATTAACCCATACCTCCCTATAGGGAGAGAGACAGAGAGATATATCTCTCTATATCTCTAGATATCTATATATAGATATCTATATATATCTATATATATACATATATATATATACCCCATAAAATATATATATATATATACACATATATATATATATATATATATATATATATATATATATATATATATATATCTATATATATATATATCTATATATATATATATATATATATATATATATATATATATATATATATATATATATATATTAATCCATAGTCGCCCCTTTTCATTCTTGCACAAAGGTAAATCTTGAAACTATATTACCTGCCAATTCTGTGCCTTCATTTCAATATCCCCCTCGTCATCTGTGACTAATGGGACAGCTGCGCCCACATCTTCCTCTTCGGCTGCAGGCGATTCAACTATTTTCTTGGTTGTTGAGAGAAGCTTCCGAAATACTGCCTGAATATAGTCAAATAAGGATGAATATACGTTGGCTTGTACACTGTATATATGACACAGTCTAGCCCCGTATGGTAGCTTCTATTTCTGTAAAGTAGCGAGAACCATCGCCAATTGTATTATGTTTCATTCATGCAAACGCCCGCACATATCCCCCTCAAAAATCATGATGCCATCTACAATACCAGTAAAACAATTTCAGAAAGGCAAGTTACAAGAAGAATGCTTAATTTATACCTACCATTTATTTGTGTTTTCTCTTCTTTTGGCATTAAAGAGAGTTTTCTCTTTATATCACGTGGTGATAACGATGGCTCTGCCTCCGTGTAGTGATCGCGGGATCGTTTGTTAAAGACCATATGCACCAATTACTCGAGGTTGTAAATCACTGTTGTTTGGTGATGCTCACGTGCCACATGCTCTTCCTGCTTGTAATTAACTCAGACTATCATACCTACTCACGACACTCCGAAATACCGTCGGACCCAAACCAAAATGCAAACTCAATATGATGCTAGCCGCGTGTTCTGTGCTGCTCAAACGAACAGGAGGATGTCGCCTTCAATGCAAGATGCTAACTGGGCGTGGAAAGCTTCCTCCGCCTTTTATACATTGCCACCAGACGGGGCGTGGCTACTTCTGGAACACATCAGTTTTTCTGCTCGGCACGCACCATATCTAATGCGGGGTAGTTTACAGAATCCCACGAAACGAATGCAGTTAATGAGCCTCAGACGATGACGTCACAAAACAATTTGTAAATGTCCTCCGTGTATCAATGATTGTATAAAAGCCGTGATATGCGAATGGACTGCGTGGTTTTGAAGCGATGGTGATTCACAATCAATTTGTCATATTCCTCTAGAACAATAATCTCGTAGTTCCAATATCGTATACTGAAAAAAACACTGTTTGACCAACGACTACTGCGTGGAACCATTCAGCTAGTGCCAGGGCGGTTGTGGTTTGATTCAAACGTCGGCTGATAAATTATAGTTCCATCGAACGCAACGTAAGCGCAATAGTTATGTGCGACTGGCTGGGGTGTTTTGGCTCGCTGTATATGCGTTACAGTCAAACGAATGCTCAAATGGTAGCCGCAATGTCACGCTTATCAGAGATCAATGCATGTAAGTCAAATGTCATATCACGAACTGCCTAGTTTACATGTTGTTTTAACTCAAATGAGCCCGTTTTCCATCTGTATAGGTAAAAATGGAATACTCAACGCTGTCCTCATGGTGATATGATTCCGAAAGGTTGAGAGGATCACGTGATATCGATGACTTTAAATGATGTGTGCGTTCACAGACTCATTGGTACTGCGTGCAATAGTGAGGCTATACCACGCGTTCATAACGCTTACTGATAAAGATCACACACTATCTTCCCGTTAAATGTGATCGTTGGCTTGGTAACCGCGTGTATAAGCATTGTGTATATTTCTACCTGTCAACAATAGCTAAAATGATCAATATCGGTGAGCAGTTTGCAAGTCCAGACCGTTGGTAACAATCAAAACACCTCGTTAGCATGATTCAGTTTGAGTGTCGGTATAGTACAACAAGGAACGCTCAATCATAACGGGGGTTATAGTAACATGCACTCACCCTAGAACTAGTGGTTGAAATCGCTGTCCTTTCGTTCTGTAACAACAATTCCGTATTAAGTCGCTGGCCGACTATAATCTCGACTTATTTAAGAAAGGGTTCTTACAAAAATATAAATTACATAAAATACGGAAAAGCAATGGTTGGTGTTTGCCAACCGAAATTGTTAAAAACATTATGGATCAAATAGTCCCAATCCATATATTTGGGACGCATGCGGGATAAATCATTTAGTAAGTATATATGGGAGTTAATATTCATTAAGTTCGCGTCAAACTTGGTCATGTATGTAGACATCGTAGGCGATATTTGTATACGATTGTGTTGGCAGGTGACAGGAATTATAACGAAAACAACTGCATTCGTCGCTTGAACATATGTTGAGCCTGGCCTCCTGTATTCTTGGCATAACAAATTCATAGCGTTAAGCGTTTTTGATGTTATCTGGATATCCTTTGAGGCGACAACAGTAGTATATCCGTGACCATCACCCAGACGGTTATCATAACGTTTTACAACCCAGTCTGGATCATTGTTATGCTGATCCCTCAAATGATTCCATGTTTATGATCACAAGGTTTCCTGTAGTTCTTATTTAGACTGATCAGGTAACGGATGATATTTGTCATTTGTTAATATATCTGTCTATTCTGTCATTTGTTGACTTTAATAAGGTTCAATTGTCCACAATATTCTTGCACTGAGGAAGTTCTCAAATGGCAAATATATCGTTCCTTATGTTGAATATTGTTTTCCGATTCAAGCAATGTTACGAATGCAATGTCTCCCAATTTCAAGGATGGTTTACAAATACTGGAGATAATCTAGCAATATTCGACCTGCTGAACATTATCATATTGCTTCTATGTCATAACGCATGGTCAGTATGATGGGGATTGCGATTATGATAAAATTGTAATGGCAGCCAAAGAGCTTAAATGACGATTATGTCACACCATATGTGTTATTATAACCACATGTCATATGTTATCGAATAGATGTAGATAAGTTGTGTAACTTAGCCGTAACTCCAGCTTGGGTAGTGAAAGCACACATTGTAACACATGGTCGGCTCTCAACAATGACCCCGACGGAGTTATGAAGCGATTGAACTTCGGTATAGTGGGCGATTATTGCGACATAGACCTCGCGCTGCCGTTGGGTAATTCGTGGCCAGCGTACGAGAATTACAACGGCTTGATTGGCTCTCGATGTAATTTGTTAATAAAAACGTTATTATTTTATCTTGGATAACTTAAAACTAGCAATATCAGACTATGGCCATTCAGTGTGGTATATAATTATTTCCCTTTGGCACGACCTGGACAATGTTACTTCATAACCCCTGCAGATAAAGCATTAATCTCATTGATCAAACCGAAACTAATATTCTGATTGCGAAACTTGAGCTTATCGCAAAACTTAACTGGTTATTACTTTGTGCAGTGGCTAGTTAATTAAATCTAATAATCTCTTTGAAAGGAATTATGAGTGACAGTCGGCAAAGCGCGAACGACATTTGATTAAACTTTTTATCCAGTACGATAATTGAATCCATTGTTTGGCTTGAAGTCAATAAAAAGACCATGCGTTGCTGAGTACCAACATTGAACATTGATCAGGAAGACTGCACCCTTCCGCATTTATTTCCATAATGCATCGACTCGCACCGGAACCTCGTCTTCCAGTGAATGTCTCAATCGTGACCTGAACAGCAGCCGAGTTCTGCATTTTATCCGTCGTCACACGAGAGTCAGGCAATCAGCGGTTAGGGAATTCTCACACTTTAATATCTCCCTTGACACTACTCGTTACAGACCAAGCGCACCTGTATCTGGTTACTGCTGCCGCTATGCCAGTTGCTCCTAGCAACAAGGTCAACTAATACAGGTGTTTAATCGATATCCCAGGAAGGCAAAGGATCCTGCGTCACCTGCAATATTGAGATTAAAGGGAATTGAGAAGGAAGAGTAAAAGGGTGCTACGCGTCGGTCCGTGTGTTCGTCACATTGGAACATGAAATGATGGAAAATACTGCGAAATAATGATGCAGCCCAATCGGCAATTAGCGTTCGCATTACCGTCATGGTATCAGTGGGACAGTGGGTCGAGCACGGTAACCACCCAGGTTCTCAAAGTTCGCGACCGAACCCACAAACTGTCGGAAGGCGAAGCGGCGTACCACAACGCAACGGAGAACTCCATTATTTTATATGTAGAGTATGGATGCATGCGTACCACAACGCAACGGAGAACTACATACATACATACATTACATTACATACATATGTAGTACGTACGAACATACGCACGATACATGCATGCCCACATACACATGCATGCATGCACATGCATGCATATGCATGCATACATACATACATACATACATACATACATACATACATACATACATACATACACATACATACATACATACATACATACATACATATACACATACACATACATACATACATACATACATACACATACATACATACATACATACATACATACATACATACATACATACATACATACATACATACATACATACATACATACACATACATACATACATACATACATACATACATACATACATACATACATACATACATACATACACATACATACACATACACACACACACACACACATACACACACACACACACACACACATACACACATACATACATACACACACACATACATACACACATACATACATACATACATACATACATACATACATACATACATACATACATACATACATACATACATACATACATACATACATACATACATACATACAAACATGCGCAAGCACCCATATACAAACTCCTTGCTTCCCCCCATTCAATCGATGCGTCTGTTGCAGCGTGACCATCTGTCGAGTCCCGATGACCTCACCCCACCCAGTTAAACCTGAACAATTTGCATGTCCTATCGATCTAACACTAAGCGCACACAGATAGTTAAATTCACACGCAGCCACGCTACAAACTAAACATTATTCGCGTATACACACGCCCCCGGAAATACACACTCCTTCAAAAACAGTTATCTTCATTTGTTAATGCACTCTGCCTGGATCGATATTCCAACTTAAGGACAGAATGAATGAAACCAGAGATGGGTTGACAGACAGCAAGTGCGCATCAACTAAGTGGGTCTCTTCTTGGACGAATACTGGGCGATAATGCCGCTATTCCGGTGTTTATTTGTGATTGGATAAGGCTATAATGACTACGCAGACAAGAGGTAAGTGAAGTCTTCATGAGTAAGTAACCTGAATCGAATGAAGGTTCATTCGCTGGTCTGATTGTCATGACACCAGTCTGTGTAGCTTCTTCATACAGGACTCCTTAGGACCGCGTTGCTTGATTCTCTAACTTGTTCAACCCCAAACGGCGTTACTATAGCTCACCTAAGAAGCTATTGGTGCGAAGCAGATATTTACATGTTATCAACATGGCAAAGCAGAGTACATATTTCAACGAGATACGAGCTAGCGATTATCATTCTCATGACCAGGGTACTGCTTCGTAATAAGAGTATGACCACATGGGTCATCTCCCGGTAAACATTGGTTATACATGCTAGTTATAGCTATGTGGAGGCGATTCATTTTATATGACAGCCTTTTACACAGCATTTCATTTTGAGTGTGCTCTCGGGTCCTTGAAAACCCCATTTTATGTCTCGTTGATTAGCGCTGCTATGTGTAGCGTCGTGCTAAAATATTGGTCATCCAAAGCATTGTAGATAAAATGGTCCATACTTGGACTTTTATTGACGTAGCTGCTTAAGACAAAATGCTTGCATACACTTATATATAATTGATTTGAAGATAGTGTCGATCTGTTGACATTGTTGCCTGGTAACGCTCCAAGCTAGCGAGACTTGTTTGCTATCAATACGATGGTTGGAATGCCATGAGTGTGTGCAGTTATGACGATAGAGTTCAATGCCGACTACCACAGTCGTTCTGGTTGAATGCCTTGAAAGTTTACACACAAGCAGCATCCACACGTGTCTTTAATATCTTCCGCACATTGTTTAAAGAAAGTGTTGTTGATCGTTTAATTGTTTTCTGGTCACTTTGCGGCCGACAAGTGCACGACCGCAATGAGAAATGCTACAGGTAAACGATTTGATTCTCTGTTAATCATGGTTGGCAAAGTGTCGCTATGTTAAAGATTGTTTGCCAACCATTTGGTGTTGCTTGTAAGTTAAGATTACTAATAATAAGAAGATTGTATATCTTGGCATACCACCACTGGCATGATAGTGTATGGCCAAAGTAGACATATCCACACCCAATTCAGCCTTGATTCACATCAATGCATTGGTCATGAATTAGTCTTCTAATGAAGCAGATATGAGAGGTCCTTTGAGCTACATCCTGCCATTCAATGACAGCTCAATGGCCATACAATACACAGGTAACAACTTGTAACACTAAGATACGTATCTCAATACGGATGTTTATACGTACATGAAACAGCACACATATGTTAATATATGTAAATGTAATCGTGGAGGAGTGACTGTTATCGCGTGTGTGTGGGTGGAGGGGATGGTGGATGCGGGGCGTATATATATATATATATATATATATATATATATATATATATATATATATATATATATATATATAGATATATATATATATATATAGATTATATATATATATATCTATATATATATAGATATATATATATATATATCTTCTCTATATATATCTATCTCTCTCTCTCTCTCTCTCTCTCTCTCTATATATCTCTATATCTCTCTCTCTCTCTATATCTCTATCTCTCTCTATCTCTATCTCTCTATCTATATCTATCTATCTATCTCTCTCTCTCTCTATCTCTATATCTATATCTCTATATCTCTTATATTGTTGAGCCAATGCCTATGCATCAGCTCTGGCAGCATAATGCAGCCGTTCCATTGAGCTGATTTGTATCAATGGTTAGACACTGAGCATAGTGCAGTTAACAGGTGTAATGACAATAGGGAGATTGACTCGCCTTGTGCGGTTATACTACTGTATGTAACAAGGATATATGAGACGGTATTCTGACGACAGCATTGTGAAACACGTACATAATTATAGTTATTATTATCATAATTATTACCTTTGACTTTGTCATGACATACTAATTTATGTAGTGATAGAATATATAATTACATTAACGAATAAAGTATATTGTTTTGAAAGGACCCGCCCTTTTCCTCAGATCATTAAGTCAGAAGCATATACAGGTTCTTCGCCTGAGATGATACAATGATATTGCTTGTTGCATTTTCTGTGATATTGCGAAACACACAGCTGTATACTGAATAGTTATCATTTATTAAGTCAATTATTTAGCAAGGGTAGGGTTTGTGCCTGGATAATGTTTCTGAAAAACTACCTGCCACTGCCTTAATAATGTCACTACCCTGTACTGCCACCCGCTTAATATTTTCACTGTCCTGTGCGCCCATCCATTTAATGATGTGACTGTCCTACGCAGCCTTCCTCTAACGAACGGTAATGTGCTCACTACTGTATAGAGTCACCCTCTTAATGTTGCCACTGCCATAAGCTGTCCACCTCTTAATGACATAACTGTCCTATGCGGCCATCTTGTTAATACTTTCCCTGTCTTATGCGGCCATCTTGTTAATACTTTCCCTGTCCTATGCGGCTATCTTGTTAAAACTTTCCCTTCTTGTTAAAACTTTCCCTTTCCTATGCGGCCATCTTGTTAATACTTTACCTGTCCTTTGCGGCAACTTCCTAATTCTGCCACTGTCCTATCCGGCCACCCTCTTGATGTTATCAGTGTCCTATCCGGCCACCCTCTTAATTGTATCAGTGTCCTATCCGGCCACCCTCTTAATTGTATCAGTGTCCTATCCGGCCACGCTCTTAATGTTATCAGTGTCCTATGCGGCCACCCTCTTGATGTTAGCCACCCTCTTGATGTTATCAGTGTCCTATCCGGCCACCCTTTGATGATCAGTTATCAGTTCCTATCAGTTTCCTATCCGGTCCTATCCGGCCACCCTCTTGATGTTATCAGTGTCCTATCCGGCCACCCTCTTGATGTTATCAGTGTCCTATCCGGCCACCCTCTTGATGTTATCAGTGTCCTATCCGGCCACCCTCTTGATGTTATCAGTGTCCGGCCACCCTCTTGATGTTATCAGTGTCCGGCCACCCTCTTGATGTTATCAGTGTCCTATCCGGCCACCCTCTTGATGTTATCAGTGTCCTATCCGGCCACCCTCTTGATGTTATCATGTTATCACCCTCTTGATGTTATCAGGGTCCCTATCCGGCCACCCTCTTGATGATGTGTCCTATCAGTGTCCTATCCGGCCACCCTCTTGATGTTATCAGTGTCCTATCCGGCCACCCTCTTGATGTTATCAGTGTCCTATCCGGCCACCCTCTTGATGTTATCAGTGTCCTATCCGGCCACCTTCTTATCCGGCCATCTTGATGTCACGGCGTCTTAATGCCACCCTCTTGATGTTATCAGTGTCCATCCCCCGCCCCGTGTTTTCGCCCTCTAATTACTGCCACCATCATCAACGTGTCGCCTTCTAAATGCACCACTATTCATTTCCACCATCTTCTACAACACGGCCTGCTTCCTTGGGTTTATCTTCACCATGGCAGCGGGGTCGGTTGCATTGATCTTAGGTTGTCAGCCTTCCCAAATACCATTCCCCATTGGCTGTATACCGGCGCGATGTACGCGCTCAGTGCACTGTGCTATTACTAACATATAACGTATGAAGCAACTCTGCCCCCTACACTGTGAATGATATCAGGTGACGCCCAGTTGGCCTGGCATATTCCCGAAGGTTTATATGCATAATTGAGTTCTACTAGGACCCTCACAGTCTATTCTCTGTTACCTCAGGTGACGATCTTCCCATAAAGGCTCTGTCGATTCTAGCGGCTGCCCCTAGAGATGAGCTGTCAGGCAAGGAGACTTATCGATGTGCGCGGCGACCTTATTGATTGTCGTCTTTCATGGCATGGCATATTTATATGTGCATTGACAAGGGTTATTACATATGTCAACATCGTATGGCGTCTCACTACTTGCTACTGTATAGATTATGTCCCATACGCTGCTTCGACACCTGTACCGAATAGTCTTATACACTGCCTTGACACCTGTACCGGATAGTCTTATACACTGCCTTGACAACTGTACCGGATAGTCTTATACACTGCCTTGACACCTGTACCGGATAGTCTTATACACTGCCTTGACACCTATACCGGATAGTTTTATACACTGCCTTGACACCTGTACCAGATAGTCTTATACACTGCCTTGACACCTGTACCGGATAGTCTTATACACTGCCTTGACACCTATACCGGATAGTCTTATACACTGCCTTGACACCTATACCAGATAGTCTTATACACTGCCTTGACACCTGTACCGGATAGTCTTATACACTGCCTTGACACCTGTACCAGATAGTCTTATACACTGCCTTGACACCTGTACCGGATAGTCTTATAAACTGCTTTGACACCTGTACCGAATAGTCTTATACACTGGTTTAACAACTGTATTTTGTAGTCTTATACACTGCTTTGACTCCTGTATCGGGTAATCTTACACACTGGTTTGAAACCTGTATCAGATAGTCTTATACACTGCTTTGACATTTGTATCGGATATTAACTGCTTTGACACCTGTATCGGGTAATCTTACACACTGCTTTGTTATTATAACCACACGTCATATGTTATCGAATCGATGGAGATAAATTGTGTAACTAAGGAGTAACTCCAGCTTGGGTAGTGCAAGCACACATTGTAACACATGGTCGGCTCTCAACAATGACCCCGACGGAGTTATGAAGCGATTGAACTCTCGTATAGTGGACGTTGATTGCGACATAGACCTCTCGCTGCCGTTGGGTAATTCGTGGCCAGCGTACGAGAATTACAACGGCTTGATTGGCTCTCGATGTAATTTGTTAATAAAAATATTATTATTTTATCTTGGATAACTTAAAACTAGCAATATCAGACTATGGCCATTCAGTGTGGTATATAATTATTTCCCTTTGGCATGACCTGGTCAGTTTTACTCCATAACCCCCGCAGATAAAGCATTAATCTCATCGATCAAACCAAAACTAATATTCTGATTGCGAAACTTGAGCTTATCACAAAACTTAACTGGTTATTTCTTTGTGCAGTGGCTAGTTAATTAAATCCAATAATCTCTTTGAGGGGAATTATGAGTGACAGTCGACAAAGCGCGAACGAAATGTGATTACAATTTTAAGCAGTACGATAATTGAATCCATTGTCTTATACACTGCTTTGACACCTTATCGGGTAGTCGTATAAACTGCTTTGACACCTTATCAGGTAGTCGTATAAACTGCTTTGACACATTATCGGGTAGTTGTATAAACTGCTTTGACACCTTATAAGGTAGACGTATAAACTGCTTTGACACATTATCGGGTAGTTGTATAAACTGCTTTGACACCTTATCAGGTAGTCGTATAAACTGCTTTGACACCTTATCAGGTAGACGTATAAACTGCTTTGACACATTATCGGGTAGTCTTATACACTGCTCAGACAGCTTTATCAGTATCCTATAAACTGCTTTGATTTAGGGTCGCGTTGACGATGCTTTGACACATGTACCAGGATCCCGGGATCAATATATTTTTAACCTGTGTGATAATTCATCTCGTCCTTCTAAACAGCACCTATCTCATTGATATAACCCGGCTAATTGGAAGATGCATTCGCCGGTATTTAATGGCTCATTAACGTCGGGTCACATGCTGTGAGCAGACGAGAAGTCTGGCCGGTGCGGTTGTCCCATCTCACCGTATTTAGTATTGTGTTTGATCACTTCAAAAAAACAAACACTGACTACAGGAAATGCTAATTGACCGTTTGCGTCACTTCCTGCTCAAATGACGTGAGCACAATCAAGGAAATAGTCACACGCACACGCACAAACACGCACAAACACGCACATGGAGTTTGTATATTAGTGATGTGATAAGGTATCGTTCATCCTTGGCTCATCATGGTATTCCACACTTGGCTCATGTATTCATCCAGAGAAACATTAATTCAATATATTTAATTATAATTGCAATATTTACAATGCATTAGCGAGCGATAAGGGGAATTTAGCTCAGAGATCGGTCTACCGATTTGCGAGGGGTGTCCCCTTCACAATTTCCCGATGGCAATCAGGACAGCGGTATTGGCTTGTTGGATCATAAATACCCACCAGGACATCGTCAGAGAGGGTTTGTACCTCACATCCTGGGTCGAAGAAAAACCCATGTCCATAAAACATGAAAGGGCATTTTTCAGTGATTTCGTGTGTGATTTTCACTGAGTTGCCTCATTTGTCTAACTGACATATTGCCTCAGGTGTAATCTTTTCTCGGGGAAACCAAATCATTGATAATATATCGTCATTAGCGCCTTGATAACAACCTCTGGACTTAGTTTACAAAAATATGCAAATTAGTAGCGACCCTGACGAGAAATACGCTTCCAACGAGAAATACGCTTCGTTTTCCTGTATCAACACCCAAACTCCTGCCATTTGCAGCTTGGCGTGTATTGAAGCATCTACCATGTTCCCGGCTAATCATCACATCCCGTCAAAAATAGAGAATCGGACGAACATCACAAAGTAGCCGGAGTCACTAGTTTTCACCAGACTTTACGTATATAAGTACTACAAACCGTATGGAATTGGTTAGTAGAGTTTGATTTCTAACATGCCTCATCTAATACGACCCCACAGTGGCACAGTGTATGACTTATATGACGTTGTAGGCAGATAAGAGGACAATGAGACTACCCGACAAGATGAGTCGGGTTCTAGGACGATGGGACTACCCGACAAGATGAGTCGGGGTTCTAGGACGATGAGACTACCCGACAAGATGAGTCGGGGTTCTAGGACGATGGGACTACCCGACAAGATGAGTCGGGGTTCTAGGACGATGAGACTACCCGACAAGATGAGTCGGGGTTCTAGGACGATGGGACTACCCGACAAGATGAGTCGGGGTTCTAGGACGATGAGACTACCCGACAAGATGAGTCGGGGTTCTAGGACGATGGGACTACCCGACAAGATGAGTCGGGGTTCTAGGACGATGAGACTACCCGACAAGATGAGTCGGGGTTCTAGGACGATGGGACTACCCGACAAGATGAGTCGGGGTTCTAGGACGATGTAGCCCTTTTGACTGATACTGGGAAAGGGTGATACCTGTCGGGGTCATATGACGTTGTAAGGCCCAAGATGCCGCTGTGGCGGGGTTACTTGACGTTGTAAGGCCCATGGTGCCGCTGTGTCGGGGTTATATGACGTTGTAGGGCCCGTGATGCCGCTGTGTCGGTGTTACTTGACGTTGTAAGGCCCATGATGCCACTGTGTCGGGGTTACTTGACGTTGTAAGGCCCATGATGCCGCTGTGTCGGGGTTATATGACGTTGTAAGGCCCATGATGCCGCTGTGTCGGGGTTCTATGACGTTGTAAGGCCCATGATGCCGCTGTGTCGGGGTTATATGACGTTGTAAGGCCCGTGATGCCGCTGTGTCGGGGTTATATGACGTTGTAAGGCCCATGATGCCGTTGTGTCGGGGTTATATGACGTTGTAAGTCCCATGATGCCGCTGTGTCGGGGTTATATGACGTTGTAAGGCCCATGATGCCGCTGTGTCGGGGTTATATGACGTCGTAAGGCCCATGATGCCGCTGTGTCGGGGTTATATGACGTCGTAAGGCCCATGATGCCGCTGTATCCATTAGATCACGTGTCACAATTGATTCATTTATCGGTTAGTTCATGAATCAATTGGATCATTCGCTGATTAGAACATGAATGGATTAAGTTAGATATCGATTAGATCAAGTAGCAGTTAGATCATTCATCGATTATATCGTGTGTGGATCAGATCATTTCTTGGTGAATGAGACGGCTAACTGAGGTGTCGTGTGGGTTTCAGAGACCTCTACCGATCCCGTATTGCAGTACTGTGAAGAGCTTGATGACGTCACAGGAGCATACCGCAGCAGCCAACCTGCCTCGTCGAACTACACCGCCAGCGCGACAATACAGTACGCATGCGTGTATACGCACACTCAAATTGGCGGGAATTTGACCCGCGTGTGTATGAAGGAGGGGAAGTGGAGCGGATCCCCGCCCCAATGCGTCAAAGATAATGGTACGATTCTGGCGACTTGTTCATCTGATCATTATTCCTGATGGGTATTTTCATTTGTTCAATTTCACGGGTGTTGGTGGCATATCTGAGTCATATCAAACACCTGTATAACCGTCATTAGGCTCATGGTGGAAGTCTATGGTGGAAGGGCCGGTGGCTTTTATCGGGGGAAATAAATACCTCCTTATTAATAAGTTTTCCCCTACTGAAGGTGACATTTAACCCGACTGGTAAGTCGCAAAAAAAATATACAAGAATTAGACGGACGATAGACCAAACAATGCAAGAGCTAGTCCGCGCGCGTATTCGGCTACTTACCTGAGTGACGTCACGACGAGAGAGCGAGAGCTAGTCCGCGCGCGTATTCGGCTACTTACCTGAGTGACGTCACGACGAGAGAGCGATAGCTAGTCCGCGCGCGTATTCGGCTACTTACTTGAGTGACGTCACGACGATTGAGACGATAGCTAGTCCGCGCGCGTATTCGGCTACTTACCTGAGTGACGTCACGACGAGAGAGCGATAGCTAGTCCGCGCGCGTATTCGGCTACTTACCTGAGTGACGTCACGACGAGAGAGCGATAGCTAGTCCGCGCGCGTATTCGGCTACTTACCTGAGTGACGTCACGACGAGAGAGCGATAGCTAGTCCGCGCGCGTATTCGGCTACTTAGTGACGACGAGATAGAGCGTATTTGGCTACTTACCTGACAGTGTGCGGATATAAATGGATACTTGAATATACATCGCATATACCAATGCAAGTCATTAGCCATTGATTTACTCAATGAGCGCTCACTCTGGTGTGGGTAGGTCGGTAATTCCCTCCCTTAACCCAGTGATCACACCGGCTCACTTCAAGGTGACATTAATGAAGGCGTCATGTTTATCCACGCCGATTCACCAGCGCGCCTCTCCTGTATCTCATATAGCAGTTGCACACGCCAGGCGTAGACGAGCTCTTTGAATTAGATTTATATTTGTACCTTACAAGATCTAACGATGATTTCTGGCAGTCCATGTGTTGTGATGATAACGTCGATGCGCTGATATTTTTAAGGGTGTGGTCATAGCAATGTCATAGCAATGAGGCCCCATTGGGTAGATGATGACCAAGATTTTCGCTTGAAGTATTGTTTCATAAGGATACCCTTCTTCCGCTAGCAACTTTCCTGTTATGTGTTTAGAGTATTACCATTTTTCGCACTGTTTAATAACACAAGTTACCTATGTACATTGCCTGCTTGGTGATTCACACGCTAGATGCCCGATTGTGTCCAGTTCAAGCCTACCTAGTGGGGACCATCATTGCGGTCGTCGGTCTCTGCATTCTCGCCATCTTTTCCGTCGACTTCCTCAGGTTCCAGCGAAAGCGAGCACGGGTCCGTGAAATTTCTCAGCGTCGCTTCAAACACGAGAGTGCACATCGTCCAACGGCCTTCTTCATCCAGAAACTACCGTACGATGAACAGTCGCTAGATGGCTCCACGTCCAGCCTCGCCAACCAATCAGAAAGCCAGACAGTGCCCCAGCTTCCCGATCTGGGCCTCTCTCCTCCAATAAGCAGAACATATTTCACCCCAACACCTAGTGATGAAATGCGTAACCATGGCAATCGTATCCAAGACACTGCCGATATAGTTGAAAACAACCCAAAACCCAACAAAAAACGCAAGCGAAAGCTCATTCCAAGGCAACGTCCAGAGACGCCTCGTGATGTCGGTTTGAACACACAAATTCAAAGCACGTCCACAGAGCCTTTATACCCCAGCAACAAAGCCGGCAAGGGCAAAAGAGGATCTAGAACGAAAAAGAAAACACAGCGTGTGGGGCCTGATAGTTCAGATGAGAGTTACGTTATGAATACTTATACCAACACTCTATTAGATGGAAATGAAGTGGGAAATCAACATTCACTCTCAAATTCATATCATAACGTACCGAAGGGGTCTATCGAATTTAGCCCGCCTCTGCAACATCATAACGCATCGGTTGGGGCAGAGCCTAATTCGGATATTAAGGTTGAAGATCGTCCGGTGCCTTTCGCTAAATTACCTCCGCTGCGTTTGAACAACGCCTCACACTCTCCTGATGAGATTCAGTGTGCACGACCATACTATACGGATTTACTTACGCGTGGTGTCTGTCTTTCGCCTCACCATTCGACATCGAGCTGCCGTTATGAAAACGAACTTCTCACTGGCGTTCATATAAATCCGCCCTCTACCGGCTCATTGTCGCCAGTGAGGGCACCACCTCCTTCAAAACATGGCCGCCACCCCCCTGTGGAATCTGTGATACAAATCCAGCGCAATGCGAATGGTGAATATGAAATATGATCACATGCATGTCTGTTGTATATGATATCCTATGTACTGTGATTCGCCACAACGATTAGTTATTGCGAACAAATTATGCCGGTAGGTCACGATGGAATTTGTTTGATATTTTTACATTATTCCAATTATCCGAATTGTCAATTTGCCATAGCATCTAACTTGTATGGTCACAAAGAAATATGACAGAGGTATACAAGAATGCACCCAGTAAGCAATCACAAAGGTGATTAAATATGTTTTATTGCCAAACATGGGTAACATCAATTTCTATTCAAGATATATTTTGCAGGAATCCTTCCTATAAAATATTTCCTGCTGGAACTCTACTGGACTGTATGCTTCGGCTATTTTTAAGCTAAAATAATATACTCTTTATCAAAACACATTTTAACACAATGTCGTTTTAGCAGTTATGTATGGATAAGCATAATTGTTTCTTGAAATTTTATCAAATTCGCATGAAGTTACTTACTGCTTCGATCGAGCCAAGTATATATACATGCAGCCTGTTTATTGTGATACATTCTCAAGCTCTAGAATCTATCTGGCTTATCGTTATTGCCGTTCCTTGTATAACATATCAGCCCTGTCTGAGAAGAGACCGTTGTTAAGAATGTGACCTGCATGTTCCAATCGCTGTATACCTAGACTGGTGTTATCTTCATTATTAGTTTACCTTCGTATACACAACTATCATGGTTAATTAATATATAACATTTGCAATAAAATTAACGCAAAACAATGATTGCTTATTTACTACTTGGTTGACTTCTTGTATTTGTTGCAGTCTGTTAGGTAAATCACGTTTGTTCAATTTTCCTTAATGGATCTGTCAATATCCATGAGCCTGGTCGGCAGATATATCGATTGCTAACAATATTTTTTTCTACACCTGCACGAACCTATGATATTATGATATGGGTGCGTTTATGGAAGCAGTGATGTGGAGCTATCAGAGACTTAACCCCCCCCCCCCCCCCCCACACACACACACACACACACCGCACTCGCCTCCATCCAATCCCACACCAACCCCCCCCCCCCTCTTCAATTAGCACTAAAGTCATCAGTTATCACCCCCATACGCAACCGTTCCACCGCCTTATATACACGCCTAAGCAAACACCTGTTTACAAATACAATCATCTACATACCTGTAAGCATACAGCAGATTAAAACACTCCTGTTCAAAAGAAAACACTATCCATCTCCTGTAAATTTATAGCACTTCAACATGCACACGCAAACAAAAACACGACTGATCACAGCTGTAACTTCGTTCTTCGGCGTGCACATCAGATCAATATGCATCAAGCCGCACATACTTATTGGCTCTCAGCTTCATCCGCTTCTGCACATTAACCGTCGAACGGAATGAAAGATGCATATTTCGTCGATTTGGTGCTCAAACTCCGCCCATTTTCAGCTTCGGATGTATTGTAGCGTCCTTCATGTGCCATATGGTTTGAAATTCACGTCCCGTCACAAATAAGAAATCGAACGTCACAAAGGCCATAAATATAGCCGGGGTCACCGATTGCACTCGAGTTTTTGGACATCATTACTAAACGTAGCAGGGAATCGGTCGATGATTTTTTTTCCAAACAGAATTATGATGATTTTTTATTAAATGAATCTATAAAGCTTTGCTTCGTAGATAACCTTATACGAAGCTTCGGAGTTGTTCATTGATATTACATCTCTCATAGCGTTATGACATCCGCAATCATG
Organism: Urechis unicinctus; assembly: GCA_034190875.2. Classification (NCBI taxonomy): domain Eukaryota; kingdom Metazoa; phylum Annelida; class Polychaeta; order Xenopneusta; family Urechidae; genus Urechis; species Urechis unicinctus. Next base: position 18,632,447 of record CM067356.1, read on the forward strand.
ACGCAAGAGAGTTGTATGCATAACGTATCCAATTTGTCATGGTTGGTTGCACTACATAACGTCATTAATTGCTTGCTTGAAAGCAGCACACATGACGTCATTCACTGTTTCATTGAAAGTAGCACACATGACGTCACTCATTGTTTCATTAAAACTAGCACAAATGACGTCATTCATTGTTTCATCGAAATTAGCACACACGACGTCACTCATTGTTTCATCGAAAGTAGCACACATGCCGTCACTCATTGTTTCATTAAAAGTAGCACAAATGACGTCACTCATTGTTTCATTGAAAGTAGCACACATGACGTCACTCGTTGCTGATTGATTGCTACACTCAAACCATCACGTATTGCTTCACTTTTCGTAATTAACAGCTTCATCGATAATTGTACTCATTTCGTAACTAACAGCTTCATTGATAATTGTACTCATTTCGTATCTAACAGCTTCATAGAAAATTGAACTCATTTCGTAACGAACAGCTACATCGATAATTGTGCTCATTCATTGATAATTGTACTCGTTTCGTAACAAAACTTTCATCGATAATTGTACTCATTTGGTACTGTATAGCCCTATTGATAGTTGCACTCATCTCGTAACTAATAGCTGCATCGACAGTTACACACATACCGTGAATAATAGACTCATTGAGATTTGCCCTCGTCTCGTCCCTCATAGCTGCATCGACAGTTACACACATACCGTGAATAATAGACTCATTGAGATTTGCCCTCGTCTCGTCCCTCATAGCTGCATCGACAGTTACACATATACCGTGAATAATAGACTCATTGAGATTTGCCCTCGTCTCGTCCCTCATAGCTTCATCGACAGTTACACACATACCGTGAATAATAGACTCATTGAGATTTGCCCTCGTCTCGTCCCTCATAGCTTCATCGACAGTTACACACATACCGTGAATAATAGACTCATTGAGATTTGCCCTCGTCTCGTCCCTCATAGCTTCATCGACAGTTACACATATACCGTGAATAATAGACTCATTGAGATTTGCCCTCGTCTCGTCCCTCATAGCTTCATCGACAGTTACACACATACCGTGAATAATAGACTCATTGAGATTTGCCTTCGTCTCGTCCCTCATAGCTGCATCGACAGTTACACACATACCGTGAATAATAGACTCATTGAGATTTGCCCTCGTCTCGTCCCTCATAGCTTCATCGACAGTACACACATACCGTGAATAGACTCATTGAGATTTGCCCTCGTCTCGTCCCTCATAGCTTCATCGACAGTTACACACATACCGTGAATAATAGACTCATTGAGATTTGCCTTCGTCTCGTCCCTCATAGCTTCAACGACCAATGAGGCTATTGGTGACGTTATATGTGCACAAAACATAATTCATTGATTTGTGATAGTTGCACACATAATGTCACCCATAGTTTAATTGATGCTTGCATACATAACGATACTTATTTCTTCAGCCATAATGGCACATATAACGTTACTCACAGATGCACCCATAGTTTCTCATTATAACGCTGCTCAACGCAGTATGGATAGATGCACTCATAAAGTCACTTATTGCGTAATGCATTGTTGCAGTCATGATGTCGCTCATAATGGTAGTTTCTCATTTAGCGTAATATAGTTTGAAATATAGTTGTGCATATAACGCGCTTTATGGAGTTGCACACATAATGTCACCAATTGCTTTCATAAGAGTTACACACATAACGTGACTCATTACTTCATTGGTAGTTGTACACATTATGTCACTCGTTGCTTCATTGATAGTTGTACACATTATGTTCAGTCATTACTTTATTGATAGCTGTACACATTATGTGACTCATTGCTTTATTGATAGTTGTACACATTATGTCACTCATTGCTTCATTGATAGTTGTACACATTATGTCACTCATTGCTTTATTGATAGCTGTACACATAACGTCACCCTTTGCTTCATTGATAGTTGTACACATTATGTCACTCATTGCTTCATTGATAGTTGTACACATTATGTCACTCATTGCTTTATTGATAGCTGTACACATTATGTCACTCATTACTTTATTGATAGCTGTACACATTATGTCACTCATTGCTTCATTGATAGTTGTACACATTATGTCACTCATTGCTTTATTGATAGCTGTACACATGGCGTCACCCTTTGCTTTACCGATGGTTGCACACATTAGTTTACCCTTCCTCGATGACGTCACTCGTTGCTCCGTCCATAGTTCTACAGACAGTGATTCGTGTAATTTCATCCGTCTATGCCCATCCATCTGCACACCTCCCTCTGTGCATGGCTTCACACTGAGGTCTTCATTAATTGCTAGACCTTTCTGCATGAAGAAATAAACCCCTGTAGCCAGTGTTTTACCCTAACATACCACTATCGCACCTCCTTTTCTGCAAGCTTCCTGATCATTGCCATCGATCAAAAGGAAAATATGAAATAATTTTGGCATCACTTGTCGTATGAAACCAGGGTCAATTATCGACCAGCCCCTCTGCCCGCCATTGCCTGCCGCCAGGTATTTTCCAAGCGGCAGTGAATTTTGCAGGATTTCCTGTTTCTCGGTAGCTTTGTGATTCTGTCGTGTTACATCATCCATTAAGCTTCACGCAACGTGATCCGAAAAGCAGGAAATGTCTGGGTTTGACGGCCGCCACCGGCTGGCCACCGGGATGACTTCATCGATGCTGAGTGGTCATAGGTCATTATGAGACCCACCAGTGTAACGCTTAAGTAACTAGTCCAACTTACAGTTCGTTCATTGTAATCTGCCATGCACAGAGATCATATACGCCAAATGTTGGAGTCCTGTACCACGGGAAATATCACATTTCGCACTCATTGTTTGCTGCAAATTCAAACTAGGAGATCCTATTATATCTCATGAATTATACGCAACGCCGTTCAAAACTCCAGTAGATACAAGTTAATTCCGAGTAACCCACAACCTACTATTTGTTAATATTTTATGAAAACTAATTGTAGTGTTACACAGAATCATATTTGCTGTTTCCCAAATTATGTTGAGGTGGGATCAAATGAAAGTGTTTGCATGGTAATCATGACACCTGAACAACAATTCTTTTATATTCATAACCTACGCTAATTACAATGTCCGCCTGTTATATAAATTTCCAGGTGCATATTAAAAGTGGTATATTTTTAAAATTGTAACCGAACCGTATTTTTAAAAACCATGTACGTTCCATTTCTCCTCTACCTAGATATGATAATTCAGTCTAGAACCCAACAGACTTCATGGTTCCTTAACTCCAGTATTTCCTCAATGAAGAGATGAGTGACAGATTGACATAGAAATAGATGGTTCAGAAAAAAATACTTATCATCATAGTAACCGTTATTATCATCCTCATAATGTACAACACAGCTGTGTACAAGCGCAATCATGTGGTCATCCCGGGTAAGCCACAGCACATACCCACATAGCCGAGAGACCCCTTGATCAATCTCTCCATTCCCCGCGCCACGCTCCCAAACCAATTACACCCCATGAGATCACCCGTATCTTCCCACCCCATGAAGAGAACATCAATATGTGAATCATCAACTCCTTTCATCGCTAACTCCATTATTTGCATTGCTTCAATAGAAAACAGAGGAAGTCACGGATGATGGCTGGGATTCAGGCGGTCCGGGAACTTGCCTGTGATGGAGTTCTAATGTTCCCGTCAATCCTAAACCTGCCGCTGAATCCCAGGCACAAACTTTTACCCTCATCCCTGGATGCTAATAAATATTCATGAGTTCTCATAAAGGCATTGGACGATGACTCCTGTTGGCGTCTTTGGATTGGTCAAGCCAACTTGCCCCTTTGAGACACGGCTTGTACGACCAAACGATTGCAAGTGATGTTCTCGAATGAAGTTGGGTTCGACTGCATCAAGGAAATTCGCGAGGCTTGCCAGTTTATGAAAGAAAAGGCGCTTTTGATGAAATGGATGTAAATACTTCTCGGCGGGACGACGTTGGAGGCACAGCAATGGCATTATAGAGAGAACATTCTGAATGCAACCAAATAGTTTTACAGCCGTACAATATTTAAACTAGGGATTGAAAGTCTGATCAGTGAACTGGAGGGCTTACATGCCATAATCATTTGGAAAAGGTAAGGTCTTTACTTTTTCGTATTTCTTTAACGCATGTTACCTGATGCACAGATCAAAGCATTGTGGTCTAGAATCAAAGCTCTTTATGAAGGCATCCAGCTCATCTCAATTTGAAAATAACCTCAATAATTTAAACTATTTTGTACAAACTGTACACTCAAAATATAAGCAGAATGTAACTGAAAGAACATCTCTATCTTTTTACACTAATATTCTATCAAGACATTTTCGCATTTGATCAAGATAATTTCCTCAGCTCAACTATGACTTAAGATCGCTGCTGTAACTCCAACATTAACTTTATTATCGGTTCATTATATTGGACATGCGCTGCGTCTGACAGCCAAAAGTCTTGTAAAACATGCCACTGGAACAGTCTGATTGTACTCATTTGTCTATGATGACTATCCCAATCACGAAATCGTTACCTGGCCTGCGGTATCCTATTTGACGATGATGTTCCCGCTTGCGGTTCTTCATCCAACCTTTTTGCTGTTGAGTGTCGTATTTATCTCATTTTATCCACTGTCAAGCGATCCCGGGTCCCTGGTCTATTCTATTTAGCTTGCATCGGTTTTACCCCTCAAACGATCAGACTCTGAATCTGTCAAAAGCGTATTGTAGTCAGACAGTAACTCTTATTAAGGCTTTCGACCAATGCCGACATTGTGTCTTTCTTAATCGCCACTAACATCCACGACTTCATTTGATGTCAACCAGCGTCTAAGATGTATAAGTAGCCAGACGTAATCCGTGAATGGCAGTATGTGAGAATATTACAGGGCATGCACAAGTTGTTCTTAAATGCTCGTGTTAAATGTATTGCGTTGTTCTGCTTATATTTATCATTGCATTGATTGGATGTTGTTCATTGTCCCATTGAATACTAATTTAGGTTGAACAATATTCATTTGGCTGGTTAGTCTATCATACTGCATACTGTTTCCTAAAAAACGATTTTTGTATTCTAGCTTTTTGTAGAATTGCATGCATATATATAGCTTATACAGCTCATACAGCCTCTGCAGTATTGCTATTATCAGCACTTTCTTAGTATTTAGTTCTTTTATGTTGCCTTTTGTTGCATTGTATTCAAATGTACGGCTTTTTGGTTATATTGTGTTCGATTTGACTGCTTTTGGTAGCATTGTTTTCAGTTATGTTGGGTTTGGTAATACTGTATTCAGTAATGTTGCGTTTGGTCATACTGTATTCAGTAATGCTGCGTTTGGTCATACTGTATTCAGTAATGTTGCGTTTGGTCATACTGTATTCAGTAATGCTGCGTTTGGTCATACTGTATTCAGTAATGTTGCGCATGGTAATACTGTATTCAGTAATGTTGCGTTTTCATACTGTATTCAGTCATGTAATTTTGGTCATACTGTATTCAGTAATATTGCGTTTGGTTCTGTATTCAGTAATGCTATTGGTCATATTGTATTTCAGTAATATTGCGTCTTGGTCATACTGTATTCATTAATTATTTTACTGGTCTGATACTTTGTATTCAGTAATGTTGCGTTTGGTCATACTGTATTCAGTAATGTTGCGCATGGTAATGCTGCATTTAGTTATGTAGCTTTTTTTATAATGCTGTATTCAGTAATGTTGCTTCGGTAATATTGCGTTCAATCGTACTGCTATAGGAAGAATTGTATTTCAATATATTGCGTCTAGAAATATTGCATTAAATTATTTTACTTCTGATAACTTTGTATTTAATTATGCCGCATTTTCCAATATTGTATTCATCTGCACTGCTTTTGGTAACATTGTAGTCAAATGTTATGCTTCTTGTATTGTCGCATTTATTGGTACTGCTTGCGGCAGTAAGTATTCAATTGTACTTGTTTTAGTATTATTGTTTTAAATTGTTCATGTTTGTAATTCGTTTCGTTGAACTTGTATAGATAGTATTGTATCAAAATGCATTGTGTGTTATAGAATTGTTTCAACTTTATTGCTTTTGATCCACATTCTTTTACAGTATACTATAATAGTTACTGCTATGGTCAGATTGCATGCAATTGGATTATTGTTAGTAGTAATGTGTTTCAAAATGATGGGTTTCGCAGTATTATATACTAATGTACAGTTTTCTTGGGGCTATTGTATTATTTTCTATGACATTGTATGACATTGTTTTATTGCACTGTACTTTAGCCCTTGTTCGTATTTGCAGTCCGGCTGAGACTATGAACACGCTATAGATGCAAGTGGATAGCATGGGGGCCAGTAATTCAAGTCGCGCGTCCTCCCAGGAACCCCCGCCAAGTTCACCGGCGGCCAGTAATGACATCGCCATGCAAGGTAGGCGTCACGTCTTTCATTACGATCTCTCCGCTGCAAATGTTTATGATCTTTGTCATACGTTTTTGGTAAAGCATATCCACGCTCGGACAACCATCAAGATTATCAATATCATCATCGTCATCCTCGACATCATCTGTAGTAAAGGTTACCTTCAACGTTTTCCCTGCAACATATCATTTAGAAGCTCAATTTTATGTGATATTTTAAGAAAGCCCTTCTCGGGGTTTTGATTTGATTATTCGACTTCACACACCAATAGCTTTGACAGCGTGGCGCCAGTCATGTTATGGGACGCGGAAGGGCGCTTTACTCAGCGCATCCGTATGTCGTCATGGGGACGGCTGCGCACGCACCATAACGTCGATTCTTTTCTATCCTTAATAAGGCCGAACCGGAAGTCATTTCTAAGCATCGAATCGATTGTCAGAAAGCGATCGAAACATATCAATCCCTATTAGTCGTGTTACTCGGCCGAATTTCTATAGGTCTTCCGTGTATTATACCGATATTAATGATAGGATAAACACTGACGGTGTACTACCGGACTAGAGCAAGTACACGGCCCAGGTGAGCCACCGACTATTGAGATCACTTAACCCTAAGTGAGAATCACACTAAAAGCGACAGCCCTGTATCACTAAATGCTAGCAATAATTGCCACGTACCATTTCGTTCTGGGAGTAATTGACCGTTGCCAACCAACTTCGTTGTTCTGCTCTAGAGTTTACAACATCCCACTCCTGCACAATGGTTAAAAGTGAACCCCGTATTGGTATGAGCTTATTCCACACGTACCCTTTGAAATACTGTTCAACGGCTGGCTCGCTATTTCCAAAGCAAGTGATCTGTAATGCTAGATTTTCAATACCCGACCCAAGTGATTCTTAATATCAATATCATGAAGTAGCAATTTCTTACAATTCTTGTCAATTGGTTGATTTGATGCTTTTTACATGCTGTGATGATAATGTTAATGAGCATTATAAATTAGCAGGAAAATATAAAAAGTCCTAGTTCATTCACTCATTTTATGAGTAAAGTCAGTGCAGGGCGCACAAAACAGACAAGTAGCTGTTTTTTTTTCATCGGGAAAACTTTGTGGCTTGAAAACTACGTGAAATTGATGGTGGTAAGCGCAGAAACTCGTTCAGCTGTAATTACAAATTGATAAATGCAGCCACGACAAACACAACTTCAAATCCGTATATTTTCCGCAATCATGAATTCTATTTCTAATCCGAATAAAGAAAATAGTTCTTTAAGTGCACTATGTTCATGCCCGGTACCAGCTTCCGGTCAATAATCGGGACGCGATGTATTCATGTACTGATGAATGACTGAGGTCGCAACAGCATCGAGTTTTGAGGAGCGCGAGTGCTTCTGCACGAAATCCATCTATAATTTCCTATAGTTTTTGCCTCCTACTGAAAGCCAAATCCCCCTGATCAATGATGTGTTTGTATTAAATGGTCGTTTCATAGCCGGCACTTAATATCGATGTGTTTTATGGTCATATTTGCATTGCCCCCAAGAGGGACTATTTGTCAAGACGCCAAGAGTTCACATGCGGCGTTGCAGACCACGTGGGAAGGTGAACCGCGAGGTGAAGCAATTTTTAGCAAAGGGAACTTAGTGGCAGGTGGAATTGAAGGCTAATTAATTCTATGTTCTAAGCACCTCAGGTGTGATGACCTGGTTGAAATGTTTCTTGATTTAACCAACCGAATCTTTTTTCGCTTGTAATGTACGCAGCAATCCAACAAATTCCCCTCTCCACAAGCAACCCCCCCCCCCCCCCACCCACCACTATGCCACATGTCTGATTACCCATTCTCTCAAAATGACACATTCAGTATGAAGATGCTAGAAGTCAGAAGATCAATCATTTCCGAAAACAAATTACTAAAATCAATTAAAGTCATGGTTCAATGAGCCTCAGGAGTAAACCCATTTACAACTATTGCTGTGAACAAGTAACCACATAAAGTTACCATTTAGCAGCTGTGAAGAATAATGAGCTTAGTTAAGTTGCTGAATCACGACATCATGGAATCATGGCACTCAATGAAGCACCTATTAATCCCATGACAAGCTGGCGGTGTTAATAATATTTAATGCTTAGCTACCATGTTAAAGTCAGCTTTTTACGATGTGCAGTTATGTAATATTTTCAGCTCGATAAAATATGCAGCTCTTTAAAATGTGCAGCTCTTAGAAATTCGCAGATCTTTATAATGTGCAGCCCATGTTCATGTGCAGCTTTTAACATTAACAGCTCCTCATAATTTCCAGCTTTATATTATGAACAGCTCATAACTATGTGCAGCTCTTAATAATGTTGATAAGGTCCATACTTACCTGGGCTTTTTTTCTCATCTTCTTTATGACACTTAATGACGTCAACCAAAAGATATATGTTAATTATGCTAATTACGGTCGTGTTTGTGTTGAGTTGTTTATCACCATATTTATCATTTATTTCATTACATGTCGAACACTTCATCCTTTCATATACATTATCATATATCAGCTGTGAGACAAATCGTCAGCACATTCCTCACCATTTAGACCCATAATCACCTCTCACCAATAAGACCCATTATCTCCTGCCACCAATAAGACCCATCATCACCTCTCACCAATAAGACCCATTATCTCTTGTCACCAATAAGACTCATTAACACCTCTCACAAATAACACCCATCATCACTGCTATCAATAAAACTCTTATTATCAAACATCGTCTCACCTAATTATGTCATCACGACTCATCTCTTCCTCGTCTCAATCTTCATCCTCATTATCGACGTCATCCTCGACCTCACCGCCATCAATATCATCTCTTCCTCGTCTCAATCTTCATCCTCATTATCGACGTCATCCTCGACCTCACCGCCATCAATATCATCTCTTCCTCGTCTCAATCTTCATCCTCATTATTGACGTCATCCTCGACCTCAACGCCATCAATATCATCTCTTCCTCGTCTCAATCTTCATCCTCATTATCGACGTCATCCTCGACCTCACCGCCATCAATATCATCTCTTCCTTCTCAATCTTCATCCTCATTATCGACGTCAGACCTCACCGCCATCAATATCATCTCTTCTCGTCTCAATCTTCATCCTCATTATTGACGTCATCCTCGACCTCAACGCCATCAATATCACTCGTCTCAATCTTCATCCTCATTATCGACGTCATCCTCGACCTCACCGCCATCAATATCATCTCTGACCTTCCCTCTCGACATCAGCGTTCAGCATTTAAACTCGCACTTTTCCTCCTCCTTCAGAGAAGCCGATGCTTCTCGACGCTAATCAGCAGACGGGCAATGACGTCAAGCAGGCGGTTACTGAGGCTGGAAATGAAGACGAACGTCAGACGTGGGGAAAGAAGGCCGATTTCCTTCTCTCTGTCATCGGCTTTGCTGTCGACCTCGCCAACGTATGGCGCTTTCCTTACCTCTGCTACAAGAACGGCGGAGGTCCGAAACAATCACTTCTGTTTTCCATCTAGTATAGTCATGATCACACAGCCACGAATGTCAGTCATTGACACATGTCCATATGAATGATTTCTCTTACAAATGAATATTGAAATGAACATAAATATTCACATAACACCAATATCGCAACTGTCATTCGTTATTCTGGGATGACGTAAGATACAATAGCGTATAAAGATGTTTTTCCAAACTACCGGCATCACCCGGCCCACACTTATTATTTCAGGAGCCTTTCTCATTCCCTACGTACTCATGCTGATGTTAGCCGGACTTCCGCTCTTCTACATGGAGCTGGCATTGGGCCAGTTTCATCGTAAAGGCGCCATCACTTGCTGGGGCCGAATCTGCCCGCTCATTAAAGGTCATCTCTCAGAACACATTCTATTCATCAAGAATACCACGCCTAACCCTTGGTTGGGTCTATGAGCGAAACAAGCTTTAACAGCTAATGTACTTCCATGACATTGATCATTACTGACCTCTTCCATCCTTGGTTTCGTCATATGATATCTAACCTACCTGTTGCTGTCCTTACAGGCGTCGGTTACTCGGTGGTTTTCATCGCTTTCTACACAGACTTCTTCTATAATGTCATAATCGCCTGGGCTCTTCACTTCTTCTTATCTTCCTTCACCACTGACCTTCCCTGGACGTCTTGTAACAACAGCTGGAACACACCTGACTGTTACGATGGTTACCTGAAGGAGCAGCCCTTACTCAGTAATGAAAGCTGGTTTGACAACATGACTACAACGTTGTCAACCACAACTACGGAAATGGCGGTCACCTTGGGATCCAATGCTTCCGCTTCGGTGGCAAATGCTACCAATGCCTCGGAGATCTTACGCGTATCGCCAGCTCTGGAGTATTTTGAGTAAGTCATATTCCACCATCAAATACCTATCAAGAAAACTTTACTACTTAGTTTGAGGTACATTGGGGAAAAAATGTGTATTTCACCATGATTAATACTTGTCAATCATCTTACAAACGATATAACGCAGATTCACGAAACAAACTTTAGCACACATCGATTGTTGTACGGATTGTTTTCATCTTTCAGACGAGGCATGCTTCAGATGCATGAAGCCAACGGTATCGAGTCAGTAGGTAGTATCCGCTGGCAGCTGGCTCTCTGCCTCCTGGCAGTCTACCTCATATGCTACTTCAGTCTGTGGAAGGGCATCTCGACATCCGGTAAAGTTGTGTGGTTCACCGCTCTTTTCCCCTACGTCGTGCTCCTCATCCTTCTGGTACGCGGGGTGACGCTGCCAGGTGCCGCTGACGGCATCCGCTATTACCTGAACCCCGATCTCTCTCGGCTCAAAAAGGCCCCGGTAAGAACCCGTCTGATAACCTCACGAACACCCATGTACCGCTTAAAGTACAAGTGGTTAGAGAGTAAGCTCTATCAGTGTCAACTTCATCATTGTTGTTATCATCATATTAAGTGTTAAAACCAATAATATTGCCTCCAACATCATCATTTAACGTCGATGGAGCCATCAAGGACTCGTCAGAACCTTGTATGATATCATAATTACCATCATGAATCATCTCAAACATCACCCTCATTATAAACATCATCCTCATTATAAACATCATCCTCTTTATATACATCATCCTCATCCTCATAAACATCATCCTCATTATAAACATCATCCTCATTATAAACATCATCCTCTTTATATACATCATCCTCATCCTCATAAACATCATCCTCATTATAAACATCATCCTCATTATAAACATCATCCTCATTATAAACATCATCCTCATTATAAACTTCATCCTCATTATATATATCATCCTCATTATAAACATCATCCTCATTATAAACTTCATCCTCATTATAAACTTCATCCTCATTATATATATCATCCTCATTATAAACATCATCCTCATTATAAACATCATCCTCACTATAAACTTCTTCATCCTCATTGTCGTCGTTCTCATCGTCAAGAGCAATCATTTATATAATCTTTATCGTCATTAACCTTATAAATTGTTAATCATCAACACTCATTTCACCTTCGTCTACATCGTCAAAATTACCAGCATCATTTTTAGAATGACAAACATCACAAGGAGCGCATTAAGAGTTATCATCTTCAATGTTGTTATCATACTATAATGTTCCGATGGGCATGTTACAAGGTGGTCACAGGTGTGTGTGTTTTTTGGGTACAAGGGCAAGTGGTTATCTGGCATAATGTAAGGTGTCAGTGGTATAATTACAAGTGAAGGTGGTTAATGGTATTATTACAAGAGAAGGTGGTTATGTGGTATGAATACAGATAAAGGTGGTTATGTGGTATGATTACAGGTGAAGGTGGTTATGTGGTATGATCACAGGTGAAGGTGGTTATGTGGTATGATTACAGGTGTAGGTGGTTACGTGGCGTGATTAGAGGTGAAGGTTGTTATGTGGTATGATTAGAGGTGAAGGTGGTTATGTGGTATGAATACAGGTGAAGGTGGTTATGTGGTATGATCACAGGTGAAGGTGGTTATGTGGTATGATTACAGGTGAAGGTGGTTATGTGGTATGATTACAGGTGAAGGTGGTTATGTGGTATGACTACAGGTGAAGGTGGTTATGTGGTATGATCACAGGTGAAGGTGGTTATGTGGTATGATTACAGGTGAAGGTGGTTATGTGGTATGATTACAGGTGAAGGTTGTTATGTGGTATGATCACAGGTGAAGGTGGTTATGTGGTATGATTACAGGTGAAGGTGGTTATGTGGTATGATTACAGGTGTAGGTGGTTATGTGGTATGATCACAGGTGAAGGTGGTTATGTGGTATGAGTACAGGTGTAGGCTGTAACGTGTTGTGATTTCAGGTGTGGGTGGACGCCGCAACTCAGGTGTTCTTCTCGCTGGGTCCAGGTTTCGGCGTTCTTCTCGCTTACGCAAGCTACAACAAGTTCCACAATAATGTCTACAGGTAAGTTAGCTTGTCACGATAATACAAAGGTGGTAAAATGGTAATAACCACCTCATTTCGTCGAAATGCGGTACAGTTGGAGTGTTATTCGCCAGCGTATATTACTTTCATGTTGAGACAAGCTGCCAAAAGGAGTCAATGGATGCTGTAAGCGCCATTATCACTTGAGTACAGTATGGTAGAACAGGTATAGGACGTTAAGCGAGCACCGCCTAATCAAACCGCCTCGACCAAATGTAGACACATTAAGTCACCACTTAACGCGTGTGCAGATCGCAGTTGCTAGCCTCAGGTATTCTTCTTCGTGAAGCATGCATTATACCAACGCCCCAAGCGACATGAAGCCCCAAGCAAAATACCCTACCCCCACCCTTATTGCGAAATAGCCTTGGTCTTCTCATGCCAGGGCTGCCCATCAAAATGCACGAAATCAACCGTTTCCGGTCCATCAATGCGGCCAGGCATCCGGGTTTCAGGGAAATTTTCAGTGCTTCCGTGAATGCAGCCCCCCTTATGGCATTTTATTGGGAAACTAGCGGTGGGGTAGAGCGCCGAGGCAGGAGATTTCCACATATTTCAGTCCCTTTTGCTTTTCATATGATGCCATTGACCAATGCGGTGATCGGTTTGAGGAAGTTGACATTGGTGTAATGCGATGATGCGTGACAGATGGTGACAAGTCTCCCTGTAAACTATGGAGGGAGTCATTATGAGATATTAATGCACCGCCATAACTCATATTGATCATGCCTCACTAATTGATCAGATATCCCACAATCAACCGACATGTGATCAACTTGCCGTTCAACTTTGCCACAGAGTCAACCACTGATAAACTTTTCTAACATTTGATACAAACCAGTCGCAAAATAAGGAGCATTTGAATCACAATTCAGTTGTTGGAAATGAATGGTACAACAAACTACATTGAAATGTTAAACTGTCGAATATGATTTATAATGATGTGTTCCTGATTTGAGTCATGTTGGAACATGCTTTGCAAATAGCACCTTACAAACACAAACCTCCCTCAAAACACACCAAATATTTGTGAAAACTGAAGTTCTTTAATGGCATTAGGAAACACTTGGCCGTCATGGCTTAATGCACGGCGGTCGTCACAACAAGTATGGCAAGTTATTTGTAATCATACAATTTTGACATATCGTAAAATGTCACCTCTCTCGTAGCTGTCGCAATTCGGAGTATTCTGGTGGTGCCTAACAGTAGCACTTCTCCATATGTCTCAAGAAATATGCTGTAAACGATATCTTGGTTTTATAAATTATTTGTTAGCAATCAATTGTGAGCTCATATACAGACTACATGAATGAAATTAAACCCGCTTCGCATCTGCATTTGACGCGTGTGTAGGGCATGATAGTCTGAACTAGTGTAAACGCGTCCAGCTTACAAAATGGCTAATATCAAAATAAGAAATAACGAAATCAAACATTCACAGTCTGATCGATTTTCACCTTTCAGAGACGCCATTGTCACCAGCTCCATCAACTGCATGACAAGTTTCCTTTCCGGTTTCGTCATTTTCTCAGTACTGGGTTACATGGCGCAGAAAACAGGCAAAGATATCAGCACAGTAGCAACAGAAGGTACACAGCTTCAAATTTAAATCATCCAACCCCTCTTTGAAATACTGAACGAGTAACTATCCGAAATAGGGAATTTTAAGGGTGTGTGTAGCTGACGTTATGATGCAAAGATAATCATAACGTTATGTGCCTTGCGCGTGCCGTCGACAGGGCCCGGCCTCGTCTTTGTCGTGTACCCGGAAGCTATCGCCACCTTGCCAGCTTCTACTTTCTGGTCCATCATCTTTTTCATGATGCTACTGACACTTGGCCTCGACAGTTCTGTGAGTAATGTGCCCTAGCTAGGGTTCACATCATACCGTTGTAGGGGGGTTGAGGGCATTGATTATGTTACGTAATAATCAAAAGGTTGCTTCTGAACCCAGTACTGTACAAGCTGTTGGATCCGTGTCAACACTTACTTGATGGAAAATAAGCCGTAACAAAATATGTCTGTCGACGATAAACTTAAGTATTGAACACAAAAACTGTTTGGAATTTGTCTAAGTCAAACATCAATGAGAATATCTGAGCCTTAGTGTTGTTGGGAAATTCATCACATATCTGCAGAGGAGGGCCATATTTCAGGGTGATCGAGGGGTCAAATGGTCCTTCACACTTCCCATTGAGAAATATATGTTGCTTAACCCGTATAAGCGCTGTTCATATTTTAAATTATTTTCTTCGCTCCATTGGCAATGGTTATACAGTGCGGTGATGAACACAATCAGAAAAGCTTACCGTCCGCCCAGAGCAAGTTTTCTTAAAAACGACTATCCCAAAAATAGAAGCAACAAAAAATAACATGCACAACGATTGCACGGCTATCCTTGTTGATAAATAATGATCGTTCTCTAAGACGCGGGTCTCAGACTATTACATCATCATGGTAGCATCACAAGTTTCTTAGGGATTGAATGAATCGAACATGACATGTTTCTGAACAGTTTGGGGGGTCTGAAGCAATCATTACGGCTCTGAGTGACGAGTACACGTGGGTGAGAAATCATCGCGAGATCTTCATTGGTATTCTCTTCTCGTTCTACTTCTTTGTTGGACTGGGTAGCTGCACTCAGGTTGGTCAAAGTTCAAACGATCTGATTCCATAATGAATTTAGATTAAAACGGATGAAAATACCATTGGTTATTGACATTTATTGATATATTCAACTATTATTTACTTTGCTATATTATGCATTGCATGGAGGTGATTATGAATAAATTATGTAAATACTGTGTATTAGGGCGGGGCCTATGTTGTGACGTTGATGGACAACTACGCGGCGGGTTATTCCATTCTGGTGGCGGTGTTGTTTGAGACGCTGGCCGTGTCCTGGCTCTATGGTTTGTCTCCCATACCCCTCCCAATCTCTCAAATATGTTTTCAGTGAAACAATGTGTATCAAAATTTGTATTAAAAGGCAAAACAATCCTGCAGCGGACCGACAATTTCTTTTTCTGAGCTGTTGATCATGTTGTCTTGCACACAGGCGTTATATTAAGATATATATTCCACTAATGCTAATGTTTTAGGTGTAAATCGCTTCGCGGATGATATCAAATCTATGGTCGGCTTTCGTCCTGGCATTTACTGGCGCCTGTGTTGGAAGTTTATCGGCCCCCTCTTCCTATTCGTAAGTGCTAAAGTGCTCAAACCCACAACCAATAACACAAGTGCTTGGGGTATAACCCACCTCAAGATGGCGTACTCTTATTCTACAGCGGGGTATGCGATAATGCCCGTAGGGTTAAAATGGTACAGTCAAAACGTCTGTGATGATTTTGTTTACCTTCAAACGATGCCCTCCATTGTTATCTCTATGAATTCATACCCAGAACGCCCGCATGTTATTAAGGGTTTCTGATCGGAGTTACAGTGCATTATGATCATCGTTTCAGTGCATTATGATTTTCGGCTTCGTGTCCTGGGAACCTCTGACGTATGACAAGCAGTATACGTACCCCTGGTGGGCTAATCTGATTGGCTGGTGCATCGCACTCTCCTCCATCCTCTGCATGCCTGTCATGGCCGTCATCCAGATCATTAACACACCTGGATCACTACCACAGGTAAACATCAAAGGAAATTATCATTCAGCAGGTGTATGTAGCATCATGCCGAGATGCCTTTGTCCACAGTTTGTATGAATTTATGAGTTTGTTTGGGTTTGGTTGGATTTCGATTGTGTATGTTCCTTCTAAACTATGTTCCGGTTGGGTGGGATATCGGAAAGTTTTATTTTTTGATCTGATTACAGCGTGTGAGGTATCTTTTGGTTCCGTGGAGAGACCAGGAAAAACAACGCGTGGTACTCAACGACATGCACTTGAATTCTACCACCCAGTCGGTGTAGGGTACTGCCCACCTGGGTACCATTAGTAACGAGTCCCTACTTAACGGTACAACGCGATCCAATGATCAAAGACTGCCCCTTCCCCTGTAGTCGAACACCTCGAGTGGATTCTTTTTATCTGTCGAATGTGAGTGTTTTAACATGAATTGCTTCATAATGTTAAGAATGCAGTTGAAAGTCTTTTTAAAGCGGGTCGACGATTCGCTATTTAAGTGCATTCTATGTTTCGCAAGACATTATAAAATGTGTTTTTTTATAAATTCTCCGCCCCAGAGAGGTCCTGCCTTGAACGTGTGTGAAACGAGCAATATGAAATGTACAAATCACTTTGTTTCATGATGGATTGTTGTCTGTATTAGTGCGGTTTGTGCGTTGTATTCGATAGCAAATTAACCACTTGTTCTATTGTCTTGCCTAATGGCTGACATTTCACTATGAACGCAAGCGATCCCGGTATTGGTATCTCTCGAGAACTACTTTCACGCGCGACAACAGAGTATTATACTCAGAAGGGGTAGTTTTCTAACGGATTGTTTCGTGTACATTTAGCTGGAATAGCCTGCATTAATAATCTAGAATAAATATACGTTTATAAATCAATAATAATTATGAAAATGTGTTTAGAGATGGGATTTGTTTGTTTTTTCTTACATTAATCTATTTGTATTCGATTCGTAATTGGGGACATAACTTATGATATTGTGCATGTACTGTTTGTTGCATGGAATGAGTTTCGTAATTCTGGAATGGAACCATCATCGTTTCCATGAACTTCTGTTCTTTTGAGGAGCTTAAATAGGACCGTATTGTCTCGCTGGTTTGTATGATTATCATGAAAATTCGAAATATTCGGATATCGTTTGCTGTTATGGAACACATTTGTCGGTTAGGACGAGCGTGGTATAGTACTGTATGTAGAGGTTACTATCTGTGATGATGTAGCAACATTTTACCGTGCCTCAAAATACTCACTTAGCTCATAGATGGCATGTTATGCTTCAGTTCACCGTGTCAAGTAATGTGTATTCAGGATTCTGTAGAATGATGTGATTGTCTTTGAGTGTGCTGTAAGTCATTGAGTACATTAACTAGTTACTTCCCAACTTGAACATGTTGTATCAAGGGGCTATCTCAAAGGTCGTCAGTTGCATTTTTTGCTACCGTTTTGAAGTTTTGAACACACCCTGTGCGAATGAAATTCAAAAACATTAATTGCATAAATCAAGGTATTTTGTACCCGTGCAATTCTTGGAGGGGGCGTTTCAAAAGTATCGACACGTGAATCAATTAGGTATTTCGCGAGCTACTTTGTTATTTTTCCACATTGACAGGTGATCATTTGAAATGTTATTGATGGTAATTAGAGAGTTTCTTATTATCTTATAGGTATTTCGCTAAGAATAGTTTGATTATAGGCATCTGTGATGATACTCTAACTGCTGTTGTTGTTGATGTTTTGATTATTATCATCATTATTATTGTTGTTGTTTATCTTGTTGTGGTTGGTCATATCACCGTTATGTTTGTTCGTTCATACGTGCATCTTATATTCAATGTTGTTCTTAATTTTGTAGAATAAAATATAATGTAGAAGCGACTTCGTCATTGCGTTAGCGAACATGTTCTCTCCTTATTCACACATATTTAATCAGATGCCTTTCTATATGCATTTGATCAAAAGTCATCTTATTTCTGCTGGTAAAAACCAACCCTACCAATTGTGGAAATATACCGATAAAAAACCGTGACCTCGGCTATTTCTATGACCTTTGTAAAATCGGATTGCCTATTTCTGACGCCAAGTATGTCACGTGGTAGACGCCACGAGGCATCCGAAGCCGGAAACGGGGGGAGTTTGAGCGATTATATAAGAAGATGATCGAATGAGAGACCGCGTAGCCACTTAGCTCGATAGGTGGCGGCACAGAGCATTGCGGTCCCACGCTCGACCGGGAAGTTATCGCCTCAATGAGCTTACTTCAGGGTTGTGGCGTAACTACACAAGATTCGTTTCCATTTTGTTCACTTCGAAGAAGTATTCTCACAGTCGGCACTATGTCACGTCACGCTGTCATGTGATGTAGATAGTGGCGAATTGTTTAGGGTAAAGTTGTCACTATCAATGTGCTGCGCGTCTCGGACGACAAACTTTCAAAATGGAACCAATGAACCACTGTGAGGTTGAGATTTCCTCAGACATAATCTTTTTCTGTTATATACTAAGTAACTTTCAGCAGTACATTGTCCCAACAACTGCCTTACATGATGTGTGGTATTTGTAAAATGTGGATGAGAGGATACCAAATGTATCTACGAATGTCCCATTCAGGGTGTGATATTACATGAATCTCATTAAAAGGTCTTATCCCGGGAGTCTTATATAGTTGTCATTTAATACCATGAACTGAGATATGTAATTTATAATAATCCTTCACTCAAGTACTAAGAAGATGAAATTGTTTTGTAACCTGCTAATGTTTGTCTCTTTCATTAAACAAGTTTATAATGAGACAGGATTCTTACTGAGTTCATGATTTTTTTTTACATTATAGAACCCAGAAATAAAACACTTTGGACTTCAAAGAGATTATCAAATATTCCACCACAGACAATATGCAACTTGAGGTGCAGGTCAATAATTATTTAAGGAAAAAACAATTCACAACACTTCACAAATTCAGTAACAGAAATTTTGAAAATACATGGAATCAAGCACAGCATCTTTGATTTAGTCCCTGAAAAACCTCTGACTATGCAACCATAGCAGAAAAAAAAGTCAGTGTCACGGGTCACAGGAACAATCTCCATGCTATTAGAGGTAAAAACCACGAGATGACAAAGTCGACTATTTGTACAAAACAAGGTATTGTACAATAGGCGCATCACCATCTAATGAGCCCCAATCTGATTGACATGGGTCAGTGACTTTGCTATAGGGACCATGTCCGTTTTGATTGTGGCTTTGCATAGCCTGTCAAACTGGGATGACTGCACAGAGCACAGCACACACGTGTTTACAGCGTGCCTCGGGGTTTAAACCTGCACCTCAATCACACTGGCACTCATTGGATGGCATGGATGTAGAGAACCACATCAACCTCATTCTCATCAGACTGCCTCATCTGCGCACAGCATCGACCTATGATGAACATGTGGTCAGATTAAAGGTCAGGGGTAGCTTGCAAGGGAACTGAGGAATCCTTTGGTGTAAAGTCCTTTTGCATCTTTGGTAAGTTCTTTATTGAGAGAGCGGAGATATGTAGCCACCGGGGCCAAATCAATGCAGGGTGACAGGGTGTCTCTATACGTGATAATAAGCCCAATAAGCATATTCAACAAATACAAAGGTAATGTGATAAAATTCTTACTGATAATCATTCATAACTGATAAATTATCAGTAATAAACATACATTGGTATAAACTGGTAAGCCTACAAAAATTAATCAGTATATTACTTGGTTCCCTCGGGTGTGTTGATGTGGTATTCCTGGCCAACATTTTCTACTCCATTGAAGTTGTTGTTGCGATTATAAGTTTCAAGCCTGCAGAAAAGATGGCAACACATCAATATACCACGATGTGGCGATTAAATGCAGTTTCCTAATAATCCCCATACCCAGGCTTCTGCTTGTATTTAACTAGATACAAATGGTGGGGGTCAGGGTAGGAAACACTAACCTGGTGTTCTTGTTATCTATAAAACAACTGCAACAGATTATCCGACCGAAGGGGAGACGAAATAGCATAAAAACAATTAATAAGAAAGAAATAGGGTGATTACATGGAAAGAACTGGGTCAGATTAATGAGTCATCCCAACGTAAACACAAAATATACGGATCGAGCTAACGATTATAACTCACCTTTCAAAAAGTTAATTTTTTCGTCCGCTAAGCTTCGCATTTCGCTTCTTCAGCTCTATTTTCAATTGCTGCATGGTCAGACGGCCGTACTTATCCATAAGCGATGATTTTCTCCAAGGATATCAACGATATAACTCGAAAGGTTTCGATCAAAAATAATGTAGTACTCAATCTACTACGTAAACCGTGTGTATTAGACCACCGGAAGCGAGCGAAGGACCGCATTGTTCCGTGGCGCCGCGTTGCGAATTAAAACTCGCGGTCTCTCATTGCAAATGCCTTAGCCGACTAGGCAACTACTAGTTTGCGTATATTTGCAAAAAAAGTTTTGTGGCTATTTTCAGGCATCTATATCGGTAATTTGGTGTTCCAGATATTAGGGAAGGATTGTAATTGTGTAACTTAGCAAGGACCCAAAGACGAAGCCAAAATGAGAATTCCACCCAATCGCTGAAAGGGCATCTTTATATATTCATACTCGTTTGATTAATGCCACCAGATGTCGCTCCTATCGTGTCAAGTGAACCTTCGATCACGTGATTAACCCAACCCCGTGCGCAGTATTGCTGAAACGGGGAACATTGATTTGACTATTAGCATACACGTACCCCTGCTTTGTAGTATCATGTCGATATCTCAAGTACTAGGGGACAATCTAAGTACATCAACCGAATGCAAATATTTATCGAATGTACACTTAATGCACAGAATTAATCATCATAATTGATGAATTGTAGTTACAGAATATGAATGTGGCATGCATATCCCATCCGCGTCCGCGTCCGCGTCCAGTGTCGGTCTCGCAGAAGACCTGCCAGCAAGAATTAAAATGCGGTTTACGAAAGGGATTATAGCCGAGTGTAGTTTTGTTGCGATTGTTGTTTTCATGATTGTATATTTGCCACCAGGAAACGAATATCAATGTATTCACAGTGATGTTGCACGGACAATGGAAAATACGACTGAAGCAGTCACAAATATTCCACAACCCAGACAAAGACCAGGACATATCACCGGAAGTGACGGCATGGAGCCGTCATCCTGTGGGGATTTTCCTTCATGGAATTTCCCTATAAAACAAGAAAAATGGGTTCAATGCAAAAGCCAGTTTATGAAAAATCTCAAATCAACTCAAGGTTTATCATTTGTGAGCTCTTCGCAAGAGATGGCTATTCAAATTCTCAACAAAACTCTTGGAAATATAACGAAGGTAATTCTCATGGACTTGGCAAATTTCGAAAATAAAGGCGATCCAGGTATGGGACTCGGTGAATTTCATCTGATGAAGAAGCTGAATATGCAGGTTGTATTCTACTGTGAGTACCGATGTCAAGCCCCAGTTGACTGGATCAAACCACGCGAGATCATCGACGAAGAAGGAGCTCAAAACATAGCTGTTCTTGCGCATGGCGGTGGTAACATCGGGGCGTACCCAGAAAGGGATTTTAAACGATTTGAAATTATGACCTATTTTCCTGATGTGAAATTTGTGATTCTATCTCAAAGTGTATTTTTTAAAGATAAGAAGCATTTGGAGTTCGCTGCAATGAAGTACCAAAGCCATAAGGATATAACCATGTTATTAAGAAACCAATTCTCCTATCAATTTATCCGGCATCACATGCCTAAAGTCAAATCCATTCTTGCCCCTGATATGGCGTACGGAATAGGTCATATCAACCGATTTATGGATCCACTTTACGACATACTCGTCATACACAGGACTGACCGGGAGGCGATGGATCACGGAAATTTTACTTTTCCACCGGAAGTAACTGTTTCTTGTTTAGACTGGCACCAGCCATGGCGGACACCCAAAGCGGATAACCTGGTGCAGCAGCTGCATTTTCTGTCGTATAATGGTCTTTTCTATCTCCAACGCGGGAGAGTTCTCATCACGGATCGATTACACGGACACATTTTCGCGACCTTAATGGACAACTATCCCGTCGTTCTGCTCGATAACCAGTTCCATAAATTACAAGATTTCCGGGATACATGGACATCCGGTCTGGAGACAGTGGAGACTGCTCATTCGTCGGAAGAAGCCGTGGAGAAGGCGATGATGCTACTACACAAGTTCTACCCCAGACCGTACAGTCAAAGGGATAGTTTTAAGAGTGGACTGATTCGGGGGAGTTATCATGACGGGTTGCTGGGCGGGACTACGGTTTGGAGGTGCATCACAACACTGTACAGACAAAGGGATAGTTTTAAGAATGGACTGATTCAGAGGGAGTTATCATGGCGGGTGGCTAGGCGGGATTACGGTTAGGAGGTGCATCATAAGAGTGCCTGTGAGGTCACTCACCTCAGTGACATGAGAATCCTGTTCGTCCACTGACACATGACTGAAACTCAAGACAACTACACCAAATTAATTGTAATAAAATCGAATGATTGTCCGAGTTGTTGAATATTGATAAATTGAGTCTGTATTTGTATCTTACCTGACATGATTACGTCAAGAGACAATCGTGAATAGCGGGAAACACCCCCTCAGCCCCAACTGGTCAACTTGAAGCGCTACCAGCTAAAGCATGGACGATTGCGTCTCGTATAAACTGCCACGTTTGCTTCATTAAACCCGTAGCCAGAGGCTAACGTGTCATAACGGCGCGTCAAGTAAGCACTACTGTCAATCGCCAGTCGCAGCCATTGTAACCACGGTTACCAGAAGGACGAAGAAGAGAGTATTGTTCTATGGTGCCCACGTGTCTCTTGGTAAGTAGTGAGTGAAAACACAGGGAAACTATATGGACTCATTCCGTGAATTCACGGCGTTAGGCTATTGCGACCTTCCCCGCCCCTGAACCCCGCCGCCAACTGCATCCTAACTATCACGTCACAGTTTCAATATTGACTGGAATTCAATCGTTATAACTGCGAAACATCCGATTGATCATTTGGCAATCATAGTGTCTGGTCATTAGCATGAATTATCATAAAACAGGGCGAAGTCATTATGATGTTCACTGTCATGATTCTTGCTGCCCGTGTCACGTGGTAATGCGGTAACTTGGGCTGGGGGAGTTCTACCATTAGAGACACAGTCACGTGGGGGAAGCCGATATGCTCGCGTCATGCTATTACCTTTTTATGTTGAAGATGTACTTTGTCGGGGCTGGGGTGTGATATGGCCCGTTAAGGTGTGGATTGCTGCTTTATCTTGCCACGCATTGTGGACAAACTACAACATAGGTCTGGTCAATATCCACACTACTTCCCCCTTTGACGTTATCATTTCGTGCACCACAAACATGTATCCAGTTCGTAAAAAATGCTCTAAAGTGCCTGGCAAATATTGCATAATTTAACAACAACATTGTACACGCTTAATCGCACTTTTTAACAAGGTTTGTTCGAGCTTGCTTGATGATGTGACGCGGTGTTACATCCCGACGATTCCATTACACACCCCAGACACTTTCTGTCACTCTCACCCCTGCTATCCTGGCAATAGACTCGTCCGAAGCGGTAAATATTACCAGGAGATTTAGAGCACGCGTTGTAAACTTGAGTCACTCGCGGATGGCAGTGAGGCTGACAATCACACAGGTGTAGAGAAGTGAAAGTTGTGGAGGTATTACTTACTCAGGCACTATGGGAGATTATACAGAAATGGACGAGCAGAGTTTACGTGAACAGGTGAGTTTGGAGTAATTAATTAATGAGCTGTTACAGGTGGGCTACGTGGAAGAGTATCAGGGGTGATAAGCGGTTATCATCAGTGAAGCTATGTGATCAACTAACTATACAATCTATGCACGTGCCATCATGTTATGAGCTACGATAATTATCAGTTCAATAACATATTACTTGTTCGTAAACACTCATTGCCTCCACCGGGCTAACATAATAGCCAATTATCCGTATATCATTAATGGTACATCTCACAAGAGTCAATTATGCTGTTTTTGTATCCTATCTTCTACATGGCTTTTCCCTAATACGTGTACAGTACTGCCACACAACTACTCGCGTCTTCACCCTGACGTCATCTCAGTATTTAGTGTCGTGGGAATAATTAGGTATCTCAAGTCTCATATCGGTAAAATCAGTGTCTGCAAGTTTGAGCCAAATCTGCTCAGTTGTGTTTTTTTTTGCTCTTTCGGTGTCCTGTTTTTAAAGCGATCGTTACCTGTACTGACAATAGCGGCAATTGATCTGAACAAGCTTGTGTGCGAGATCAAAGTGCCTCGGGATCACCCACCCTCACCTATCCACACCCACAAACACCCACCCACCCACCCACACAACCACCCACATCTATCCACACCCAACCACACCTATCTACACCCACCCTCACCAATCCTCATACGCCCACCTTCACACATTCAAATTCACACACCCATTCACACCTTTCCCCACATTCGGCTGTCTGTATGCCTGATTACATGGGGTTATCTTCGCCTTCACTATGATGACAACACGCCCCGGAGCGCCTGCCCATCTCCCGGATAAGGTGCATAGATCAAAGAGAAATGGGGATGTCTATTGGGGGTTATTAAAGTGGGCTGAGTGATAGAAAATGCCGTGATGACCTGGGTCTTATCACAGATGACATGATATGGTGGCCGTAGAAGACTGGTCAGGCTCTACTTGCGCAAGGGGGTAGGGGGTGAGACGTACTGGGGAGAGGCGGTGGGGGACGGTGCTGTGACGTACTGGGGAGAGGCGGTAGGGGAGGGAGATGAGACGTGCTGGGGAGAGGCGGCGGTGGAGGGCGGTGGTCAGATGAAGGGAGAAGTATCGTTGGCCTTCAGGGTCACATGTGTAAGCAATTGACGCGTAAACTGATAAGTTTACACGTCAATATGATCATTTACTAAGGTTCAGTTTACATGTAACTCAACTTAGTGTGTGAACTGATCAGTTAACGTGTAAAGTGCAGTTTACTATGGTGAATCAGGAGAGGAAGTGCAGTTTACTATGGTGAAGCTGGAGTGGAAGTGCAGTTTACTATGGTGAAGCTGGAGAAGAAGTACATTGGTGCATTCATGTAGGAGTCAAAGGGATTCAGGGTTAACATGGAACTACCCCCTTCGACTTTCGACTGCGTACAGCGACAGACCGACGTCAATGTACCAGCTGCAATGCGCCACATCGACAGTTCTCTCAACAGCGGCATCTCCTCATTCTCATCGCATCATCAAAATAGCAACATCACCTGAAACATACTTCCACCTGAACGACATCCTCTCCTGATTAGCTTGCCAATGGAGTGGTCAGACTACACCGATATCAACAGTACCGCATTACCAATGTACGGTATAATATGTTTACTACGTAATCAGTGATATCACTCCATCCATACCGCCATCCGCTGTTCATCGTCATCCGTTGCTAAATACGACTGTATATTTGTAAATACTGCGAATGTTAACTGGTTTGTGTCTTCTGGTACATTTTATCTTTTGTCTTGACTGCATCATCTACCAAAGGCGACTGTACGATGCCATATGCACCGCTCTCTATGCCGTGCCTGGGAGTACTCGTTTGAGTTAGTTGTTAATACTGAGTTGGCTTTTTTTAACAATTCACGACGACGTCCGTGCCGCCATTAAAGCGAGTCCCCAGATGTGGACGGACGTGAAGCAGGTTCTGAAGTGGATTGTGAAGTCTCAATGTAGATTGCTACATTCCTCCAGTTAGAAATACGACTTCACTTCACGCTTTTGTAAACAGCCCTCTCCCTTAGGCCGGAAGCAGCCTACAAATACATTTGGTCGAGAGTGTTTGTGGCGACTCGAGATGTGTTCGCTTGACCTCAGTGGTCCAGTATTTGGAGTTAGCTCTTACCAAACACAACTTTGCCCGTTGTTTGTAATTTTGACACGACCCCTTTACGGCCGTGTGTTGATCGATGCGACCGTGTATCATTCGCCATTTAGGGAATGTATTGGAATGTAATAAAAAAAATAATTGAAAAAGTATTTTATTTACTGATTTATTTGACCTTATATGGAAAATCCCTTTGGTTCCCCTTTATAAGGTCGGTTGTGGAACCCATGTTTGTAAATGTTTGCTTGGTTTAGTTTTTTTTACAGTATGGAAAAGACATCATGCCAGCGTTCGTGCTTCTCTCCTGTTAAAAACTAGGCTATAGAATGCGACTTCTCACCGTATTCCGACCTGGTTACCTCTCTCCAGGTAGTAAGGCTACCAGCCTACCATAAAAACGGTATAGCCTCCTGTGAAGTCCATAGATCAAAAGATTGGGATTTCACTGCGCCGGTGGGACTTGATTGGGGGTAAATTGTTTTGTGGTTTGGATAATGCCACAGGTGAGTCATAAGCTAGGATCCTCTATTGTTATGTGAGTCGGATAATTGCGTTAAAATTACTGACGGTTTTAGGAATGTTTACGGCGGTTTTAGGAACGTATTTCCCGTGATATAGACCCCGAACACATCACCCTATCATGATTCTAGCGATGCGTTGTTGGTCGTTCATGCGTCATATCCTCTGATGATGTCGTGGATAGACGCGGTCATTTCCGGGTTGCGTGATCCGTGATCCCATTGTAACCAGCGGTACTTTGTAACCCCGGTTTTATTGTGTTTGTTTCCATGACAGGTACATTGTAATCTCTATTTTATGGCTGCCTGAACTAATATTTGAATGACAATGGGTTATCTTGGTGACATACTGATATGCAGAACCACGTATCCTGGCGGTGGAGGGGGCTCGGAAAGGCGTCTGCTAGGAGAGGGGGCGGGATGGTAGGGGTGCTTTGTGGTCGGCACCGTGGGTGGGTCATTCGCAGTTCAGGAAATTTATTTGAGGATGTTGATGCGAACTTTAATGCGCTTGTTGTTGAATTGAACTCGTGTTTGATACAGTGTTCACATTCTTAACAAGTAAATGGGATGACAAATTGTCAATGTCCAATGCCAGGGTTTCTTTGTGGGTAACAGAATTTGCTGCAAAGTTTTCTGATTTAAACCAAATTATGTTATTTCTGACTTTATGTGAAACACGGTCTTACACTTACGTTCACGAAGACTGTAATCTGACGCGCATATGGCTTACTGTAAACTTGCCCCAGCGGACTGACATTAATACCACTAACTGATGTTCAGTCCACTTACAAAATTCATATCAGCCAAAACAACTAACTGACGTTAATACCTCTAACTGACGTTCAGTCCATTTACAAAATTCATATCAGCTAACTGACGTTAATACCTTTAACTGACGTTGGTACCACTAACTGACGTTAATACCACTAACTGGCGTTGATATCACTTATTGTCGTTAATGCAACTAACTGACGTTAATACCACTAACTGACATTAATACCACTGACTGACGTTAATACCAATAACTGGCGTTAGTATCACTAACTGACGCTAATACAACTAACTGATATTCATTCAACTAATTGGTATGCATGACAGGTAATTGACGCTCATTCCTCTAACAGACTTTCATTTAGCGTCTTACCAACGTTAAGGCTAGCTTACTGACATAAAACCACTAACAGGCGTTCATATCACTAAATTGCATTCATAACACTAACTGACGTTCATACCAGCTAACTGACATTAATACCATATAACAGACGGTCATGTAAGCTAACTGACGTCTATGCTACCACTAACTGACGTTCATAACGCCACTAACTGACGTTCATACCAGCTAACTGACATTAATACCATATAACAGACGTTCATGTAAGCTAACTGACGTCTATGCTACCACTAACTGACGTTCATAACGCCACTAACTGATGTTCATACTACCACTAACTGACGTTCATACCAGCTAACTGACATTAATACCATATAACAGACGTTCATGTAAGCTAACTGACGTCTATGCTACCACTAACTGACGTTCATAACGCCACTAACTGATGTTCATACTACCACTAACTGACGTTCATACCGCCACTAACTGATGTCCATACTACCACTAACTAACGTTCAAAACACTTTCTGATGTTCTGACAACTAACTGAGAGACATACCAGCTAACTGACTTCCATGCAAGACATTCTTAGAAGCTTACTGACGGTAGCCGCTGATTGTCACTCACAAGCTTTCTTTTAAGGCACCCGAATGCATTTGTCTTCCATTTTGCTGTCTGTTTATTACGCACAGAGCTCATACAGGCTTGATACGCGGTTGAATTAGGAAGAGATGTGATCTATATCGTGGTATTATACCAGCTGGCGCACCAGCCGATCGATATGTATAGTGCCGTACAAAATGGCTGCGTATTGGTTTCTAATAAGGGAATATCCTATATATTTGGAAGATCTTAAGGCCTCTTTGCTGTTATCGGATGCTATGACGTAGGTGAGCTTTATGTGATTTGTAACGACGTAGGTGAGCTTTTTGTGATTTATAACGACGTAGGTGAGCATTTTGTGATTTATAACGACGTAGGTGAGTCATTTGCGATTTGAAACGATAGCTGATGAGTTAAGTTCTTGTAGTGAATAAAGTCAGTCTTTCGGTTCTTGTCTGTCCAGCTATCCTGGTTCGTACGAGTCTTCTATAATTGGGGGATTTAGGTTTACAGTGGTGGAGTATGGTGGGTGAGGTGAAGTGTGTTTCTGGTATATGTGTGGTGTGGGTGTGCTGTGTTTTGTGTGTTTATGTGGTTATGTGGTGGGTGTGATGTGAGTGGTGTACACGTGGTCTCTTTGTGTTGTGTATGGAGTGTAGTGGGTGTGTGTGGTGTGTGTAGGGGTATGTATGATGAGTGTGAGCGTAGTGTATGTTTTGTGTATGTGGTGTATGTATTGGAGCTCGTGTAGTTCAGGTTTAAACGTGTTTATATTTGTCTGATTCTATGAACGCTGATTAGTATCGATGGTGAATGAAACCACAAGCTTGTCCGTACAACCAACGTATTCAGCCATAGCACCACTGCCTATGTACGGTAATGCGTCCACATGATTCAGCGTTCAATAACCGACTCGGTAATATGTTCAATGTAAGTCCATCTTACAGACAACAATGAAGATCATACAATCTTGCAATGATTCATACGATCTGCTCATCTTGGCGAGAAAGGCGACCTCCGCTAGGACCTGGCCGTATGAGCGCTGATAGCGCCTCCTGAAATCGCGCCAGTACTTCATGTAAACCCCTGTAGAGTGACTGGGTTTTAATCACTCCTCATTAGAGCTGCTGCTCTGTAACCCCGTATCATTCTTATCACCTGCCATCATGCGTTGATGACGAGGATTACCTGTGTACCTTTATGTTGCTGCTCAGTTATGTGCAGGTGCGAGAGAAGAGTCGGGCTTTCTCGATATCACAACCACTTGTATATATTGCTTACTAATCAGGGTCCCGTCGATTGGATCCTTCACGGACTATATGGCCACCTATCGGTGATATTCTCATCACATGGATTAGTGAGGTAGTTTTCCATATAAGGCCTTCATGGTGCTGGCATAGACTGGACTGGTTGACATTTCATCGGGGGAGGAGGGGCTGGCCAATATTAGATTTGGGATACCTGAATATTGTAATGATATCAAGGGGGTGGGGTTGGTATGTTGGATATTAGTGGTGACGGCAGAGACAATTAATGCAATACTTATCTTATTTATCTGTGAGGCACATGTGTGGTACTTTTGACTTGGGAGTTTACCACCTGTATGTCTGTCATCTTGGCAGTTATATGCCTGAGGCAAGGCTTAAGTGTCATATTCCGCAAATCACATGTAAAAGATGTCTTCGTATCTAAATCAGAAGTAAATTGTACAATGTCTACACTGAGATGTGTTCTTTGATACAACTGAGACAGTTTACATACGAGAGATGTTGGTTACTTCTAAGGTCGTCTTGTAAACCAAGAGCATGGTTTAAACGAATCGGGTATTGTAAAAGCATTTGCTTTACAAACGCATCGGGTCTTACAAACGCAATTGATTTATAAACGCATCGGGTCTTATTAACGCATATGCTTTATAAACTCATCGGGTCTTATAAACGCATATGCTTTATAAACTCATCGGGTCTTATAAACGCATATGCTTTATAAACGCATCGGGTCTTATGAATGAATATGCTATATAAACCCATCGGGTCTTACAAACGCAAGTGTGGTCTTACAAACGTACCAGGTGCATTAAAACACATGGGAGTCTTATAAACGCACATGTCTTACAAACGCATTGGGTCTCAGAAACGCAATGAGTTTGATAAGCAAATTAGCTCTTATATGCACACGGGGTTGTATGACGCATTTGGTTTCGTACAATTCATATGTCCTCTCGGGAAGCGTCCGCTTATTAAACCGCTCAATCAAGGAACGCGATCTTTTACTGAACATACATTATTCGTCTCGATGTAAAATTCGCTAACCAACTTAACCTCTGCAGGGCAGTGTTTTCACTTGAGAGGTCAACTTGAAGTCCCTCAACTCACAGCAGCCTCATATCCCGCGGTCAATGGTTCTAGGTGAGAAACTATCTACTCTTGACCACTAGACAGGCCACTACCATTACGGTGTATTGGTCAAATATAAACACTTCTAATGTCCCAAATACCCGGGCCTTGGAAATATAAACATGATCATCAAAGGAGCGGCATGTCGCAATACCTACCTGTATGTACCCACGTCGCCTCTCGAGTGTTTATTGCATCACCTGAGTTGATTATGTGTTGGCGCTGACGAACTCTGATCACGCAGGGACAAAGGAGGAATTTAACCGCTCCTACCACAAATACACGAGTCTATCGGACAAATGTAATGCTATCTGCTCATGCAATGGTGTTCTCACTCAAGAAAGCTCGTAAAAGGGTATCGTGTGAGGTATGGATTAGTTTATGAGATGGTCCCTTGAGGCTCAAAATAGAACACACGTTGGGATTTTTCCCCACTCTTCTTCCTCCCACTAAGCCGTTATGTGAAATGGTAACAACTGCGTAAATATTTCATTTTGGCGATGTTTTTTTTTATTTGTCACGTAAGCAATGTGTCAATTCTTAGGCCAGGAGATTCTTCGATGCGACTTACTCAGTTGAAGTGCAGCGACCTGGTGACGCACAACGCTGCACCTCCACAATCCATGTTAGAGGGTTTAAACGGTCAAACTGGATTTGATGGCATATTTAATAGATATTTGTGGTATGACCCTTTCTCTTTTAGAATATAACTTAATTCCATGGAATGGAGCAGGCAAGTGGGGACGATTCCCAGGTGACTATACCGGCACTATATACTATACGATTCCCAGGTGACTACACCGGCTAAACTATGATATATAGCCATGTTATATTGACGTCATGTTGTATTTTATCAGAGGGAAGCAATCATTTGCTGGTATTCGGTAAGCACCGGGTATCTTTTACAGCCATTCGTTAAGTGCGTGGTAGATATTATTCTTACCCCTACTGAAATGATACTACCGCTCATGGCCACACCGAATCATTACGCCGTATTCGAAACCTACGTTCCTCGTTGTGTTCCGTTCGATCCCGATAGATCATGGTACCATTATCATGTGACTGAGATATTTTGTGTGAAACTACCAATCAATAGAGTGATAAAAAGTTACCATATCAATGCACGTCTGTACATAGTAAAAATATTATAGGCTTTGCTGAGTGAGTTTATAATTAATGCTAAAATCTTGGCCAGTATGGGGGTCGAACCCATGACATTCGCGTTATTAGCACGACGCTCTAACCAACTGAGCTAACCGGCCACGATGTCGGTTATGGCGCTTGTGAAGAAAACTATGAAAAGTTTTCAGATATAATTCCAGATGTTTTCGTGCACTTAGGGTTATTGACCAAATAGTATCGTTAACAAAGTTCAACAGCTGGATAGACTCCTCTCCTAGAATCCTTCTCTCTCACTGAGAGGGCAGTACATTCGTGCGTATAAGGTGTTGATTTGTAGAAGTTTAGGACGGCTTTACATCGGCCAGGTTGAGAAAGGTGAGCTATGTATAGGCAACTTTTACAAACCTGACATTATCTTCACCTGGTCAAAAGAATGTATCCTGTTTCCAGTTACTTCCTACATCAATTAAACGCGTGTTAATTCATGCTAGGTTCCCTCGCGCGTAGTTTCCTGGTGACCAATCAGAGTTGATTTAGGAGATTTTTTTCTGCTCAATTATTTAAACCAATGTCAATCATTGATCATTGCTCAACTGACAGATTCGAGATTTCGTCGCACAAGCGATATCAATATTCATGCAAACCCGGAATTACGGTCCCTTAACACGGAGCGTCCCAACAGTGGGGACATTCGAGAGTGGCGTTTGAAGACTCGAGTGCCAGCGATCTGCCTGGAATCAGCGCGCCAAATGAGCGCTGATTGGCGTGTTGTTATATCTCCACCTACTAGGTAGACGTAATCAAAATGTAATGGCCAGTATGGGGGTCGAACCCATGACATTCGCGTTATTAGCACGACGCTCTAACCAACTGAGCTAACCGGCCGCTTATATGATGCAAATAATAACCGCACATAGGGCTTCACTGCGGCACCAACCGTCTTCTACCGTACAAGAGAGTTGATGGTGTTTTTTGTCGTGGAGTTGATAGTTTCGTTAGGCCCTTCGCAAAAGATCAAGAACAGAGCACCTGGTGACCTAGATATTGTAAGAAAAAGATAACAAGAGGTCTATGGACTGTGTTACCCTTCAACTGATGTTGGAACTATGAGGGCCATCGACTCTGTGATTTAGTTTTGTCCTCCAGTTCTGGTGTAAACTTCAGATATTGTGGTCACTCAACAGAAACGCCCCTGTCAGCGGTATCTTACCCTCGATCCCGATTTCATCAATTTAATACAGCAATTCATGTAAAAAATCTTCGAGGCCCATACACCTCTTGTATATATAGATAGCGGCTCGGCACTACGAAGTGGCTCGGAAATTTGGCATCGGAAACCGAGCGCCTATTGCAGGTTCTCATGTTATTTGTGTGTCTGTGTGTTTCAATGTGTATAATTTATATTTGTTTGTGTTTTGCAGCTTTCGGAAGCTCCCGACTGGAAAGCTCGCCAGACAATCCGTCGAGCACTCAGCCATGTTATCCACATTCAACGACACAAACCTCAACCCGAGGATGACGTCACAGGCGCACTTGGGGCTGGAGGCAGAAGACGGTCCAGTGTAGTGGCGCCACCGTCAGCAACTGGACGCCGGAAATCCAGTGTCACCGCCCCGGAAGCGATGCTCAGTTCTCGAGAGGGACGTCGGAGGTCGAGTGTAGTTGCACCGTCGTCGGCTCCTGCTGGAGGCAGGGAGGGTCGGAGAAGGTCCAGTGTAACTGCTCCCTCTACCGGCAGAAGGAAATCATCGGTCACAGGTCCAAACGTACAGTCAGGGATAGATGTGTCCATGGGCGCTCCAAATCACGTGGAAGAGAGGTTGGCGCGAAGGCGATCGTCTGTTGCTACGCCTGATTTGGCGGGATTTCGTCAGAATGCTACTCAAGCATCGTCATCTCCTCGTAAAAACTCTGTCGTTAACACAACGGGCAGAAGAAGTTCACTTGTCAATAAAGATGTAAGTGACAATGACAAAACCAGTCGTAGAGATTCTGTTACAGGAAACAATCGCAGAGGTTCCTTTCAAAATGCAGGCCGTCAAGTCGGTACACCACGGCCAGCTTCCGGTGGCAACACCCGCCGAAGTTCGATCGTCAAGGAAACGCAGAGTTCCATCAACAGAAGAACAGCTAATCCTCCTCCGGCAGTCCGTAGGGCCTGGGACCCACCTCCTGCCACGCGCCGGAACTCTCTCCTCGCCCTCACCCAGAGGAGGCTCGTCTCAGGAGGTCCAAAAACGGACTTTGCCAAAACGGGAGTAATTCAGGCCCCGACCAACTTACGGAAAACCATTAAGGAAATTAAGAAAGAGCAACAAATAGAAGCGGATGAGGCTCCCGAAGTACCCGAGAGTTCTCCTCCGGAATGTGCCACAGTGCCTGCTATCACAGTGTCTGAGTGTGCGAATATAACGGAAATAAACAAGGCTGTCACCGGAACCGAGGAGGATATCATTACAACCAGTCTCGTCTCTGAACCGGAAGCTACTGAGCGCCGATTGTCGCCTGTTACGCTAGAAGAAACGCCATCTACGATTGCGCAGCCCCGACTGAGGGGGTTCCGGCCAATGCCGTCCTCCAGGAGGCGCTCATCAAATCTGACGGACATCAGGGAAAGTCCACACGAAATCAGCAGGGTGAGTTTGTATTTGGTATTAAATAGGAATGCTCAGGTTTATTTTAACCATATTGAACATGGTTAAGTTATTTCCCCAAAATTTCAATCAATAAGCCAGTTGGAAAGTCGGCTTCGGGCGGTAAATGTATAGGTATAACGACACTAAGGTGTATGCTTTCACCCGACGTTCGTAGGGGTAGCCACAGGGAGCGCCTGAAAACTGTCACTAAGCTTTAAAGAGGCTGTTCAGCCCCATATTTGGAACGAGGTTGCCTAGCAAGCTGCTTGGCAACCGCACCTTGGAAACCAAAAGTTTTAAGTTTTCAGACTTTCAGTCGCTACGCGGCGCTGTGGTCTCAGAAAATAGATCCTTACTTCGGCTGTCGCCATTTATGTTGTCGGACAATACCCTTCCTGCTTGTCGGTCTAATGTGTGCGTAAATATGCCCATAACTTGAATGAGTGAAGATTTTATGAAATCTACATTATGTAACACATCGATAGCGAGGTAAATTCAGAGCGCGATATGATTTACAGCTAATATTCGTGTGGTTCATGGTTTTAGGGAGGCACCATTATCGATGGAACGACATAACTGAATAAAACAGATTTCCACAGTAGATCATGAATATTTCCAGTCAAATAATAATGTTACAAACTTATTAACATAATCTCCACCATCCCTGATTGCCTTATATGCGGCTGAAGAGTCTCTTTAATGTCCACGGTAATCTTGCAGTTGAACCAAAGATTTCATAGCTACGCTAAGAGGGTTCACGCAAGGCTCCATCCGAGGAAATATGCGAAGAGCCACATATGAGCCGCGTGTTGCTTTGTCATAGCGTCTCTTAAAACCACGTGGAATTATCTGATAAATTCTGAAGTGTGGTCGCGTCGACCAATCAGATGACCCTAGACATTTGACAACAGTCCCATATGCTTTTGTTGATGTCATGGTATCGTCGCCAAATGACGGGCGTGTCTTTCATTTAATTACATAATCACAGCTTGCCTGAAAGAACCCTCTTAGCTTCGCTATTAACTCATTGGTTGGACGCGGTTGACTCCCGAGTCCCATTGTGGCACTACTTCACAATGTGATAATTATATGACATTATGATGCAGAGTTTTCGAACAGAGAGCGTTATGATACAGTTCAGTTGCGTTATGCCATCAAGAAACGGACGCTCAACTTATTCTCATGCGTTCAACAGACCAATCGTCGCGGGTTCGGGAACTCGTTGTCATTTAAGTCGGTTTCAATCAACGATAAACTCTTAATCTCTTCAATATCCTTAAATCATGATAACGGTTTTAAATGTCAATACATCTGACTGTCAATTTTCCGCTGCCTCGAATCCCATTCTTTCCGATTCCACCTCCATATGCTCCATTTGGGTTGGGGAGACGTGGGAGGGGGAAACGCCATCCTCTTGGATTCCTCTTGGGATAACGGGGGGGGTTATAAGTGCTTTACATGAGGAGCGGATTGATCCTAAGACGTCCAAGTGTTTTGTTAATCTATGGGAGAGTAGTTTTAAGTAACAATGGAAACGCGGGGTGAACTTGGTGAGTGACAGATGAGCGGTGAGGGGTGAGGGGGCAGTGGGCTTCCTCTGTTACGATGCCAGCTCTGTGAGTCCTCTGGCAAGTTTCCGAATCCGTCAATTAACAGGTCTTATTCTTTGATCTTCGCGGCCAGAGATCAACTTAATTGTGACAGGAACGATGCCAATTTCTTGTGGGGGTGTGGGGGATAGGGTTGCTGGTTTAGTAGGTCAGGGGCGAGGCGGCGGTTGGGAGGTGGAATTGTGGGAACGGTGCCCGACGACGTCACTGGGGACTTTGTATAATACAACAATACCCTTCGTTTTGATAATATAATCAAATCGAAAATTAAAGTAAAGCAATCTAAATCCCCACGTGTATAATGTTATGATTTGGTTTATCCAAACAAACAAGAGCGTGGACCAACGGATCTCTGTATCTGCTTTCTAAAAGAGGCACAGGGCGCTCGGAATTAAATAAGTAGCGACTGTTTTAAGTGGGCCTCGGTAGCGGAAGATTTTCGTTGAGATATGGCAGATTTTCGTTGAGATATGGCATCCGCTCAATGAATGAGATTATGTGCGTCTTACGCGATAATCAGTGCATAAGCTTTTTATTCCGAGACCCAATGCTGAACGCATTCGGGTATATTCCGGGATGCAACGCTGCGTTTCCGAGCGGATTCCGTGGACCAAACACCAATTCAGGGTGAATGTAGATTATTTCTGAACGTCTGTTGTTCAGATAAATATCGGTTGTTGAATGAACAGGTACAAATAAAACTTAGTTTTCTCACTCACTCCAGCTCCAAGAAATAGCCGAGCGGCGACCAGCACCGCACTCGATGAGAAATGCCCCCACATCTGCCATCCAGCGAAACAACACTGCACCACCAGGTGAGTTGATTGCCCTTGTGATTAAACAAATCTCAGGTGTGTCTAATTATATTGAACGTATGGAGGTGAGTATAGAATGGCAGCGGTTCATTACATGCATACGACCCGCCACGCTTGTAAATAGGTGTTTGTAAATATTGATATATTAATCTTGTTGTACACAGAATGTTTGTTCCCTGGGTGACTGTAATGCACTGTCCCTTCCATGAAACTCACTGTAAAGCAACTGTTTCTTGTGTGAAATGCTGTATATATCGGGTGTGGCAGTATAATGTTCACTTCTGTATTGTAAATAAATGATATCGCCATCAATCATGCTAGTGACTGCACTGCATGGGCGTGTGTTCTTTTCTTTGCTTCCCTGATTAATGTGGTGTCAATGTTAAACCTGTTGTTTCATATTAGCGCACTATGTACATTCTTAAATGTTCCTTTTTGCAGCCTTAACAAATTTTCCCTCTATTTTTGTAAATAATTCCCTTCCCACCATCTTCGTCACACCACTTCACTCGTCGCCGAGCATTTAGCCATTTGGGATTTGCAAACACAAGAACACAAACACACAAACAAACAAACATACACACAAACACACTCATCATCACCACCACTCGCACGCAAACACACACGTTCACTCACTCACACTCAAGAAGAGACAACTCACATTCGAACAGACGCACACACGCACGCACTCACACTCAGGGAGAGACAACACACATACATACAGACAGACACATGCACACTTACTTGAATATCTCCACATAAATACGCACCTACTAAGATCTAATCATAAATACACATGCCTTGGTCTTTATATTTACTCAGTCATATGTTCCCAGAACACCGCATATAAATTGTGACCCTTCCTACAAGAGCCGGCGCTAACATGACGAAACTCACTTGACAATTCCTTAGATTCTTGTGGAATATAAAAGCATATAATTTTGACATTCAACATAAGCGCCACAATCATTCGCGGTTTACAGACCCGGATGGCGTTGCTTTGTGGTTTAACAATGACCTCAACAACTTGGTGTTGCTATCGACTTTCCTCGAACAGAAATGTTGGCACTGCTTGTTTTGTTGTAGGATGGAAATGCATTCGCGCCGAGTTGTCACTTAGCAGCTTAGGTGGCGTGGTAAAACCCGCCTTTGGCGCCGCGCTCAAGATTAGGTTTCTTTCTGGGGCGTCTACTTTCTCTGTGAGCGCTCCAGAGGAAACATGACCTCAAATGCTGATTATATTCACATAATAAGTGTCAAAAAGTTTACCGGGTCAGACACTTAATACCCGGTTAACGGTCAAATTGAGACGGTGCGGGTAACCGCAACCCCGTAAAACGCATTTCCTCGTCTACATTTCAGACTATGGGGGGAGGGTGGGAGGGGGGGGGGGCTTGGGTTTGTGGGGTGTATAGGACTTTCGGTGCTGGGAGTGGGAATGGAACAGGGACGTCCCGTTGTCAACAGGTTATTAATTACCCAGCATGTCCAGGGAAATAGATGGCATATCCATTTCGTATAGCACTCTCTTGGAAGCTGATATGCTTGAGATATTTGTACACGGCCCTTGATTCAAGATGTCTGGGGTCACCGTCATCTGGGGCAAAACATTACATAGGGGAAACACGATGGCATATGTTCTGAGAAGCTGCCTCTCATGTGTCTTAATTCACGCTTTCTTTCTATCGTCTCTTCTCCTCTGGTTTCTCCATTACAGGAGGTTGGGTGTGATCGGCGATCCCTCACCATACACCCAGAGAAGTAACAGATAGCGTCCTTAGTTACCGGGATTCAGTTTTATACATACCTCCATATTATTAGTTAAACACCCCCTTGAACAACAGAATTTAAAATTTGCATTCTCACAATCTCCCAGGAATAAACTACCACCCCGACCCGCCACCTGCTCGCATCTAAAAAACAAACAAACCCATCCGTCACCCCTTGACCTCACGTCACAAAATTCAACATCAGCTTGGTTGTTATTTTAGTCTGTCAAAACATCAATTCGACCAATATCTTCTCCGTTAAATAACATGTTCCCATTTATACTTCACACCAAAATCAGTTTCCCACATGTTTGTCCAAATATAGGTATACAGGAGTTGAGGGGTTTGTTCTGAACCGGTGGTAACTGGACGTGTGATTCCCGGCCGAAAACAGCCCACTAATCGCCATATATAACAGCGCATATTGTCTGCCTTCCATTCAGCTTCGATCACCTCAGGCGGTTTCTTCTGAATACAGCTCCCTCAAAACGAAAATGGCTAAATTGTGCCGTTTATTTTTCCACATCGTTTGAACCAACAATTGGTCCGTCCAAAGAGACCGGGCTCTATTAGCAAGGGGTTCGTTTTAGGAAATGAGGTGGGCTTTTTCGGATGTGAGATGAAGTTGTGATGAATTCGTATTGGGTAAATTTTATGTTCGAGTTAGTTTAACTAGTTACTACACGTACATTTATCTGACATAATTTTCGGTCTGTCGCTATGGTTATCATATGTCACCATGTGCTGTGACGCGCTCATTAATATCACCTCTGAATGGGGGGGGGGAACCTTGGCCAAATCATTCAATTAAAACCGCTGGACAACGATATCAATATATATATATAATTTATGTCGAGAGGCCTCCACTGTAGATTATTTTGTCCACGAGCAATAATTTTGTAGGCATTGATTATATGACCAAGTTACGTCTTGCCAAGTTTCAAGGAAGGTTGCCCTTTAGGCTGTAGAAGCGGGGTTGTGGGTCGAATTTCATATCCTCTCGCTACAATAGCTGGATCTGTAAGACGGATCTCTCAGCGGGATCCCCTTGTTAAGGTAATAAAAGACCCGCCGATCTGCCTTTGATGTATATTAGGCGCTCAGCGATCGGTAAGCCATGGGGTTACTCATCGCATTATTCATTAGGGTTTATTTTCCATATATTATACCCCGTTTGGTAGCCATTCACAGACACACCAGCAGCCCCTCTCCCACCGCTGTATTGTCATAGTCAGGTGACTGTTCGCCCTCGGGTCGCCCCCGTTTTCTACCTGATTAACCACCCGATCTCGCCGCTTGTATCATAAGCCTGGGATACAACGCCCCCGTCTCATTCGCTGGAAATCGCCTCTTGTAGTTCACACGGACGGATTCCTCTATCACTTAGTCTGTTGTTACTTGAACTGTCCAGCCTTAGATTTATACAGAGAGAGAGCGAGAGAGAGAGGAGGAAGAGATAAATTGTGGAAATTTAATTTTAACTTCGGCCAAGGTGACTCAAGAAATTGGAAAATATCTGGCATGATAAGGCGTTGAGTGTAGATGCGAGAACGTCGAGTTATCACATGAGTGACTGGGAAATACGGATATAGACAAACACGAGAGGCCGTGATCTGGCGAGCTGGCCCCTTATGACAGCATGCAATAAGCCATCTCACTGCCGCCACGCTGCAGTTGCTCTTCACGGGGGACCATGCCCTTGGTATATATATAGAGAACCAAACCGCGCTAGCGTCGAACAACCAGAACGCACCTCAACGCGCCAACTTCGCATCGTCGGCTTTTCCAGCGTTCACTTGTTAAGGCTGTGAGATTCCATTCGAGCGCGTATTTGTTGGACCTGTACCTGATTTAAGCTGGGTCATCTTCTTGGGATATGTCAGTGTGACGCAAGCGTGTCATGGAAGTATCCGTACGGAGCTCGCGAGCTGGTAAGTTCACTTATTTTACCTTGTTCATTTTAGCGGTGATATAAACGTGTTGGTCAACGCACGCTCATTCAAACCCATTCATGCCGTTGTTGTAGCATTCATTTTTTTCATATCATATCATACCACAATGTAAACGTCATGTCTACGCATATCGCCTGGGTTTAAAAAAAATAATAACAGGGTTATTAAGTCCGTTAAATATGACGTTGACCTTGCGAATCATGACACTGCGTGACAATTGGACGTCATCTGGTCACGGGGACAGGTGACGTTATCCGACGTTAAAACGACTACAGGTTACGCACGCTGAGCCTGACACAGACGGAGATGTTTGCACATTGCAATAAACCCATTGTTAAAGCGGTCGATATTTACCCCATGTATCTAGGTTATGATGGCAATAATGCCTGTTCCCTTCAGAAGCGATTCGTTCGATATCCAGATGCCGTCGGTCGTTTTAAATTAGCGCGACTGAATTTAAGGCGGCGAAGTGAAGACCACATATTGGTCTCCCCTTTTAGGTGAACGCGTCCGCGGTATTGTCCGATTACACGCATTGCGTTAAAGCAGACTTGATGAGGTGTCAGCTGCCAAAATACGACAGCGGCTTTGTCGGATATTAAAGGGCCGCGCAGGAAGGGGAAGATGAAAGAGAGGGGATACATGTAAGATAGTAGAGGCACAACAATATACACCGTCAAAGACTATTGACTTAAGACTATATATATATATATATTATATATATATATATATATATATATATATATATATATATATATATATATATATATATATATATATATATATATATATATATATATATATATATATATATATATATATATATATATATATATATATATTGTGTCAATGTGCTTGATAGTTTTCCTTTTCCACTTTCCACTCATCTGTCAGCAGATATCGCTGATCCATCTGTTGTAGTTGTCCTACTTAGCTGTTATCTGATTGGATAAGCCTACATTTATTGCCAAGATGATCAAGACATTGCACCTTTTGGCGTTCGGCCAGAACTCCATTACAACGCATACGCAATGTGATCGTGTAAATAGGACACCCTCCCAAGAAACCACCCCTTGTCGCGAATCTGTCAAGTTGTGGTCGCACGCTAGAGGGAACATATTACAAAAGTTGTCGGCTAGTAACTTGCCTCCAGGTGGTATAAAAGCGAATATCAAAAGAAATTCATTTATTCCGGGGAGCAATGAGTGCCAAAAAAAGGCTCATTATTTATGACGTCATTTTGTCGTAGATACCTGTCACTGTCACATTGTGGCTATCAAGTTCATATTCTATACTTACACTTGAAAGGCCTCGCGGTTGAGATGGGCTAAGATGGCACTTACTCCACATACGTTAAGTGACGGCCTTTATTGGTGAATTGTGATCCAGCTATCACAAATGTCTGCGCTTTGAGGCAGCTTGTAAGATTCACAGCCCCAAAACAGGCGATCATTGCGAATCTTCTTCTCTCTTTATTTGCACGCTTCGGTGCAGATCATGTATGTCAGTGCATGCTATCGCTCGCAAACGTCCCGCGCGATGAATGCTCTCCACGGCGATTGTTAACGCGATATTTTTTTTTTGAGACTTTGAAGGTCGGTCAATAGAATTTCTTGATCAAAACTACAACAATAACTTTCAGATTTAGTCATCGACATTCTGAATCTGCTTCGTTGTAGTGATTTGACTCATGGCGTCTGATCCGACACCGACCACACCAATTTTGACATGCCCCATTATTTTCTGCTCCATTCATTGACGATCACTGCTTCAAAACCAGGGGAGTGGCCTTTCGTGCTGAGGGGACGTATCACAACTTAACTGCTCGTGTTTCTTGGTTCCCATGTAATCATATCTGAAGTGTCTTCATCTTGACTTCAGAAGGAACTACGGGGTTTAGTTGTATCAGTTATGTGACCATGTCCCGGATAAGTCACGATATCACACGCGGCTTACACCAGACAATCCCCCCGAAAGCCTGCCCCTTACACCAGACAATCTCCCCGTAAGTCTACCCCTTACACCAGACTATCTCCCCGTAAGCCTGCCCCTTCCTGCGCCTCATCAGGCCACGAGAGCTATAATCAATCCACACACTTATGACGAGTAAACGCTCTTCGACTTGGATTGATGTGACCGCATTTGATGTTAATGCGGCAGCAACAATTGTTGTTTCTTGTCATTCTTATTGACCTGTATTGATCTGACATGATCGGCGTGGCTTAGATAAGA
This sequence comes from Urechis unicinctus, assembly GCA_034190875.2. Taxonomy (NCBI): domain Eukaryota; kingdom Metazoa; phylum Annelida; class Polychaeta; order Xenopneusta; family Urechidae; genus Urechis; species Urechis unicinctus. Next base: position 18,675,725 of record CM067356.1, read on the forward strand.
CCCTTTAAAGAGATAATGATTTATCGTACCCATATGTAAACAGCTTGTATGTGTATTCATCTAATAATTACAGGGAAAAAACCTAGATATGGAAACTCAGTTCATAAGTGCATCTATGTATAAGCTGATAGTGGACGTTTTTTATGCTGCAAACGAATTATTTGGGAAGCAGGGACCGGCCTCGCGTCCTTCGCGGTACATGTGTCTGTTGTCAGCTTGTCACGAGACATCCCACTCATCATAATGACCATAGGCTGGCACCACAGATCACACCGCGGCATTTCCCGGGCAGGGTACCAGGCACGCTGGAGTGCTGTGTCCTTAAGCTCTCTCTGTTCTCGACCAGGTGTCATGACCGCTACAGGCGATTCAGGGCAGGGGTCAGGGCACACTCGTTTCACTCCATTGTACGTTGACCCTCATGTGTCGATTGATTAATTAATAACCAAGCTTTGATGTTGTCCTGGGCTGGTGGATCTAGCAAATAAACGAAGCGAGATATGGATGGGCGACTGTTGTCCTGACTGCTTTGAGGTCTCGCAGCATTTGACCCTATCGAGCATGCAATAAATATATCATTTCTGATATGTTGCTACTTCAGCACGGGATCACTGCGCTCCTTCAATGTTTTCTTCATGCTGCCTGGTTTTAGTGTGTGTTTTTTCTTACAAGCAAGCTATTGTATTACCGCGAATGTACCAAGTAGCAACCAGGGGGTTCGTGATTCAAGATGAATTCTCTTCTTGCCGATTGTCCTGCGTCCAATTACCCGAATCTTGTCCCGTGTGAAACCTCATTATGTATATAAATGCTGCAACCCATTGTTCCGGTTAGTTCATCTACTACATTGACTGCTTTCAGCTGTGAGGTCACGACTAACGCGTTAGTACAGCAATAACCAGCCCTACTGGGCCAAGTGTCGGTGGTTTGTTTTGAGGTCGTCAGCTTTTTGACATGTGTTTAGTTATTTGACATTTACTAGCATTTGTCTGTGCCTCGAGTATCTTCTCCAGCCTGGTCGGTTATAACTTGTGTTTTGATACATTCCCCAGGTGATGTGTGTGGTTTGCTCCTATGTTTGTGTCAGAGGTGTTGGATTGCCATCTCAGATGACGTGTTTTTGTACGCGGGACTATTCCCACAAACTGAATGGCTGTGACTGCTCCCGTGGTATGACGTCACGAGTAAAGGTCACTCTTCAGTCCAGTTCATTTCCGTACTTTTGGAACACATGGTTGTGTAAACAATTGTTAGATGTTTCCAATTCGTCAATTCGGTGTCACTAGTATTCCCTGAAAAGATGCTGATATTATTGTTGTTGTTGTTGTTGATTTTGATGATATTGACGACAATGATGATGTTGATGATTGAAGTTGATGATGTTAGTAATGACTTAAATGACGAATATTTGATCGAATACAGCGGAGATAATAATTTGAATGTTTCATGCAGCTCACGCATTTGCTGTAGTAAGGGCTACCGCGTGCCGAGTGGGGTGACTGGTTGTCTCAGCTATTTCCTCGTGGCTATTGCTTCAGCATGCATCATTCCCTGTCATGCGCTCTTCCATTCGTGAAACCAGCTGCATACATCTGTTCATATTCTCTCTAACACATTGTCACTGTGACAGCAAAGCCGCAACGGGCGGTGTCCTGAACTTGTCGATAAAAATTGTCTTCTCTTCAGCGCGAAGTATTACAATTTTTTGAGATTTCAACCAGGTGAGTTTTCGCCTGTTACACCAATCTGTCGTGTTATTCTTGTGCATGTAAGGCTCTGAGTGACAACAAGTCACTTGTGAAACACGGTGCAACTTAATTATAATGAAAAACTGGCGAGTTGTTGTCAGTTTTATCTCTTAAACGCGTCGGCGCGTTTGTTTTGATAGGTAGAGAAGGGGAGGGGGCACTCGTGTAGAGTAGTAAGCTGTTATCTTCCCAAAGTTAATATTCACCCTTCGTTGACCAAAGGTGAATCGTCGTAACGTTGGCCATGTCTAGAATATGTGGAAATAGGCTTCATAATCGTGGTACAGTAAGACATGAATAATATCGACAATCTAACTGTTTCACAGGTGTTAATTGGGCAGGGTATAATATTGATCGGTAGCAATTCTTTCGACTGGTCCACACACGGCGGATTTCATCGATCTAGGCATTGTAGCACTCGCGTATTCAGTAGTCAAGCTGTCAGTTGCCAAAAAACGTTTTCCGTTCTTCAAGGTGTTATGTGTCCGAGCTAACGATCTCTTAGTCATTTAGAATCGGCGAAGTGGAATCGTCTTGTTTCTTTGAGCAGTATACGCCCCCCACCCCCACCCACCCACCCCAGTCGCCTCAAAACAGTCATCCGATTCATTTATCTGACCTTTTTTCAACAACTATCACCGTGGTCCACCCTGATCGATGACCTGCCGTTAGATGATGGGTTACCACAGATCACAGGTATCTGCATTGGCCGGCCGGCCGGCCGCTATCTTCTAAGTATGCATAGAAGATAGAGGCCAACCGGCTAATCCAAATCCCTGTGCACAAATCGAGTCACTCTCCAAGACATCCTACGCTACATAGCGTGCTACGCAAACACGACATGCGAATCCTAGCCTGCGTGAACGCCGAGGAGTGAGGAGATGGAAGTCGAGCGTGACCCTGAGAACGCCGCTACCTTGTAGGCAATGGACTTGTGTCAAATCAGCGGGCGTTAGGAAGGGGAGCACAAGTCATGCTATATATGACGTCGACACAACATTCCATAAGCCACCCATGGTTTAATTCTGTCTACCATCTATGTTACATAATAGCACTTAAGGAAATTCAAAATGATGAAGTTTCCATCAGCTAATAAAATAAGTAAATTGAAAGTGGATAGCTCTTAAGGACATCCACCGTGTCGTATCCCCTGTGGGTCTCTATAACCTAGTCGGATATATCAGCCTGCCTCATTGACTTCTGTTGTGTGGGAAACTTGACGTGGGCTGTAGTGTAGGGTAGCCCTTGACGCCGACTGTAGTATCGGGTCCGTTCAGACACAAGGCTTCCGTTAACCTATACGCAAACACGGCTTAAGCAGATTAGTCTCTGGTTAGCTAGGATGTTTACTGTGCGATCAGTCCTGTTCTAAAGGCGTGGTCTCCTCCCCGGCATGTCTATAGTCAGCAGGTGTCTCCTGTCTGTGATCCCTAGTGATCCACAAACACAACCCCCCCCCCCCCCCCCCCCCCCCCCCCCCTCACCTCATCCAATGACCCCCTACTCTGCCATGTCGCACACCTCACCTGATCAATGTAAGTAACTCTATTCATTGGCCAATCTCGCTGGCGTCATACGTCCACAAAGCCTTCATCTTTTATGGATAGAACCCTATACGTGTGACTGGCGTATTAGTTAATAGCTTAACCTGTCCACAAAGCGACTCATGTAATATTGCCCCACACATCTGATTGAGCTGGCCCGAGAGACAGTGTTCCATTTATAATTCACCATTAGGGGTTCTCATGGAGGGGTTGCGCTCAGTCTGTATGTCAATGGGGTTGTGTTATGTACCGTGTATTTCGCGTGTGAGAGACATAAATACGGTCAGGGAACATTTCTTCGCCCCCTTTGACCCCCATTGGGGGCCTTGGGCGGCCCCCAAACCTCTCGCCGAAATTGTTTCAGCCCTTCAGCTGCCAGGGCAATCACATCCCTGATACGCTGTCTGCTGTATGTACAACCCCTATCCGTGCACCTTTGTTGCCCGATTGGAGTCTGTATTGGCCTGTTGTGTATTGAGGTCTGTTATAACATCGGGGGGTCTTCTCACAAGTCATCCACGTCGAGTTGGCTGCTGTATTTATCTGTTGGCGATGACAAATTATGTATCTTTGAAGCTCAGTGCGCGTGAGTTCGTCGCCCTGCCTTGTGGCCTCGCTGATTCATCGGCGCTTGCTGATCTGTCTCGGCGTCTGATGATCGGGAGGGGTCACTCGGCGTCTGATGATCGGTAGGGGTCACTCCTATGAATCCAAATGCCTCATCTGCATATGCGCCAAGATTGAACCATTGAAAAGCTTGAAGTCTGAGTGTATTTCAAGTATATATTTCAAGTATATAGTTGTAGATATAGTTTGAAGAGCTCTCGTTTCTGATCGGCCGTAACAGCTATTACACTTAACGATAGAAGGTACTCTTCTCTTACACTTAATAAGGTCCAGTCGGGTACGACGGATATTGTGATATACAGCATGTTATTTATGATTGCAGTGGCTTAATTCACATGTCTGTATAATCTATATTGTAAGTATATAAGAATCATCCCTGTGGACATTGGTGTTGACAAGTAACAGACTGGTGTGTTCAACGACTATACATATTCAGGAGACGATATTTATGACAGGATTTCGTGCGTTCGCACCACAAACCCTCCACTTGACCCATGACCTACGGGAGAGAAATGGGATGTGAATGCGTAGCCCAGCGCGATGCGTCTCAGGTTCCCTGCGAATGAGCTGTGGCATCTGTAACCTGTGTTGATATCACGCCGCATGACATGTTGGTAACACTTCACAGCCTGTATAATAGTATGACTCTGGTGTGAACCGCTGTTTGCGATGAGCAAGTCAATGAATCGTATCTGTCACAGGCCAGGGAAGAAAACTAAGAAGTCACGTTGACATGTATGTGCGTGAACTGTTGAGCAGTTGGATACGTTTCTGTGAATATCTCCACGGGACAATGCTCTCAAATCACTCAACCAAGTTAACAAACATTGAACGTATCTATATAAGTGTTTGCATTGACTTTTTGCCTCTTCATTGTTAATGCGCTCTTTTCATGTAAATAGATGTCTCTCGTACATCCTGAGTACATCCGATTTCTCTCATGTGCTCTGTCTTTTTTTCCTTTGGAATTCCGGTTGTTGTGGTCGATTTGATAACAGGTTAGGGTAGAGATACCAGCCCCGTGTTACCAGCCACGTGTTACCAACCATGCGTTAACAGCCCTGCGTTAACAACCCCGTATTACCAACCCCGTGTTACCAGCCCTGCGTCACCAGCCCTGCGTCACCAGCCCTGCGTTAACAACCCCGTATTACCAGCCCTGCGTTACAAGCCTTGCGTTGCCAGCCCTGCGTTACCAACCCTGAGTTACCAGCCCTACGTTACCAACCCCGTGTTACCAGCCCTGCGTTACCGGCCCCGTGTTCCCGGCCTTGTGAGGGCCTCGGTAAGTCATAGTGGATCGCGTTGTAGTTTTTTTATCAGGGTCATCTATCCTATGATTCTGTAGCTGTGAAACAACGTGGCTGTAGAATATGATAGACTTGCTATTGCCTTGCGCGATAAGACGTGTGTGTTTGTCAGTCACCAACACGCCATAACATGCGACGTGCGTTGTTGTCGTATCCTCAATGGCCACGCGTGCAGGACGCGACGCTAGGATGGTAGACAGAAATAACCATTGCTAGCTGAAGGTGATGTTATAGACTTGGGTAAGCTTTCGGAGTCACTGTTATAGCTGTCTGTAGTCAATGGTGGTGTTGCATCTGAGGATGTGGTCTGTTGATAATTTCATTTATTGCAATGGCTTCCGCATTAGGTCGCTATGTATAAATGTAAGGCAGCCTGACCGATGCTGCTATTTGTATTGCTAGCTGGGACAAAGTTATCGTTTTCATATCCGGCCAGAGTTGTCATTTTTCACTGTGACCCAGTGAAGGTTGTGTTATTGTCTTATCCAGTGGTCAGTCGCGACAACGCTATACAATTAACCGTAAAGTGACTAAAGGCCGTCTGTTGTCCTCAGCACAAGGACAACATGGCATCAGAGCGGTTGAAGTCGCCTTGTCTCAGGTCCGCAGCTGCTTGTTGGTGTTTTAACCCCTATCTGAGCCTGGTCACTCTAATCTGTCAAGCGTCTTCACCCGTCAACACGGCCACTTCACAACTTCTTTTGGAGCCATAAAAACATGCGCCATTGCGCACTGATCGGCTCAAGACTGTTTACATCACTTGAGTGAATATATAGTGTATCCGCAGTCTGATCTTCTTGTCTCATATTTGGATCAAAAGACAGGCAGTTTTGTGTGAACCACCTTCTGTTGAAAAAACTCACATGCCTTGTCTACTTACGACGAAGTAAGCCGCGTAGATAAACTTTTTGTGTTGGAGAAGTGGATTGTGGGTAGGTTATGGTCTCTTTATATCTTTCTTCATTAGTCCTTTTCTTAGTAGCCAATAAACCCTTTTTGTGTCGAGTAGTTGTACATCTTTGCTGGTTATAATTATCTAGTTAATATATAGTTTTTTTATGGGGTTTGTGGAGGAGGTGAACATGTCGACTCAAGCGCCATCGTTATAGTGATGGGTGTCTGGGGTGCTCTTTTATGGGGTCACCTTGTTCCCAGGGCTTTACGGGTCACCGCCGTGTTCCAAGAGCTTTATGGGGCACCGCCTTATTGCGAGGGTTTTATGGGCTGCAGCCTTATTCCGAGGGCTTTATGGGCTGCAGCCATATTCCGAGGGCTTTGTGGGCTGCAGCCTTATTCCGAGGGCTTTATGGGCTGCAGCCTTATTGCGAGGGCTTTATGGGCTGCAGGCTTATTCCGGGGGTTTTATGGGCTGCAGCCTTATTGCCAGGGCTTTATGGGCTGCAGGTTTATTCCGAGGGCTTTCTGGGTTGCAGCCTTATTGCGAGGGTTTTATGGGCTGCAGCCTTATTGCAAAGGCTTTATGGGCTGCAGGCTTATTCCGAGGGCTTTATGGCATTCATCTGTCTTCTGCGTTTTGAAGGGAGTTTTGTAGGGAGTGGACAGGCTGGGGGGTGATAAAGAACGATTTTTCTATCTTCGTACCCATTTGGATTCGTGAACTTTTTATCTTTTTACTTACACAAGTTATACCTGTCGCTGTCAGGTTCTGAACTCGAAACCCGGGTACATTGTTCCCCTTAGAAAAACCCCGCAATAACTTCCTGAGTGCGCTTACAACCTACACACTGCTATCGGGAACCCTTGACCTCAACATCGATTGGCCATTAACTCGGAAACAATCCAGCACAACGCCATCTCCTCTCAACCGTCTTATCTCTTACGTTTTGCCAAAAATGCTGTTGTAATCAGATGACAGCCCATTATAAAGCACACTTTTGTGATCCCCACTATAAGGCACACTTATTGTGAGCAATTCGTCCCTGGTCCTTTCAGTTTAGTTCTCTGTCCGAGAGATGATCATTGTTGTTCACGGTGGATACAGGTAGGCGCAATTTTTTGTACCGTAAATGAATCTGATGTAAATGGGGGATTATTCATGTTTGTGCATAATGAATGATTCCCTCACTGTCAGCCTGCAGTTCGTGCTCGCGTGATCCGTAAGTCGTTTGAATCGCCTTGAAGACAGGTGTAGATTTCCATCACTGGATGTCCTTTGTGGCGAAATCCTGCCCCTCCCGTGGGAGACTATGATTCCAGTTAAATATCAGCTGCTCTGATAATAAAATAAAACAAAGGCAGCATTGGTCGGCGATTGGTAGCCGAGAATGGAGGAAATGGGTCGTTTCTGGGACTAACGATTCTATGCTTGGTTTTGTTTTTGCAGTAATGCTACGAGAAAGGCGTTTCTTTTACTTAATGATTTTGCTTATAATCGATTTACTTAACCTCAACATGCATCGACTTTCGTGACTAACCCCGCCCCCTCACCTGAAAATCCACACGCACCTGAGTGTTTGCCTAATGAAATGATTTGATCGCTTTCTTTGATTCCCATGTGAAACCAGACCCTCGTATGAATTCATGTCGCAATCGATTTCAAAGCTGCATCACCGATCTTTCCACAGAGATTTGTATTGGCCGTAGAAGATAGCGGCCAATGCAAATCCCTGTGATTCTTTCATATGACATATTCTGTGGGTATTGGGGTAATTTGCTCGAAGAGGATCACAACGTCAAATCATTGTCCACTCTGACATCAGCCGGACGAAGCAGACATTTTCATTGGATCCAGATCGAGTTTTCTTTGGATTCATATTATGGCCGATGATGTAATCATAGCATCCATTCGCTTTGTCGGAATTCCAGTTTGAAACTGTAATGCTGATTAGTAACCCCGGCCCCCTACCTCACTTAGAACCCTTCAGCTGTTCTACTTTGCCATGAGTCCGCTCTTTATGTCCGCTAATTGAGGGTACGACAACTGGCACTCGAGTCATAAAGTGCCCCACCTCCCTGGCCTCTAATATATAAAAGACACATTTATTTGTAAGCTGCTTTGGAATTGGGCGTTTTATAATACACGATTGCTTGGGAATTGGCTGTTCTATTTTAAAAGCTTGCATGAAGTATTTTATATATAATGTCACTAGATACGAGCTTGAGGGTAAGGTCATAATGGCCTAACCCAAGCGCCTGTGGTTTGACGGAGTCCGAGGTTAGCTGGTGCGAGTTCGGGTGGGGTTTCTGTGTGTAGTGTTCCCTGGTGGGGCTCCCGGGTGGGGCTAGTTTTGGCTGGGACAACACAGACAAGACAACAAACACAACACATTTTACTAGAAAAAAGTCACTATGTGTCAACTCTAGAAGCGAGTCATCGACCTTACTATCACCGTTGAGTAAACAATTCATTGAAAAAATCTCCTCTTGATAATGTGCCGACAAACACGGCCAGCCGCTCACAGTTAGCTCAGGTGTTCCTCCTCCGGTTGACACCCAGCATAGAGAGGCGTTTGTCCGGTGATGATGTCTGGTCGGGATAGGGTCCCTACAGATCAGCTCCACCTAACTCGTCATCCGTGTCGCTTCTGAAAGTCACTTGGACGTGTTTAGAAAAGAGCTTTCTCAGAAGACCAGGGTCAGTTTGTTAGGAAATGTAGATACTTGAAGACATCGTATCAATATTTGTTACCAATTCCGGAATGGGTAGAGGGTGTTGTGATGAAGTCGGTAGCATTAGAAGCACAGAAAGACGGGTACGTTGGTCTAGTTCCTCTATAGACATGACTCAATTGTGAGTGAATCAGCTGAGGGATTTACGAGGTGGAGTTCGTAAGGTATGACTTGTTGGAGAGTATATACTTCCAGGACATAAATATTATGGCTTTCCATACAGCACGATTTCTCTGCTCATCAGCGCGTTCTAACGACACCGCTCGGTAGTTATAGGATATTATTTGATCCTTTTGCTGTTGAAATAATATCGTGCTCAGGGGTGAGTGATTGCCGACAATGAAGACAGTCAAGCATACCACTTTGGCATTATTCAACACCATGGATTGCTTTATCTACCATCTTCAATTCCCCATCCCTAACTGACTGTAAATAATAGAGCACAGATTCGTCGTAATCATCATCATCATCATCATCATCATCATCATCATCATCATCATCATCACCAATGTTTTGTATATTTTGTATATACGATCGACCCTTGTATAAATGCACTTTTCATTACAAATTCGCATTCGGATTGACAGTCAGGTCTCTTGTAGAGTGGGTAGAACTCTGGTTGTTTACGGAGAACTAACCCTTGTCCTGCCTACCTTTACAGGTGTTGTGCTTGGCCGAGATGGCGGCGACGGCAGTGGGGTCGATTACTCGGCCGTCCAAGACGAACGCCAGCTGGAAAATATGGTCAGTACTTCTTTCATGTACCAATAATCGTTATCGTATTAGTCTCCAGTTGTGTGTTCGACTTGCCGGCGCTGGGCCCACCCATCGTTGTCATAACAACGGTGCAGTATTGTACACATGGTCGGGGGGGGGGGGGGGGGGGGGGGGTTATTTAAACACACTCAACTGTAATAATTGTCATCATTGTCGATCATACACAAAAGTACTTTTTTCATTTTTGTCGTCTTTATCAGCCCAACCTTTACAAACTTTGTCGCAATTTCTCGTCATTTTCATCGCCATCATCATTATGATCCTTGTCATTATCATAGTCATCATCATTATGATCCTTGTCAATATGATCGCCGTGATAGCAACCATTACATCGCCATCCTCGTTAGCCCCATCACCAGTTTTACCAGAGAACACCTCTCACCACTCACCACTAGCGTCCCAATCACTGAGACATTTCCTCTCTGCGTCCTCCCCATATCACTGACGCTTGCTCTTTTACAGCTTAATCAGGCCAGCGACTACTGGGAACGAAAGAAGATACGCAACGCACTAAGTGACCTCAGGAGACGTCGCCACGCTTCTCCTGGTGGGTATCACGAACGAATTCTGGGAGGGAGAGTGGGTTAGTCTAGTAGTTTATGCTGCATCTGTAGTGTCATGTAGTCCGCTAGACGATGTTGAGTTTGATGAGGCCATCATTGGATAGGTCGCCCAGCAGGACACATTGATATACAGCTTAATGGCCAGTCTCTCCAGTCACTTACATCACCAGTCAGTTAACGAGGCAAAATTTGACAATGATTTCGGAAGTTGCCCGCAGACTTGTTGTGACAGATATTGATGTATATGGTTGGGTAATAGCGCCATGATTGACGTATAATGTCCTGTACTTAGACCGCCTGTAGGTAGCACGTTGAGAGATGACCTCCTAGGACCTTGTTACATCTTCCTCTGCAGTCACCACATGCGTGTCACTTGTCACGTTTGTCACTTTATTTGGCTGTGTCTCTGGCTGTCACAATGCCATGATGTTCAAAGTTGAGATGTGAGTTGATTGTGTGCTGTAGAGGAGAGCGACGCCAGACATGTTCAGACAGTCCAGATCACTTTACAGACATCTGACGATAAGAAACTCTCCTCACCGCCTCCGCAACCCACTTCATCATCGTCCAATGGTCATGTCAAAGACACAACTAGTATTAGAACTGATCTCCGTAGTAGCTTAAAGGAAGTAGCACAACCTGCTGCTGCTGCTGCTGCTGCCACGGTTACATCATCATCATCATCATCTAGTCATCTCCAACGTGCACCTCCACCTGTGGCTACAGGTGTTGGCACCAAACCAAAGAAAATATCTCTGATACGACAGAACTCTTTAGGAGATGTCCTCAATTCTTTGATTGCTTCAAGCAAAATGGAGGGCTCTGATTCACAAACTGACAGACCGAAGCCCAGAATTATCTCTCTGGGTCGGAGTCAGTCGATGAAGTCTGGGCCAGATCATTTCAGGCGGCCATTGTTTAGAGATATGGTCAGTGACAAACCAGCAGATAAAAGCACCAACAACTTAGGTCAGAGGGCAAGGTCGCGTTTGGCCAACTTGTCACCAGAGGAACCTCGTAAGGAGAGGAAAATGCAATCCACAGGGTCGTCTTTGTCACCAATTGTGAGTACCTTAAATTATGAATCATAATTATAGAGACTGAATATATTAAAAAATCGTGATCATATCACTCTGTATATTGATTGGATATGTGGCAAAAAAGTTTCCCACTGTTAAAGATTAATATTTGATAATGATTCCCATTTAGATATAAGGTTAAAGTTTCCTTGTGATGTGAATTGCAGTAGATTTGCCTTGATTTCATTACCATTGCCCCAAGTCACCTTGCCTGTTTAACCAGCAATTTGTCATGCATCTATTTGTGACATAAAGATTAGTCTAACTAGGTTGTTATCAGCACTTGATCATGAGGCTGTGACCTCAGGATACTGTCAGAGGTAGCTTGTGGCTGTGTGATTATTCTGTGTCACCATGACACCATCACCATTGGCCTGCCTCTGTAACCATTGTAGCTGTGCTTATATGAAGATGATGTGTTGCCAGGGCACAGACGAAGAGGACAACGCCGTCCTGGATCCACAGGCAAATACCACCTCCAGTAAGTTATATATGCTGTGGTATTTTGTGCTGCATTACCATAAATGTGCGTGTCTATCTGAATAATCTATATGCCACAGACCATGTAGCACTTAGCTGTTTGATAATATGTTGCAGTTGTCATCATACCTGAATTAAAAATAGGACTGATCTGTGGAATTTCTTCATGTTATAATGTTGATTTCAGGAGAGCGTAGGAGTGGTCTGGTGACTCTGGGCAAGACAACCACTGATGCTTCGTCCAGGCCAAATTCACTCCATTCATTTCCCTCACTGCCAGCCAACACTCTGACCACGCCAGAGGGGGGCGAGGCCTCGGTGACAACCGAACAGGAAATCCCACTGGCCAACGGTGGCGCCACTCGCATGAGAACTATATTCAGTAAGTCCCGCAGCGGCAGCCAATCGGAATACACAATACAAGACACAACCATGGAAACAAAGACAGTGTCACCTAGTGGTGGTGAAGTGGTGGAGAGAAATCAGATTACCACGAGGAAAAGACTCACTCGTCAGGGTTCTGAGTATGTCCAGACTGACCGAGTTAGGTCTCAGCTCTGTCAAGGTGAAACGGGCGAGTACGTCGCTTCCAATACTGATATAAATGTGGAGAGGGACTCCATGTCTGTCACATCCGGTCAATGCTCCTCAGAGCGTGTACAAATGAAGGTGATGGGCCAGCCCGAGATGGTGACGGTGGGGGAAGTAGGCGGGTCTTCAGATGAGGAGGAGGAGTCAGACACAGATGATAGAAATCTGACCAAAGTTCAGGAAGAAGGTGAGCTGTTGTTCAATATAATATGGGTTCAGTTATTTTAGGTTAACCATAAGACCCTTTGTAATACATTGATTGCATACATTTAGTGCTATTTCACATTGTATGTAGAGTACCCAGAGATAGCGACTCCCTTAGAAGACCAGACGGTCATGGACGGTGAAGGCATCACCTTCACTTGTAGCATATCAGGAGCATCTGGCGGAGATGCCAAGGTGTCCTGGCACAGAGGCGAGAGTCAGTTAAACCAGGCTGATGGTTTCCTGATGAGCTACAGAGACGGGGAAGCGAGGCTGGACATCAAGGAGGTGTTTCCCGATGATGAAGGACAGTACCGCTGTCTGGTGCACACTGAGAATGGGTTTGCTGAAACTTGTGCTCATCTAACTGTCATCACACAGCCTGCTGGTGAGTCACACCTGTCACAGGTCAGTCACACCTGTCACAGGTTAATTACTCATGTTACAAGTCAGTCACAGTCAGTCGCACCTGTCACTAGTCAAACATACCTGTCACTGGCCAGTCATACCTGTCGCAGATCAATCACAAATGTGAATTAGTATGAACAGGGAAGGGTTCAAATTGGATACTTTCTAACATGTTATTCATCTACTAAATTTGATCTGGTTGGGTTCAGCATCATGTAAATCAATCCATCTACACATTGTCTCACTTCCTCCCCACACAACTGTTGCCAGATGGACAGAGCCTTGTCACTCCCTCCTTCACCAAAACCCTTACCAATGTCACGGCAGAGGTCACGGCAGAGGCTGTTTTCGAGTGTCACATCACTGGATTACCTCATCCCTCCATCACATGGTATCGAGGTTCACTGGAGGTCTCGTTGGTTGAGGGTGTGTATGAGGCTAGCTTTGAGGGCGAGGTTGCTCGTCTGATCATTCGAGGGGTGATCACTGCTGATAAGGGCATGTACACTTGCTGTGCCAAGAACAGTGTTGGTGAGGCCAGATGCCAGGCCCAACTTACTGTCACAAGTGAGTACGGCCATGCTGCTCTTGCAGGGTTTATGTTGCTTGTTTGAACACTATGCCATTTACACTTGTTTGTTTTGTTTAAAATCACCATTATTTATTGGTGTTTTTGTATGATTTTATTATAAAATCCCCTGTTATTCAGCTTCATGCATAATATGTCTACTTTTTCAATCGCATAAGCCACCTTATCCAATCATAATGCGAACTGCAATGGCGAGCAACCATTATGATTTGCAAAATGGGGAAAAGAAATGCGTTTGTTATAATTTTGCTTTTGATTTGTTATCATAACGAACCCAGAGTGCATTTCTGCATGTATTTCAATGCTTTTAGTGTGTTTTTCATCATTTCAGCCGCAATTACTAAAAAAGCCCCTTGCTTCACTAAACCATTGAAAGACCATTCAGTGCAAGAGGGCCAAGCTGTTTGCTTAAAGTGTCACATCGCTGCACACCCCCCGCCTGTTGTCTCTTGGTACATGGGGGACCAGCTAGCTCCCTCTGGGGACGATTTCAAGCAGACGTTTGACGGTCGTGTGGCAACATTAAGCATGGATGAGGTGTTTGAGGATGATGAGGGGGAGTTTACATGTGTGGCAGAGAACGCTGCTGGCAAGGCATGCTCCTCTGGCTTCCTCATCATTCAAGGTGGGTAGTGGCTCAGGGCAACATAGCTCAGGGGACAACCAGGTCTAGGAAACTGATACATTGCATCATGAGAATGATATCATAATGATGAGAAGCGAAGAAGATGTGTAACGTCCTCAGATTCCACAGTTTGGGTTGGGTGCAGGGGACGGGATGGGGTCTCATATTAACATCCAGTACACCTTTGCCTGGCATTTTGTCGATGCGTCTATTTTTTATTTTTTTCATTTGGATTTGTTTTTGTGTTCTGTTGAAGTAACTGTCCCCTTCATTTTGCTTTGCTGTGTAGCATGAAGGCAGTATCTTAAAGTTTAACTTTCTTCTCCCAGAAGAAAAGTAAACCTTTGCTGCACTGCAAAAATTCTGCTCTTCTTTATCACATGTGTGTTCATGATTATGGTACAATGTTTCTCTATAGCTCCAGCCAGTGCCCCCGTCTTCACCTCGCCTCTCAAACCTGTAGCAGTCAAAGTAGGTCAATCAGTGACCTTGACCTGTGAGGTGGAAGGTCATCCAAGTCCCAGCATCACATGGTACCTGGATGAGCACTTACTGCCACATGGGGAGGAGTTTAAGCAGCGCTTTAACGGGACACATGCCAGTCTGACTCTGGGGGAAGTGTATGAAGATGATGAAGGAGAGTTTATGTGTGTAGCGGAGAATGATAGTGGGTCAGCTCGGTGTAAGGCGCTGCTCACCGTTGATGGTAAGTCTCCCTCTGTGTGATGACCCATTCAGTATGTTCTGCTTATGAATGGGATGAATAGAAAGAAATAACTTTTTTATATTTTACTGATCTCAAACCAATGCTGTACATTCAGACTGAACTTAAATAATTCCCATTGCATCATTATTTATTTCCCCCTCCATCCCCATAACCATGCACATACACATCAGATGAACAAAATCTCCCGTATCAGAACAAATATTCTAATGTTTTCCTTCTCGCCCTCGACTGTTAGATGGACCCGCCGATGCCCCTCCTGATATCACCACCCCCCTCACAGACGCTGAAGGGGAGGAGGGGCGAGCTGTCACTCTCTCCTGTCACATCATGGGTCACCCCACCCCCATGGTACTCTGGTACTGTGACCATAAGCTGCTGAGAGCTGGCACCGAGTACAGGCAGAAGTACGAGGGCGATCAAGCCACGCTGAGGATACGTGAGCTCACCGTGGAGGACTGTGGGAAATACGAGTGTATTGCGCGCAACAACCTGGGGAAGGCCTCTACCTCCTGCTCCGTCAAGTTAAAAGGTATGTACTGTACTGATTCTTGTGCTTGTGTCACTTTGTCTATGAAATGATTAAGGGTTATGAAAAAGCAACATGTCAAAAGTTACAAATATATAGTATGATGAATTCATCTTGAAGGGGGTTAATTAGGTGTTTATGCATTGTGGCTCACATTTGACTTACCTGTTTTGCATTAGTCACATGAATTCTGTGCTGGTCATTTCACACTCTGCAAACATGTCTCTCGCCTATTATTTATTATCCGACTGGTGGGTGGGCTGGTTTAACATGGTATCATAACGTACTTGCTTTACATTGGTATCATAACGTACCTCGCGCTTCTTCACATATTTTATGTCTCCTGTTGGTCACCAGGTGGTATTGACATAGGACCCACTTCAACGACTGCCTTTACATGTGCTGTACAATATTAGTCATCCCTGCCTCTGTTTTACCGCTCTAGAGTAATCGATATTCGATTGACCTGCTCATTTTTTATGACCATTTCACCTTGGTGAATGCGATTAAGAGTAAAGTCAATAGCAAGATCAAACTCCATATGGGGCTCAATCGTCACACCTGCTTTTTCCACCCTTACACACCTTCACAAGAAAATGCCATGCCAGTATACAACCTTGGATATATAACGCTAAGTGGACATTGGATGAGTGAGATGTTTGTTGACATGAGATACTGATCATTATGATTGCTTACTGTGGTTACAGGACAGGAAATGAATATCATTCATATAGAAGAAGACAAATCGGATGAAGAGGTTAGTTACTCTCTTCATTATTTTGCAATGACACATTTGCTTATCTTCCACTACTGACCCACCGTGGTCCCAGTGAAATCACCTCTGACAAGAAGTGGTGAATTTCACTCGTAATCCTTGATTGAATGAGACACATTGATGCTGATAGTGTGTGCTGACAAGAATGGTGAAACTGATTAATTGTCAGGTGCTCGGATCTCGCCAGTAGGTGTCTGTAGTACTAAGATTTCGGTAGTAGGATTCCGGACGCTCGGATCTCGCAGTAGGTGTCTGGGGCGCCCAGATCTCGGCAGTAGGATTCCGTACGCTCGGATCTTGTCAGTGCACTACCGACGTTCGGCTTACGTTTGTAGGCTTCCAGACGCTCGGATCTCATCTCGGGAACCGAGCGCCTGTAATAAAATCAAGGTTCGAATGGCCGCTAAACGTTATGATGACGCTCGGTTGTACTGCTCAGCAGCACAGGCTCTCGAGTCATAATGCGCCCCTCCTCTCTGGCATCCTATGTTTTATGTCTTTATATGTAAGAAGCCAGAGGGTCGGGGCATTTTCTGACTCGAGTTCCTGTACTCGGTATGACGTTGCCAGCTTCCTTGAGCTTGTCTCGGTGTCCCTGACTGTGTAGGTCCTTAATTACGTTCATTCTCTCACTCAATGATTTTAGCAGCTGTGTCTTCTTAGATAAACACATTTGATATAAGATTATTTAAATGAAAAACTAATCGACTCGCAGTCAATCATGACGAACCACTGGATACGACTCCACGACCTGTTCAGTTTACGGACATGCGTCGGACGGCCATCCCGTGCGGAGGCGATGGGGGGTGGGGGGCGGTGGATTTAGGGTGAAGACAAGTAAGGGGCGTTGTAAAAGCATCTCTGTCAACTTCATCCTTCTGATATTACCCAGTGTGTCGTTATATGTTCATCAAAGTGACACCCATCGCTAGTCGTCTCTTGTCTTGTCGTCATGTATGGATGAGACTATTGTGGACTTGGCATTAGCTAATACAACCGTAGGGCATGGAGAGGGTCCCAAGTGCCCCGCAATCGCCTCTGATGAGGTATAAAGGGACATACTGACCTAGCCTTGGGGCAGATTTTTTTGTCAGATACGTTACGTACAAACTTAGCTCCAACTTCCTAATTCCCTTTGACTAGTTCGCACTCATCAAATCATACCAAGTTATCCTCATCATGGACCCCACTGATTCTCTGACACTTACATAAGCGGAACAATTATCCAGGCGCCTTAACAGCGTAAGGAATGTACCAAGAATGCAAACTTATGCCTGATAATAAACCGCCATAAACCAGGGCGAGCGTGAAATCGCAAAACCGTGAGCAGTCGATGTTTTTTCGCACCACAACCCTTGTCAATAACCATCATCGCCGCCAGCCCGCACGCAGCCCATACACAGTTCACAAATGACGCTCGTCGACAGCTCCGCTCGCATTTCACTCGCGGTTGTTACATACCAGGAAGGCTTGTCATTTACGGGTGCTGTTTTGGCCATTGTATGTACCATTGTGAAGAAAGAGATGATTTGTGGTTGCAAAAAGCTGTAACCATCGAAATGTTGCCGTACGATTTGGCGAATGCTGTGTCACCGTTTGGTGAGCCCGTGGAACACGCATCCCCTTAACACTTGGTTAAGAACGACTCGTGTCTTATAACACAGAAGTTAGGGCTATGTCTGCCAATGCATCACCGCGCGGTCCCTCACACATCGTTGTCAGATCATCAGTGCAATGTCCACGCTGTCGGGATCAGTCGGAATACATCCTCCATAATTCAATAGTTTAAATCGGAGAAATTGGAATTGCCTTGATAGATAACTGATGAAGCGACATATGTTATGGATTTGCGTTTCTCGTCTGTCCATATATGCAAATGAATGTTAAGCAGCCTGTCTGTGTGTTTCGCGATCTCCTTCATGTGTGGTCCGCCCGCAAGTGCTCCTGTTTGTTCATCTGCGATACATCCTATCAAATCTCGCGAGACGCTACGTGTTTAGGGATGTAAGCTCTCTTCCTGTTGGTCTTTCAGTATGCTTAATTACCGTATCGCTGCTTTCGTCTCTTCATCATCGGTTCGTAATACAAAGCCAGACTCAAAGCAGATCATTCATATGACAGGTTAATAAATCGAGGAAATGCATTAACTGTAACTTCTTGCTGTGCCGCTGTCGCTCTCGCTTTACCTCAAAGAATCAAACACGCTGAGTTGTGTTTCCTTTTATTGATTACACCCTGCTTAAACTCACCCAAGTGCCTTTGAGGCTCCTGTATCAAGCATTTAATGCTCCCTTCCACTCCCGTCATTGATGAATTCGATGAACCCCATGGCGCTAGGTGACCTGTGAACTCTGTGGTTTGTGAATCAGTGTTGGTGGTCAAGTTATTTTAGGGTTGTTGTGCTGATGGTGGTGGGGAGGAGGTTGTTTGTGTGTTGGTGTATATTACCTGAGACAGGTGCGATGACGAGTGAGTGAGGATGTAAGCGGTGTAGTAAAGTCGGGGCGGGGAGAAACTCTAACAAGGATATGCACGCGCCATTGTAAATTACTCCGGACCGAATGCATATCTAACTTTGTGAAACGTATTCGGCCCGCGACTTGATGCGTATTTTCCGTATTGATCCCGAATCGACTCTGAACTTTGACAGATAGTCATTTCATGATATGAGCTGGTTCCTTATTCCTCTCTTATTGATCCCTTTGATCATGGATATAGTTGTTATCGACCTCACAGGTGTATAATATCTTCTGATGTCTCCACAACACGCCGTGTTCACCGCACAAAGGTTGGATCGCTCTTATGACGACTTACTACACTCACCCAGTGTTCTGGTACACACCGACTCCTGTCCACCACACTCTCCACCTTCTGATTACGTTAACAAAAAGTCGACTGCATTAGAATTGTGCGTTTACACCTTGACTATGTCGGCAGTACGTCACCAAGTCGACAGGTGCTCCTAAACAGTCTATATATACCACGATGAAGTAGATGAGCGCGCGAAGACGTCCGTCGACTCGCTTACTACAACAAATCTCCCGTCTGTTGACGTCTGTTGCTTGTCCGCCCAGAGCGTCAGCATACCGCTCTGATGAAAGGTGCGTCCATCAATCACAGTATCCCGCTGACTCAGCTGGATTACGTCTCCAATATGGGCTGTATTTACCATTACTGGCCACTCTAGTCGTGGATGGCTCATGTTTGGTTTGTCAGGTCTCGTCATTATCTTATGTCTTGTTATCATGATAATCAATGTTATCATCATCTTTTGTCATTGTCGTCACCGTTATTAGCATCAATGGTAGCTTCGATAATATCATTGTCATCGTCGTCGACATGATGATGAGTGTCACCATCGTCGTCGACCTGATGAGTGTCACCAGTCGACATCACCATCGTCGTCGACATGATGATGAGTGTCACCATCGTCGTCGACCTGATGATGAGTGTCACCATCGTCGTCGACAAGATGATGAGTGTCACCATCGTCGTCACCATCACCATCGTCGTCGACATGATGATGAGTGTCACCATCGTCGTCGACATGATGATGAGTGTCACCATCGTCGTCGACATGATGATGAGTGTCACCATCGTCGTCGACATGATGATGAGTGTCACCATCGTCGTCGACAAGATGATGAGTGTCACCATCGTCGTCGACATGATGATGAGTGTCACCATCGTCGTCGACGTGATGATGAGTGTCACCATCGTCGTCGACATGATGATGAGTGTCACCATCGGTCGACATGATGATCGATATGATGATGAGTGTCACCATCGTCGTCGACCATCGATGATGATGAGTGTCACCATCGTCGTCGACCTGATGATGAGTGTCACCATCGTCGTCGACATGATGAGTGTCACCATCGTCGTCGACATGATGAGTGTCACCATCGTCGTCGACAAGATGACGAGTGTCACCATCGTCGTCGACATGATGAGTGTCACCATCGTCGTCGTTATTATCGTCATCGTCAGTGTCATAGCCTGTAATGGATCATTGATCTTTATCGTTCTTGTCGTGATAGTAACCTCCTCGCCACCCCACGTCACCCCGTCGCCGTGCGCTTTGATCTCGTCGGCTACCTCGTCCTGTATCCTCGTAGTAGCACATGAGGTCCCCTTGGACGGAGGAGCGTTGGTTTTCCGCTTCCTGCCACGTACGCCCTGGTCACATGCCGTGCCCGCGTGTTCCATCCATCACCAGCTCACCCGACCAGTACACGCCGACTTCACCTTCCCAACAACTGCAACTCCTAGCTACCAGCGCCTTCTCTCGACCTAAAACAACACCCCTACTTCCAATTTCATCTGCATCAGCATAACATCTCTGAAATATTGTAAACATAACCAGTTCTCCGCAAAAATAACGCTATGAATCAAATATGTGTATCCCTTAGGCTACACGAGATATCCTGAAATAACCTCGCCAATCCAGGAACTGATGCAGCTGCTGTCCTGTGTCAATATAAACACACACTGCTTTGTTTCTCTGTATTTAATGACATAAATCTATTCCAATGGATGTTTTGCACGATATCAGCTCTCCTTCAACCAGCCTCGAACAGGAACTCTTTCCACTTTTACTGCTCCCTCACAAACTTCCCAAGCCATTCCATGGCTATCTATAGAACTCTTTACAAGTGTGCTTGCCATTCTGCCAGGTAACGTCCTGCGCCATGATCAACTGTTTATTATTCTAAGCACTGTCGGATTTCCGCCTGAGTCCAACTTACAGCGATAAGTCACGACCCCTATGACGTTCATACTCTGGATGACGTAGAAGTCTGTGATGACGTAGTGGCCCGCGTCTCTGAGCGTCTCTGAGACTTGTATATTACAGGGATTTTTTTTCTGCGCTGCGTCCTCCAAGATTTGACGTCTGGTGGGAAATATTATGCAGATGTTGAACAAATTTACGTAGTCATTAAATAAACGTTTGTGGAAAATTGTATTTTTCTCCTTTTTGCCGGCGGTGAGAATTGGTAGTTCGCGACCCGTGGTGTATAAAACCGTATCTATTGACAAATATATGTTAACCATCGTGGCCCATAAAAAAATTATCTTTACTGCTCCGGGCACTATTTCCTGTCTAGTGGCAAAACCAACTAAGACGTTCAAACGTGGCAAGTTTTAGCATTTTACTTTCATGTTAACAAGTTCATACTAGCGAAAGGGTTGTATAATTTTGTTTCCAGAGACAGATTGTATTGTTTTGTGTAATGAAAGGGGCTAACTAGCGGATCGTCTTGGACATTTCTACTATCTATAGCCATAGGAATCACAGAGCCACGGCTTCCCCAGTAAACATAACTTGACTTCGCATCTTACATATGAAGGTGTGTTTGATCTGGTTTAAACGCGCTATCAGTCTGGTCATCAAGTGTAAACATTATTATTATGCACCTCAAAGTCTAATCGCAGGTTAACAGTAAATTTATTCAAGATACCAAGATAAAGATGCCACCAGATCCTCGGACTGTTATACTCCCATAAATAAATCACTAGGATCAAAGCTGACTAGTTCTGGAGATGCTCGTGTGCCTCCTCAGCAGCCCGCATTACACGCTACACCAGGCATGCTTCTCTGGTATAGCCTCCGCCTAGCTCCCACGGGGCGGAAGGGGATCAGCCAGCCATGGAGATCCGGGCTACCTAAGGATCACTGGTGGAGGCTATAAATAGACTTGCTGTTGATTTCCACCTCAAGTATTGCTTCCGTTTCTCTTGGGTTTGGTCGAGTCCATTGGTGATCACTCAAATGAGCCCCAACACCTGTCTCTGGACCGATGGGACATCATTTATTTTCTCTCGTTTATTTGTGTACCAGCGAGTTCTTTACAAAAACCAATCGCTCAATATATGTTATTTTGAAGTTCACATGAAAGTTCTCAGATCGATTTATCAACAATAAGTGGAAAAATATACATAGAATTGTCAAACAATTGTCAAGGACATTTTGCACATGCGCAATAGTGCAAGGTTCGAAGATTTACGAAGTTTTTTGCGTTGCGTATAATTCCCGGCAATCTGACACCCCTCTTCTAGGCCCCTGTTGATATGAGCTCTCCCAAATAGCTGTACACAACACCAATGCAAGTCAACAGATAAGCCCGACAGGAACGCTGCTGGGCCTGGAAAAGCAGACGAGTTCAGCATCACCTAGAGAAGCGTAGTGCAAGAGAAGAGTGCGCGCTGTTCGTGCTCGCCTTACCTATTATCGTCTGCTTTCTGGGCATTGCATATCAACCTCTCAATGCCCTAGCTTATGCAACAAATTGGATATATTAATATCAACAACTGTGGAATATTGTTTTGTTTTGTTGATAATATCTCTCCAGTTTGAAAGTAGTGTTCCGGGAACACATTCGACCTCGATTCAACAAGGTGCGTTGTTGACTCAATCATTTTATAGTTATTTCCGGGCATTAATTCCACGTAAAGCAGTACTTAATACCTGCAAGCTTTCCTCAGTTGTCCGCTTGTGCTTTCATCTGGGTGCTAAGAAGCTCATTCACAGCCATATATGTCTATTCCCTGGAGTGACGATCTCAGGTTGAAAGGTTGCGATATTTTGGAGATAAATGGCAGACGTCAATCAGTTATTATACCTGTCAGTATGTTTACTGTGCTTGACTACCTGTAATCCATCAGTTAAGCTAATTGATGTTGACATGCAGGTTGCTTGGATTATTTGCACTTGCATTATCAATGCTGTTTGTTTCTCTTCATCATCTCACCACTGCGCGGTCTCATCCTCCCTAACTCGGCTACAGCTGTTGTCCATCACCATAATGAAGTCATGACATCGTCCTCTCCCTGTTGTTGTTGTTGATGACGACGCGCGTCATGTTGTCGCAGCCAGGCAGTGAACGCCCGGACAACGCTTGCATTATTGAGGCGTATCATTGATCACCCTCCTACAATAAGCCGTCCTCACACAGCAGTAATTGCGGTAATGGTCTCATCACTTCTGATCAATGTCCTATTAGACTCTGCCGTGGAGATTGTTTGTTTGTCAGGGTGTCAGTGTATTCCTGCCATTATGTCACCATGCTGAGTAACGCTTGCTCGTAGATATTACTACACTCTATTGGCAGGCTGGATGTTTTTCTTCAACTGGATATAATTTATTTGGTTTCTGTTTACTTATCAGTTAATATTACGTCAAATAATTTCCTGAAACTCGTTGTCGTTATCAGCAGCGTACATGGGAGAAGGAAATATATGAGACTCTTTGACTAGGCAAAAGTAATAAGTCGGAAATCCTTGTTAATTAAACCTACAACCACATAAAGATATCGCCTTGTTTGGTAAGCCGTCCATCTGAAGCAATAAAGGCAGCGAGATCGCGATTACGAGCGTGTGCTTGACGGAATAATGCACCTCATCTTGAGGCTAATTTGAGCAGACGAGGTCTCCTTGTGAGGACAGCATACAGTGACCACGCATACAGTTACCACACGATGGCGCGCTGGCGGCCCTGGGCAAGGCGCACTTCATCACTTTCACCTTGGTGGACATCTCGGTCTTAGTGGGTCACGTGATAACAGGACATGGTAAACAAAGGCGATAGGGATTAGGACGTATAAGCTTTGTTATCGTTGGCCCTTTCTGTGATATTTGTAATATCTGGTCTATGTTTGTATTGGGTGTAGTGGACATTCGTGTTGTTTATTCCATTCTTGTATTGATATTCACTGTCGCGTAAACGGATGCATTGCAGAATACGTAATGACATCGCTAAATTCTGTATCATAATATGTGTTGTTATCTCTCTTCCCATGTTGTGCAGTTTGGTAAGAGCATCACATCTAATGGAGTTGATAAACTGTAAATTGTATGACTTTAATATGAATTTCATCAGACAGTTTAGTTATGTATAAATTTATAAATTTGAACGTGTCGTAATTAATAGCAGTAAATTGCGTTGGATGTTGATCCAGTGACTCGTCAAACGCCGGTAGATGGCGCTGCTCTCCTAACATCCTTCCTCCATTACGCTCCACAAGAGAACAGCTTTATGGTGGGGCCATAACGATGTTGGGGAGTTTCCTAAAGCAATCGTGAAGCCTTGTGAAGCGTAATGGGATGGGATTTACAGACACTTTCCAGCAGTCTTAATTTTTTGTCAGTGGTTTGCCATATTAGAGTGGCTATATTGAACGCCCAACGTTGTTCTTCGAATGATGCGCATCTGCAGTTAACGTTGATTTATTTCCAGGGGCTACTTTCACCCATGCACGGTTTCACATCTATGGGATAATGTGTATTTCGCATCACCAATATAATACAAGTGATAGATTGGTGTATAAACCGCGCGTCGTTGTAATGCTATATCATGTGATATTGTTTCTAGGGTGAAATCCCTGCAAACATCGTCCGTAATGGATAGCTGAGTCGGACACCTTGACCTTGACCTCTCGTGTTGTGGAGATGTTGCTGGCATATTATATTGCACTGTTTTCTGGTGTATTGACTGAATAAACAGGGCGCTATGGGTTGATACGGTGGCTTGTGGGTAGAGGAGGGTTGGGTGCAAGCGCAGCTCTTCTTCCACACGCTGACTTGGGATAGTAGTGGCGGCCATATTGTATGGGGTCTCCTCTACAGGTGTTATCAATACAACATGTGCCTTATACAGGGAAACACGCGTGATAACCAGTAACTGCCCCCGTGTCGACGCACTGTAGAGGCCGCATTTGATGGCCGCGTTTATCCGTGTATAGGTCATCGTTAACGGCCAGCGTGTGCTGACCATTGAGTTAGGATGAGTTTCTCAAGATGCCATGAAGATGTCTGCTCGCTGTTTGTAGCCTGACATTTGCTCTATCAACGCGCTACAGCTGTTATTGTCGCTGCCTATTCCTTACATTGCGTTGGAGTATTATTGAATTCCGAGAGCCCTATTGCGCTCCCGATTTATGACTTTCATGTGTTAATGAAGTTTCATGTTGTGGTATTCACTGCACTGCAATCGACATGCTTCTTCATTCGTATCAATAAAAAATGGCTTACATTATAAGGTCCCATTGTAGCTAACTATTCCATTATGCTAACGAGTCACGAGGTGCCTTTCATTCGGACTAACCTCGTTTTTTCCCCGTTTTTACGCAGCGTCTGTTGCCACCTCCAATTCTTCTCCCCTTGCTCGCTATAATTGAATCCAGCATGGCAGTGTAGGGTTAACATAAAATATGGGTTTTTTTATATTTCATCCTCAATTCCATCATGGTCCCTTCCATATCTCGCCTGTGCACTACATCATCCAGGAATTGCTTGCATTGCAAGAATTTCGAGATGGTTGAAGAAATATATCTTTATAATCCAATCGGTTGAAGACCTTCCACGCGCTCTTACCATTCTGCTGGGCCTCGTCTGCCGTTCCCCAGTCTTGCTAGGAATGTGGAGGGGAGTTATGAGCAAGCTCCGGTAGTTATATTCCAACAGCAGATTTGCGACTTGGCTCACCAGTCATGTCTGGTGTGACATATTTTACCGCACTGCTTACCTGAATCACCTGCCTCAATCATCAACAGGCATGTTTACTGGTGCTGTTCATCACAGCTAAGGGTACCATGCTACGATAGTTTTAACAAACGGGGAGATTCTCGGGAATTAATGCCGTGTAACTGACCATATACCATCAGGTATTTTATTCCACGATACATTTTGCTGGAGAGGTATTTTCAGTTTGTTCGTATGCTCAAAGTGACCTTCATTGGCCGTGGAACTGCACCCCGGAACTAAGCTGTAATTGTCTTGTAACCTCTGTTTGCCAACTAATTGTTTAGTTAGCAGGTCGTTTCGGGTTGAGAACCCCAGAGAAGATAATGTGAATGGCAATGCATCTATGAACGTTATCTCACCAGGCTATTACTTCAGTGACTAATGAGTAGGTGCGGTGCCCAAGTGTTGCCGGTTCCAAGCCTGGTATGATCCATGAGAGCATTTGACCTTGAACTTGATATACATCATATACTGTAATTAATTGTGTCAAATTATGTGAGCTATAGATTAAGTCTCTTCGACGCTGCTAGCAGTGAAGACTTTATTCAATAGTCACTATGAACGCTGGTTAGCACTCCACTGTCGTACCCCCAGGCGACCTTCCGCGTTGAAGGCGAAGTTGAACCCGACACTTCGATCCCTTCAGAATGCGAGAAATCCACTTTGCATCTGGCCGCCGACAAGTTTTATGATACAGCTGCAATGTTGTCTTTGTATCATCCTGAGTGAGTTAGCGGAATTTCCTGTTTTATTGTTGCCATCCTTAGTTCGACGTACTTGCGGGAAATATTTTTATCCGACCACAATGTTCAGGTCGTCGATATGGCACATTTGTGAACTTCCACGCGTTCTTCTGTTTTATTAGTTAGCATACGATACACTCGAGGGCTGGGCAGTGATCGGTTATATTTCAAAAGCTCTGTACTTAGAAAACAATAATATGGATGCTACGTTAACTGGGGACCATGCTCTCGCTTCCAAGTGACCTCCACATATACCTTGTCCACGGAGAACTGACGTCGATAACCGATACAGACACTAACATTATCTTCTCACGCCTTGAATACGCTGTGGTAGGTCCCTCCCGTCCTCGTTTCGCGCCGCCAACATGTCGTCTGCTTTTAACGCATCCTTATTGATGTCGATTGCCATGTCGTTCATCGCGCTTGCTGTTCAAGTGGCTTTCTGAACTTCTGATAAATAGTGGACTTGTTAGGTGGAAAACGTGGTCAAGTTTCCAACCATCAAACCATCACGCTATCACCAGCGACCTTCGCCTGGCCTTGATTTATGTCAAGGTTGTGAAGGTTTACAAAGACATTATCACCATTAGCCTCTGGAGGTCTTTGGCTCTTCTGGCGCGGCGCTGGTAAGCCGCAGGGACATGCGTTGTGCGTATCCTTGAGTTCAATAGGCCGTCAGGTTATCGTTCATGGCGCTTAGTGGCCATTCGTTACAGCGTTTAGTCTCTGATCACCGTTTTCTAATTACATGTTGCGACCAAGAAGTACCACCAGACCAGTCTCACTCTCGCTGTCCATTACGAAGTCATTTTGTATTGGAGGAATACTATTGAGTACAACATGTAATGAATGACAGCTGGTTGTGGTGATCAAGTCGCTAATTTCATTGCAAAATAAATCTACTATTTTTAGCAACATGGCACTTAAATGTGCATGTATAGGTTTGGCTCACTAGCTCCGTGGCTTTGAATGACGTCACGTATGACGAACAACGTGCTAGATTGCTGTCCTATTGTAGCGCAGGATACTTGGAAAATGTATTCTGTGTGGTTTCAATCCGCACTCTACGTAGCTGGAGCCTTTTCGTTTCTGTAACCAATCCTAAAGTGTATGCGTAAGATTTAGGACAATTTTCTTTAGATAAGCTGGGGTTTGTTTAACTCGTTGCCAGGGAGAATAATAAATCGCCATGGGAACGTCGAGTCGTAGGGTTCCATTAAGTACTGTTTAAGCACAAATTCCGCTGAGGTTTGAGAAAGTTCATGTTGGTTTTCACCTGGAAGGCGAGCACACACCTGTGTAGCATCCATTATCTTCACGGAGAGGAGCTCAATCTGACGCGATGCGGTGAATGTACTGTTTGTAAATGGGAGACTTGCATTACAAGCAATATACATTCGATGCTATGCTGCTAATACATTACTATACACAAGATAGTGTAAGTGGAAACAAAAGAGGATACCGTAGAGATACACGATTAGAATACTCGATCGGGTGGGCGAGAATGACCAGGCTGGCCTTTGTCCGGTCTCGTAGAAATATTATCGTCAATAATGGTAATTTATTTGGATACCTTCTTACAATTACAATGATCTTATCTGACATGTAATCACATTGCTTGAATTAAAACCTGCAGAAATGACGCATCCCTTTTTTTAATGCAATTGTCGACTTTGCAGCTGTATTTTTATTTAATTGGTAACTTATTGTATGCAATAAAACATAATTCCATAGGTGAAAACACAGCACCTAGTGTAGTAACTTTAGCCTGTTGCCAACCAGTGAGTCTATCCAGCACAGATCAGATGCGAGTAGGTGCTCACCACTTTCTGCCACGTTTACTTCGCCATGTAGAATCGACACCGCTGACATTTTGTATACGATATTAATAAAAAAACATCTTTATGGGAAATTTGTGGGGTCCGTCTGGGACGATTTAGTCATTTATTCTTTCAAAATGGCGTATTTGTGAGGAATTCGCAACGGGCTGCAATTAGCGCGAGTATTTGTTACTAAACAGGCTATTTCACTCAGCGTTGCTGCGCTCTGCTATAATCGGATGATGTATAAGAGTTAACGTTGTTTTTTAATGCTGATGTCACTCGTATAGACTGCTGTATGTAAAGCCATCACTTTGTTACCTCTGCCGGAAACATAAGCAACTTTTATTGTACGTTAAATCTACTTTATAATATAGCTTCGTACTTACAGAGATAAACACGTGGTTGCAGTTAATTCGTATTTACTGGTAAACTGTGCCATTGCAGCATCCTCAATGTGGACTCGAATACGTAACATTAACTTGCGCTATGTTCTGTACTCCAACAATAAATATGATGTTGTAATGGTATGTTGGCGTCGGGGTATGTATCATTAGTGGGTACCTACAGATGTGAGGGGGAGGCAGCAGTGTTTCATCACCCGAAGGTCAGGATGTTGATGCAGCTGTGCTGCTACTACGAGCATGGACAAACACTATATATATATATATATATATATATATATATATATATATATATATATATATATATATATATATATATATATATATATATATATATATATATATATATATATATATTATATAAGGTGTCGCGTGATACATAGGTTCTATATATATATATATATATATATATATATATATATATATATATATATATATATATATATATATATATATTTATATTATAAGGTGTCGCGTGATACATTCAGGAATTAGGTTCTATGTATTAATTCGATTACAGCATCAGCGTTTAGTCGGCGCTTTGATTATAAGCAGTATGTACGTGGCTTTGTATCTGATCCTGCGTGGTTGTGTGCTTTCAGAGCTCCACTATGTCGGCCGTTAACATCGATGAGATTGACGACGAGGATGTTCTTCATAAGTTGGTGAGTCTTTACACGCCTACACCAGCCCTAGTTCTAACTCACACACACCCCAACATATAAAACACAGTGACTGGGTCGCGTCAGCTCTCACCCACATACCACCCATCGCATTCACCCACCCCATCATTTCGCCCGCTCAATTATCAATCGATCACCATTGTTCATGCCGTTAATTAGTTCGCTGTGCATCCCAACACATACCAATATCGCACCTGGAGTCATACTGTATGGGGTAGAAAACTGTACTGGAGAGAAGTCCAACAGGCTGAGGGCCCTAGCTGGTTCCCTGGTACCGCGAGCACCGCAAGTCATGTTTTGTTCTCGCATCAGCTGTAATGTAAGGGTACGCCGTCAAACCTAATAACAACTTAAAAATCGTGATCTCGCACGAACTATTAGCTACATAAAGAACGATAACATTTCTTTAACGCCATTTCCTTTGGTCCAGTCTCTGTGTGGTGTCGTAACAATATGTTCCTAGAACTCTCTTTCACTTAAGTGGATACAGATTTGGTCTCTTGAGTGAATTTTATCGATGGATGCCTCGTGAAGCTCGGTGTGATGACGTACGCGGGGTTGAGAGGTCGTTTTATACAGCGACGCGTGGATGACAGCGGCCCGCATACCGACTCCCATCATCTAGCGTGTATTTATTGTCAGGGAGCTTGATTTACGGCTAGTTAACGACACTGTTATAGGTCAGCTCTCCGGAGGGCTATGATGCCGTTATGACTGTAGTTTTTTTCACTGACGTGGATATGAGATGGTCTCGCGTTACATTTGTTGCTACACTGCATCGTCATGACGCGTCTCGGCGCGTTGTCATCGCGCTCTCACGACGCGTTGTCATCGCGCTCTCACGACGCGTCTCTTAGTGATCGAACGTGGTTTTTATGGTCTGGCGATTTATGACACATTGTATTACGGAATATACATGAATATTCATCTGTGAATATGGTGTTTATATATGCTCGTCTTTTTAAACGAACGAGCTATCAGTTACGGGCTGGCTGCGAATGTCCCTGAGTTTCACTGTGCTGTGTGACATGATTGAATGGGCCGGCCAATCAAGCGTGCATTACATGGCGGCACTAATAAATAGCGACTCGGCGAGATTGGGGGGATCAATTGCGTCATACTGGGTCGATTGATTCCGACATACATATCCACTCACAGTCACTGAGTATAATATCAAGTAGCGTTATACAACGGACATCCACGCGTACCATCACGGGGAATACAACTTCTAGTAACCCCATTATATTGCGACTAACGCTGTTTGTTTTGCTGTATGGCAGTGTAAACAAGCCAAGGCTGTTCTTATCACCAGTAACTAAAGATTAAGTTGGACAGATGCACCTTAAAACGTACAGATTAGCGCACGACGTGGAAATCAGCGTCGCCGCTGTGAGGGATGGGGGGCGTTGTTTGTGAAAGTTAGACCACAATACACACACACACACACACACACACACACACACACACACACACACACACACACACACACACACACACACACACACACACACACACACACACACATATATATATATATATATATATATATATATATATATATATATATATATATATATATATATATATATATATATATATATATATATATATATATATATATGGGCCTCCTAAAATTTTGTTGGAGCTAACTGTACTCTGCAGCAGCCTCCACCGCTACATCGTCCTTAACCAACCCACAATCGGCCTATCTACGCCCTATACGACTCGCGGAATGTTACCACCCCCCTCGATCTCACCCGATGGCCTAAAGCCTAAATCATCCTCGATCACTCCCTTGTGGGTACTGAGTGTATCTATCCGTGTCTTGGTCTGAAGTAACCCACGCCATACACCAGTATATACAGGTCCCACAGCAGTACACAGACTGTACACTACTTCCTCTGTCTTACACAGCCCAGATCAGCAGAGGTGGAATCCCAGGCCTATAGCACACGGCCTAATGTGCCCCAGCTGGATCTGGTACTGATGAACACTCCTCACTACACCTGTATATCACAACGCAAACCAATCCCAAGGCTCTGTCTTTTTGCTCTTTAATTTGTGTTGATACATTTTTTACTGCAAACTGATTTCCGTGAATGGTCTCGGGGCTAATGGCATTGAAAGTGATTGTAGTCAAAATGTGGGTTTGATATAGTAATAATCTGCTTTGGTTGAAAAGCGTTATTTCATCAAGAGGTGACACCCTGTAATAAAATCAACCTATAGAAGCTCAAACTCCACCTCAGCTTTTTGACTTGGTCCTCTCTCTTATCACAGTTGAAAATCAGGTTGATTGTAATTAATCATCAGCCAATATCACCAGGATCCTCTGCTTATTGATAATACCACAGTGATGGAAACACGAACATTTCCTTTCCCATTAATACAGCAATCCCTTGATGCCATGTCCTGTACCATGAAAGTGTAACTTATTTCTGTTTGACAAATTTGATAAATGGTTTAGAATTTGAACAGGAGACCTGATGCTAATAAGGGTCCTAGATGTTGTATGCTCCTGTGCAGTATAGGTCTTCTTTTACACAACATCCATCTGCTCTGACAATATTATCTTGCACCTCTACGACATTAATCCCCACCCTTACCTTAATCTCACTATGTTGATGTCAGTGAATTATGCTAGTAACAAGATGAGGCTCCTCTCTTTCTTTCCCAGACTACATCATTGCTCTATTTAGTTAGATATCAACAATCAGACACTGATGTATCAAACTCAACTCTCTCACCATTTTAGAAGTCGCTTTATACTTACTGACTCACCTACAAGATTTGGCTAAGTTTCCACGTCATTCCCCACCCTTAATGTTAAAAGCCTCACCGTTGCTGCATACTGAATCAACCCTTAAGTCGTCCGACACAATACATTGGGCTCTACCAATCTTCACCCTCATTGTTAAAAGCTTCCCCCCGATGTTAATAATTTCACCCTTACTCCACAGGACTTTTCCCTCACTCCTTAGGATTTTCCCTTGTTCCATAAGATTTCTCCTTTACTCCATAGGACTTCTCCCTTACTTCACAGGACCTCTTCCTTACTCAATAGGACTTCTCCCTTACTCCTTAGGACTTCTTCCTTACTCCATCAGACTTCCCCCTTACTCCATAGGACTTCTTTCTTACTCCATAGGACTTCTCCCTAACTCAACAGGACCACTTCCTTACTCCATAGGACTTCTCCCTTACTCAACAGGACCACTTCCTTACTCAATAGGACTTCTCCCTTACACCTAAGGACTTCTCCTTTACTCCACAGAACTTCTCTTCTCCATAGGACTTCTTCTTTACTCCATATGACTTCTCATTTAGGATTTCTCCTGTTGTCCCTAGGACTTCACCCTTACTCCATAGGACTTCTTCCTTACTCCATACGACTTTTCCCTTACTCCACAGGACTTCTTCCTCACTCCATAGGACTTCTTACTCCATATGACTTCTCCCTTACTCCATACGACTTCTCCTCTACTCCATAAGACTTCTTAGTTAATCCATAGGACTACTTATTTAGGACTCCTCCCTCACTCTAAAGGACCTCCCTTTTCCCTCATTCCATCAGACTTCTCCCTTTACTCCATAGGACTTCTTCCTTACTATATCAGACTTCTCCTTTACTCCATATGACTTCTCCCTTACTCCACAGGACTTCTTCCTTACTCCATAGGACTTTTCCCTTACTCCTCAGGACTTTTTCCTTACTCCATAGGACTTATTCCTTACTCCGTAAGACTTCTCCCTAACTCAACAGGACCACTTCCTTACTCAATAGGACTTCTCCCTAACACCATATGACTTCTTCTTTACTCCATAGAACTTCTCTACTCCATAGGACTTCTTCTTTACTCCATATGACTTCTCTTTTAGGATTTCTCCTGTTGTCCCTAGGACTTCACCCTTACTCCATAGGACTTCTTCCTTACTCCATACGACTTCTCCCTTACTCCACAGGACTTCTTACTCCATATGACTTCTCCCTTACTCCATACGACTTCTCCTCTACTCCATACGACTTCTTAGTTAATCCATAGGACTACTTATTTAGGACTCCTCCCTCACTCCAAAGGACCTCCCTTTTCTCTCATTCCACTTTAACAGTGTTTGACCTTTCCCTTGCTTTATTAAGCCGCAGTCTTGTCATATAACACTCGTGCACACCTTTAACGTGTTTCCTTGACATTCTTTACAGATGAACCAGACGGAGAACTTTGATGAAAGGAAGAGGATCAGAATGAGAATGAGGCTGATTCGCGAGAACAGAGCAGGTACAATCCAATCTTACAACATCATAAATTGTGAACTAGATGAACACAAAGTGTTGGCAAGGCACACCTTCTGTTTTCAATTACTCCAAAAATAAAACCTCTTCACCTGATGATATCAAATTTATTCCCAAATTAATGTTGTTAGTCTCTGAAAATTTCGGTGGTCTGCTGGCCAACAGAGTGTTACCTACATCATGTCAAGGAGTATCTGAGTTATACTGCGTTGCAAGGCGATTATTTGCTATACATATTGCTTTTACTGGGTAAGTCAATGTAACAAATCGTGGCAGGACCAGGCCAATCAGTACTATAGGAAGCAGCCTTTAGTGCTCCAGGAGGGCAGCCATAAAGTTAGCTTTATGTCTTACGTCAATAGAACACCCAGCATTAACCAGAAGCACAGCCCTGCAACTTCCTACAGCCTCTCCTAGTGTAATCAGCTGTCATCCATTTAGAGTTGTAGGTCTCCGTTACGAGCTGTTGTGCATTAGAGGAGGCTGGTGTGATGATCTATGCTTCCTCTTCTGACTCCTATATACCCTCAGTTCACACGCTACTTCCCTCACCTCAACCTTGTACCCAATATAAGCCCTCCATTAGATGGTCGATGCAGGATTTCTCGTGCCTCTTGTAATGATCTAGTCACGCTCCTATCTGGTGCTGGTTAAGAGGCACCGAGAGGTGCTCCAGGGCTAGACCAGGAATCTGGGGCAATGTGTAATCAAAGTTTATACCCTACCATAACATGGCCTTGAAGATATGGGTGAATCAACTGGTATCATGGTAAAAGTCCCAACCAAAAATGATATATATCTACC
The DNA here is from genome assembly GCA_034190875.2 of Urechis unicinctus. NCBI lineage: Eukaryota > Metazoa > Annelida > Polychaeta > Xenopneusta > Urechidae > Urechis > Urechis unicinctus. The sequence continues at coordinate 18,710,195 of CM067356.1, forward strand.
AGATGCATATATCAAGCACTACTTATTGCCATTGTAGAATCCCCTTATTGCTTTAATTTATGACACCTGATTATCCTTTTGTCAATTTTAAATTTATGGAGTCTTACTTGTCACAAGATTGATATGCTATGATGTTTCATCAAAATTATATGTTGTGATGTGTTATCAGCTGATGTGTTGTGATGTGTTATCAGACTGATGTGTTGTGATGTATTATCAGCTGATGTGCTGTGATGTGTTATCAGCTGATGTGTTGTGATGTGTTATCAGACTGATGTGTTGTTATGTGTTATCAGACCGATGTGTTGTGGTATGTTCTCAGTGGAGTTTGAGAAAGCTAAAGCAGCTCGTGAGTCCAACCGGGAAGATGCTGTGGCTCTCAGACAGAGACAGGCTACTGAAGCGAAGGCCAAGAAGATGGCTGAGTATGATGAAACTGCCAAGAAGGGCAAACAAGATACAGGCATTGCGGAAGCGAATCTTCGTGAACGTCAGGCAAGGGCCGAGGCCGAGAAACAGGAGAAGCTTGACAAGTATAAGGAGATGGCCAAGACACAATCCTCTTCCTACCATGCCAGTGAGTGCTGCTTCATTATATGTGTGTGTCATTACCAATGCAAGATGCTCGTACCCACATGTCCATTGAATGAGGAATGAGTGCCCTGTGCCTCTACCAGCAATAACCAGGACCCACCCGCCCCAAAATCTGATTCTGCTCTGTCTACCATACAATGAGCTTTTCCCAACCAACCACTCCTCCAACTGAAGTAATACTAGTATCCGGTTACTGGTATGGTCAGCCTATACCAAACTGGTCTGTCAGTGATGTGATCAGGCTATACCAGACCAGTCTCTCAGTTGTATACCAGACCAGTCTGTTAGTGGTAGGGTCGGCCTATACCAGACCAGTCTGTCAGTGGTATGGTCGGCCTATACCAGACCAGTCTGTCAGTTGTATGGTCGACCTATACCAGACCAGTCTCTTAGTTGTATTCCAGACCAGTCTGTCAGTGGTATGGTCGGCCTATACCAGACCAGTCTGTCAGTGGTATGGTCGGTCCAGGTCTGTCTAGTGATGTACCAGACCAGTCAGTCTCTCAGTCAGCTATACCAGACCAGTCTGTTAGTGGTAGGGTCAGCCTATACCAGACCAGTCTGTCATGGTCGGCCTATACCAGACCAGTCTGTCAGTGGTAGGGTCGGCCTATACCAGACCAGTCTGTCAGTGGTATGGTCGGCCTATACCAGACCAGTCTGTCAGTGGTATGGTCGGCCTATACCAGACCAGTCTGTCAGTGGTATACCAGACCAGTCTGTCAGTGGTAGGGTCGGCCTATACCAGACCAGTCTGTCAGTGGTATGGTCAGCCTATACCAGACCATTCTGACAGTGGTATGGTCGGCCTATACCAGACCAGTCTGACAGTGGTATGGTCAGCCTATACCAGACCAGTCTGTCAGTGGTAGGGTCGCCTATACCAGACCAGTCTGACAGTGGTATGGTCGGCCTATACCAGACCAGTCTGACAGTGGTATGGTCGACCTGTACCAGACCAGTCTGACAGTGGTAGGGTCAACCTATACCAGACCAGTCTGTCAGTGGTATAGTCGGCCTATACCAGACCAGTCTCTCAGTTGTATACCAGACCAGTCTGTCAGTGGTATGGTCGGCCTATACCAGACCAGTCTGTCAGTGGTATGGTCGGTTTATACCAGACCAGTCTGTCAGTGGTATGGTTGGCCTATACCAGACCAGTCTGTCAGTGGTATACCAGACCAGTCTGTCAGTGGTAGGGTCGGCCTTTACCAGACCAGTCTGTCAGTGGTATGGTCAGGCTTATACCAGACCCGTCTGTCAGTGGTATGGTCGGCCTATACCAGACCAGTCTGTCAGTGGTATGGTTGACCTATACAAGACCAGTCTGACAGTGATGGTTTTGCCCTGTTTCACGTGACCCATCTCTCAATGATCGCCCAACCAGCTCTCCTCTGCCTGCTTCCTCAATAAACATCAAAGACATCACACAATCAGTGCCTGTTTGATAACATTACCTTTCACCAATCATGTAATCGTCCTGTCACTAATAACCCTCACTGACAGGAGCCCAGGTAACTGAAGGGTGAGACTTACAGTGTGATGTGGTACACTTGAGGTGGGCGTTTTGTGTTTAGTTGGTGACTCCATACGGAAAGCTGAGCAGTCGGCCAGTGACCAGTTTAAGGAGAAGAGGTTACAGGGCTTTGATGATGCTACTAAGAGCCCTGGAGGTCAAGTTCTTCCCGCCAAGAAGCCAGAAGGTAGTGCGGCTTGTCCTGCTTGTAGACAGATATAGGAAATTTTTGGCAAACACTCGTCTCCCTGCAAGGAGAGATGTAGTGTTTGGGAACCCTGCGGCTCGATCTGACGATGATTCCGCTCTAAAAGCTTCCAATTGTTACTGTGTGAAAGTCATGGCTAACCTATTCATGCTTATAACTATTGTACGTTTTAAGGGAGTGATCCTTTTGCGCCTTAAAGAACCCTTGATAATCCATTGCTTTCAATGCGAGAAACTGACTTGTACAGTGTGCTCTCTAACCAGGCAGCTTGCATGTGCGCGGTGCTCACCAGATGGTGCTGCTACTCACTGCAGACTACAAGCAACAACAATGTATATATCATATGCTTTGTTGACTCACTGGCAGATGGGAAAACGACGAGGACACAACAGAGCCGGCAGGTGACACAGGTTGGGGGTTTTGGGGGAACGTCGTACGCTGTCAAAAAGGACAGTGCTGGTGAGTACACCACTCCTAGAGAGACTTCCTAAGTCATCCCTAACATGGTGATCCAGTGGATGGTGTGCTAGCTCAGTACCCTCTATGACCTTCAAACGTACCTTGTTTTGTAAACCCTTCTCTATTTCACAAATGTTCCCCCAAATTTCAGATTTATTTTTGTCAAATTAAGTGGAACTGAGTAATTGAATAATCCCCTCCAAAAAGGAAAATTGCTCACCTAATTGCAAATTGAACTGTAGGTCTCGTTTATGTCTGGGAAGATTGGGTGGAGTGGTTAGAGTGCAGGTCACAGTGTCATATTACACCTATGTTAATGGTGATATGTATTGGGAATTTCAACTTCAAAATGCACGGCATGTTGCATGGGAAATTATCAAAAGAGTGTTGGTGTATCCAAAGTAATAAATAATACCAACCGAATGGAAATAATCAAAATGTATATTTATTTTCAATATTATTTTCAACCATATGTGAATAATAAGCTTGGATACAATGCATGCTCTGCTTGTACATTGTTATTACTCCCTACCAATTGACTTTTTAACTAATTATCTGCTGCAGCGTTAACGAACCATGCTTGCTGTGTCACAAAGCAGGGTGACAGTACTGGCCTTTGAACTTGTGTCTGTGTGTTCCTTTTCTCCTTCCACCAGAGGACGTCGCTAAGAAATACGCTGATAAATTCTCAAATAAAGCTTCGTCAACAACGAGTGGCGTAATTAATGTGAAAACAGAGTCGTGGAACAGTAAAGACGGAGTTACAAAACGGACAGAAAAGTCGCAAGCATGGGGAGGTAGCCAAACCTACAATTCATCACCCATGACCTCTGCATACCTACTGATGGTCATGGAGTAATAGTTGGTGTAATTGTGTGATTCATATGGGTATATCTTAGGAGAAGTTGCCCCACCTTGATTGTATGTTGTATCAGCATATAATTCTGTGTTGAATTGTTCTTCATATGTCTTCTTCATTTTGATGATTTCATCTGTTTTTCTGTCAAAGCTTGACTGTATCCATTTTATTCTTGGTATTCTGTCACAAACTTATTATGTCTCTTTTTACCACATTCATATTCAAATGTATTGGCCTGTTGTTATATGTATCATCAATTTGGTTGTTATACCAAGGATATTTTTTCCCACTGTTATTTCATACAATATTTTATTCATCATTAACATCTTATATCAATACCACTAGTTTCCTAAAACCACAGTCTACTCACTGGTTCTTGGTCCATCAAGTTGCTCTGAACAGAAAAATGTCATTTGTGTTACCTTAGTTACAGATTATGCTATTAACACAATCTATTTAATCACAATAAGTGATTATGACACCATAATAGCAGGTGAACAAATCTGTGGGCTGATTATCAAATGTTTTCAAAACAGTTTGACTTAAATTAGTGAGCACCTTAGTAGCATATACATGCAGTGAAGCTGTGTGTATATTGTGCTATGTGGCCGAGACATATCTGAAGGTTAGATTTTGGATTGAGAATCGGCTGAGTTTTGTGTGGTTGTCTGGTGAAGCATAGATTGGACTGCCTTGTTATATACATTGTACTGTTTCAGAATCAATTCTTGTTAAGTAATATCTCTTTTCTAGTAAAGCTTCGTTCCTCAATTGAAATATATCGTGCTATATATATATATATATATATATATATATATATATATATATATATATATATATATATATATATATATATATATATATATATATATATATATAATCTTATACAGCTATGTTCAGAACTGCATCTGACTTGACTTCATTCTATTATCCATCTCACAATGCTAGTTTTCAAAATGTCTCATTCACAATGAATCAGGTCGGTAGTTGGAATGATAAATGATAGTATGCATGTGGTTCAGTATTGCTATAAGAGAGAGAGAGATTGACATGGCTGGTGGGATGTCTGCTGTCACAGGGCCGAGGGGGGCTGCTAACATGTTTAAGAAGATGGATGCTTCAACAGCTCCACCTGGTGGTGCCCAGAAACCAAAGTGAGTTTTGAGATCTGCTCCATTTGATCTATACACTGAATAAACACCATCAGTGATTATCTCTTGTTTTCTATTATTTATGAATAATTCTAAGCGTTAAAATGTTTTTGTATGTACTAGTTAATGACTCGAAGTTTCATGACATTTTGTATCAAATAATTTGCATGTTGACTCTATTCTGTGTTAATGTGCTGGTTCATAAGACCCATTTGGTGGGAATCAAACCCCTATAACTGTGACTTTCCCTGCATAACCACCTGCAGACCATGCTACCTTCATGTGACCACAGATCAAATAATGTTCAGTTCTATGCCGACTTGTTGACATTAAAACTCAAAGAACTGGCAACGTTTTCACCACTTTTGTACATCACCTTTAAACAATTTTTTGTTGCATGTTGGTAACTGAAAAAAACAACAAAGCGCGCTTGTTTGGCAGGGATTTCTTTAGCTTAATCATACCTTTGATCTGCAAATTGAAGCTGCTTCCATTCCAAGCAACTTTGATAGCAGCTCTAAATTGTGGCTCTCAGGACGTGGAGTTTTAGTTGCTGTTGATACCTAATCAACTTCCATTGTTCACAGAAACTATTCTAACATTTCTCGTGTGGTCTTCATGTAATTTTTAATAATTCCTATTTTTGTGGTTAAAGCATTTTTTATTGCATTGTACGTTTGCCTAGCTGGCTTTCCTCGTTGTATCAGCTGCTTTACCTGTGTTATTTCAGCAGAAAACCCCGCGGTGATACTCGCAGTGTTGTTGAAATAAAACGAGAACTCCTTGACTTTGTAAACTCCAAAATAAGAGAATACGAGGTACTATGAGAAATCCTGCACCTGATAACATAAGTGTCTATTGCATTCTCTCCAATTCAAGTGTTTATGATTCTTTGCAGCACACAGAGATACTGAGAACTTAGTATTCACTGCATAGAACTAGCATATTGAATCACATCAAATGATTGTGAATCTGATTGACTCTGATTTACATACCGTATGCAGGTAGCATTGTTCTCAGTGACTCTGTGGCTGTGGCTTGTTCCTTTTGCTTACAATTCAGATCTGTTTTTGTATTGTGTGGGACGGAAGTTTTCTTCATTCTCACACATGCATTGTCAAAGGTTGGTTGGAAGGCAGAGGCTCCAATTTACATTGGGTGTAATGTGAATAGTCTTTAGTTAAGGTGCTTTGTTAGTGCTGTTTGGTTGTTACAAAAGGGGTAATGACCTATGTCAGGGTAACAATGACCTAAGTCAGGGTAATAATGACCTAAGTCAGGGTAACAATGACCTAAGTCAGGGTGACACATATTGGAACAATGGCATAGGTATTGGGAACATTGATGCAAATATGAGGACAGGCCGTCACAGAGCTACATGAATCTGTGAATCCTGAAGTTTGGAGCCTCTGTACTGTGTGTTTTCCCCATGTGAGGTGTTTGTCATGATGTGAGGTGGAACAGTTGATGATTGTGAGTTGGGGAAGGGAAGGATATGTAGACTACTAACCTATCAGGGATGTCAGCACGCGCGTGTAACCTCACACATAACGACAGTCATGGTGGTGGTCTGTTCAATATCGTCTTCTATGATCGACGCTCTTCTCATACCCATCCTTGCACCTCTAACAGTTTTTTGTAGAGATATATTCTTGTGTTCTTTCAACTTTGTATTAATTTCAACAACTGCAGAGGTCAAATGCCAAATTTACTCCAAGGATTTTTAACATTTCCATTATGATTTTTATCATTTTTTAAAACACCAGTATGTTATATGCGATCTTTGATCTCATGGAACTTGTATTTGACCTCTGCTGTTGCCTTTTCTCTTAATATGACAGATGACGGACAGGACTTACTCCAACATGAGGTCCCCACGCACAGCACTCTATGTAGCCACATATCTTACTTAAGATCCCTGTCTATTGGCAGTATTGGCCCCCCCCCCCAGTATCAGGACCCCCCTACCCCCTCCCCCTCACCATGCGCTGATAACATCATGTTCTATAGCTTCTCTGTCTGCCTCGTGGGTCAGTTATTTGGCAGCTCCAGCCGGGGGTCAGGCCAGAGCCGGTGTAGGTGTGCAGCGTAGCCCCAGCGCCATAAAGCAGATGTTACTAGACTGGTGTAAGGCTCAAGTTGCTGGATATGAAGTATGTATGAGCGGCCGTAGAAGCCTAAGTGCTCTTCATCTGGGATGCAGTGCTCTTCTTTTACACTCCCCCTTCACATCGCTATATATATTTTCTCCCCGATTGGGATTCCTTCATGGCTTTGTTTTCGTACGTTATCCTTGCAATGGCAATTGGATCTTGTTTGTTTATGCATTTTGGATGGTTGTTTTGTTTAATTTGTTTGTTTGCATTTTTGAGTTTAGCACATGAATTTTGTTTGCTGCGTGTTATGTAACATTAACGAAGGGGCTAGATTTTAACAGTTTCCTTGGTTAACTCATACATAACATCCTGAGTTGCTACTCATATTCATACTAACCTAGTTACTGCAACAGAGTCGGCTTATTTGGGGCAGGCTGTTTTACGATTGTATTTATTTCTTATAATTTCCCATCATGGACTGGTTCAACTGATCTTATGAATATGCATTACCTATAAACAACCAATTCACCATCCACTGATCTTATGAATATGCATTACCTATAAACAACCAATTCAACATTCACTGATCTTATGAATATGCATTACTTATAAACAACCTAATTCAACATCCACTGATCTTATGAATATGCATTACCTATAAACAACCAATCCAACATCCACTGATCTTATGAATATGCATTACCTATAAACAACCAGTTCAACATTACCTAATTAACATACATGTTGATATCTGTCAGGGTTTTTAGAGGGTTTCCAGTTTATTCAAACTCCCCTTTCTTACCAGCCTGGAATGTTACACTTTGATATGCTCCCTTAAAGGATGGACTTTGATATGCTCCCTTAAAGAATGGATTTGTTCTCAATTATGCCTGCATCTGAATTGATTTGTCAACAAGTGTTGTTTCTAATTGTCTAGCTTCATATGCCCCTTCCTTCTCAGGTATTTTGCCCAAGTCCTAGTAACTGTCTCTTAAATCTTTCCTTTACTCGAGTCACATCTACCAGATAACTTCTTGACGTAGGACAAGTGACATGTAAATCATCAATTTGACCCCTGTTTTAACAAACTCCACCGACAACCCAAGCTGGTTTGTTGTTAAAATACTCAACTGGGTGGATCTCACTGCACCAAATAAAGCCATAAATGAACACCACACTGTGATTTGCACTTCACCATTTTAGTCATTGTACATATATTTTCATTTACTTTTCGATAACTGTGAAGATTGAAACCCTCATTGTTTAAAGTACAATATGATATATCGAAGCAATGTTAGAAGCCAAATGGGCGGGGTTTGCTGGTGACCCGTTTAACTCTAATTGGTAGCGGGATAGGCTGATTTGTAGTGTTTAGGGTCATGGAGGTCATAGGGGTAGTGAATGTGCTGAATGGGTATGCACGAGTCTGGTTCATTTCTGCCTTAGACCGCTAAATACACATCAAACCCAGTATGCTTGGAGTGCTGTGTTCCATTTTTATGATTCAGCCAGTTCTCTGGCTGAATGCCTTCTTAGCCTATTCCCAAAAGTACTAATTGTAAATTGCCTTCATTATATTAGTATGAACATGTTGCTAGTGTAAGATTGTAATAAGTAACAGTAGAGTCGACCATAGATTAAATGTTCAGTTTGTGGATACAACTTACTGTTGTGAAAGGAAGTATATATTGAGACAATTTTGAGGAAAGCAAATTGTTATTCTGCTGACCATTAACACTTGAAAAAAATTCTCTCAATGTATTGCTGAAATACTAAGTTTGTTTTTTCACCACTAAATTTCTTCAATGACAGTGAATGTAATAAACAGTATTTCTCGACAGAATGTGTGAACGATGGCATGGATTACAGCTTCTGCATGGCTCATACACCACTTCACTTCTTCCCAGACGCCTTCGATTTCAGCAGACTCAACCCCAAGAACAGACGTGGAAACTTCGCGCTGGCTTTTGACACTGCAGAGTAAGTGATGGGAAACTATTATTGTTGGTACTATGGATGGACCTCAAAGTAAAATATTGGACAAGATAATATATAGTTAGTGTATGGCTCCTGTTTACCACTGCATGTAAACGCCACATACCACATATATCTCATGCAGAACATTGTGGTGAAGTTTTCACTTACCCATGTTGCATTTTCGCACAAACCATCCACATCACAGCACACAACACCCATATAACCCCAGAACACACTTACCCATGTTGCATTTTCGCACAAACCATCGTACACAGCACACAAACACCATATAACACTTCCCCTTTGAAGCACACCAGTTGTAGGCCAGGCTTTGACATCAACAGTCTTATTGTGTTTACAGGAAGAAAGCTGACATATCTCCTCTGCTTGAGGTGGAAGACATGGTGCGTTTCAAGAACCCCGACTGGAAGTGTGTATTCTGCTACGTCCAGTCACTCTACCGTGGACTGCGTAACCTCGAGCAGGCCAACAACCCGCCAGCACCCGCCCAGTAACTATTCCATGTCCTCCACTCTGGCTTCGTCTGGGCATACACCTGCTCCGGCTGAGAGAAGATTGTCACTAGTGCTTTCTTCTTCTGCCATTTCTCTCACTCTCGCCGCAGCTTGTAGTATGTAGTCTTGCTATGACATGCACCTTGCTTCTGTTCGCTGTGTTTATAAATCTTGGTTTTGTTAAGTTCATCTGTGCTTTTTATTTGTCATTCTGTGAATGTTTTCTGGGTTGATGGACACCATATGTTGTGATAGCGTGACATTAACGTTATCGCTGGGACGGTGCTATATCATGCGTGTTTAGCAATACACAAGCATTCTCTGGTGGATGCTCCATGTTTTTATTAAACCTCTTGCTGTATACCATGAATGGGTTAGATGCTCACTTCTGGGAATATGATACATGTAGATATGGTAAAATGGTCAAAGGGTGGGGTTGGCATCTTATTTATTTTTATAGAAATATTCAGGACAAACCCCACCATAGTGGCTGCTAACTATACATCTGGTCTGATCAACAATGTCAGTATACCTCTGGGATTATTGCATGCTGTGCATATGCAAAGAACCGCCTTCACTTCTTTCTTTTTTCTACACCAAAAAAAAGAATATATTTTAACATTTTGTAATTTGATGGTTACAAATAGAACTTTTACCAGTACATAGATTTTAGTTTTTGTAAAAAGATATATACAACTACTAGAAGGGAAAGCAATCGTGGTCATATGATGAGTGTGTCATGTGATACTTGTCAGATTGTGCGTGTGTTTGTTCCTCTGATGAAGCCAGGGAGAGGCTGTGTTGTGTAATCAGGCACCTCTTAAAACATTGTGTACAACATGTGTTCATTTAATGCACAGAAGACTTATAGATCCCTGTAGTGCTGTGATTGTCATGAGATCAATCACCTGTCATCACTCTGATCACTGTTTGGTTAGCCCTGACCCAAATGTTGCTTTGTTGAATCTGTCTCGGCAGCAGTGGGTTGCCTTGCCACCAATTCAGGCTACTTTAATGTAGTTACTGTGTAAGCAAGACCCTATATGAGAGAGTCTGTCTTGTTAAAAAGCTGTTTCAAGTTATTCGTAGGATTCACATACATATTTGTCAAGCCTCCTACAAGTGTCCTTATTTAACTCAAGTTGGATCGACATGAAACTTGCTGTCGACTGTTTTTGTATTATAAGACTGTTCTTGTTCTGTGTACTTTCTGCAAAAAACATATTTACCATATTGTTGTTGTTTGGGGAAATATGTCAAGATTACACTTTCTCAAGAAAACCTTGTGCCTGGATTTCTTAAGTTACCTTATTAGTTATAATGCTCATTATTGGTCACCCAAGATGCCTTTCCTGCCAATGAAGGCTCACCTCAGGCACTACCTTATGAATATTAAATGTTGAGGAGGAGTTAGGTAATGAATATTCATATTTTAAGGCTTTGGCAGGATATTAACCATGGTTAATAATTACTTATTTGAGGTACTGCATGACTACCAAGGAAATATGTTTAGGAAGATCATTGAGAATTGCATTTATATTTGTATGTCAACCTAACCAGATCTGTTGTGAAACTACTTCTGATAAATAATTTAGAAGTTGGAAAAATATGTTGATGTCATCAAATTGTTCTTATGAAACTCTTGTTGGTGTACAACTTAAAAAATGTTCTTTGTTAAGTCTCAACTTCTCATTGTTTCATTTGATAGGGAAAGGATTATGCTTGCTATGTGATATGTTTGTAATAATGTTGCAATATTGGCTGAAAAATTAATTTTTGGTTAAGATATTCTTAATTGTTTTACATGTAAATAAATTTAATTGTTTAATTAAAGAGTTGTTCATCTTTGACATGCAGTTTATATCCATTATTCCAAGAACTAAAGTCAATGGGAGACTGGACGATGCTGTTTGTGATCGTACTTCTGTGAGAGTTTTGCATAGCAGCCACCTTAGTATTGGTCCTTGAAAAGATGCTGGCAAGTTGCTGACATTGCAGGAAGAAGAACAGCCATCATGGTGTGTGCCAGCATATTAATGTCATCATCGCTTGGGGCAAGAAGAGCGTTATAAACAGCATCTTTCTTGATGCAGGTCTTGTAACCAAACGATAGAAAGTTGCCAGCCATGAATCCTTTGATGTCCTGAATGACACAAGCTGCACATAGTATTCATTCATATCTAAGATGTGGACAGCTCTGTCTTCCAATAGAGACCAGAGATGGGGTGGAGTTGACGAGTTTGGATATCAGCCCAAGTGCTTTTGTCCCTGCTATGTACTGTGGAACTTTCAAGTCATGTAGAACTTGCACCATGTATTTGTGGAGAAAAAACACGCCACTGGCATTGGCAAACAACATATTCAACCGACTACCTCTGTACGGAACAAGTGGGAGAGTGCGGAGTTTATGCTCATCCAGAATTGATTTCATGCGCAAACTGAATGGACCAAAACAACCCGACTTGTAATCGGCACCCCCCACAAAAAAGCTTTGCAAGCTGTCCAATACTGGGGCTGCATTCTCAAACACCCCCTTCTCCACTTCAAGAGAGAAACCTGACAAGAGATAACTACGTTGACCAATGAATGAAGACCACAAAAGAAATTGCATAACTTACCCAACGACTCCTTGGCATCATCTGCTAAAGCATCCCAATTGGCAATAATTGAAGTTAGTGCTTCTCTTCGGTAATTCTCAAGCATTCGGTTAAAATTTACCTCTGTTGCGGCACGGTCGGACATAGTGGCTGAAATATTATGCAAAACTGATTTGGAAACGTCATTGTCAGCAGTATTTGCAGCATCATCAAGATTTCTCGAAACACTTTCAATGTGTCTTGAGCAGATTTAGTTCCAATGTCCCGCAACCCTAACATCCGTTGATTCCCTTTCTCGTCAACGGCCTCACAACCCATAAACTTCTGACCAAAGTTACTGGTTTCATCGGACAGGTAGGAGTGTGGTGTTATTTTCTTGACTGAAGACTTCACTGAGCTGTTTCTGGGAGAGAACCAATTTGTCTTAATTCACCTTAAAAATTGTGGACCTAGCTGGCAACTTAATTATTTGCCCTCTTACCAACCATACCCAGCACCGAGTTGATCAGAGCTGGTATCCTTGCAATGGAATGTCAAATAGTATAATGCATCGAACACAGAATGATCATGCGAACTAAACCAATGCAACATCGAAATAAGAAGAGCGACCTAATCTCAATGGGTCCATAAATCCTCCCGCGAATCTGGCTAATTACTTTACCAAATCACTTTTTTCGCCCATTAAACTGCCGTCAAGTCAATAATTTTCGCGATATTTGTAATAATCCAACCAGATAACAAACTCAAGGCCAGCGGCAGTTCCCAGCTGACAGCCCACCGGCGGCCCAACGGTGGCTCGTCTTCGGCTGAATGTCTGCCATCGCGCCATCTAGCTGCATCTTTGCAAATTAATAACGACCATAACCTTAGTTCAGTCATTGAATGTTGGCGGGTATTTGGAAATTCGTAAAAATCACTCAGTTTTCATCACTTCTACTGTGTTAGGTGAGTTGCAGTACTTTTATCCATTTTAAATACGTATTAAGATAATACATGGGATATGAAAACATCTAGTATTCATCGCATTTCTTTGAATTTGGGGTTTTTTATCATGAAATTTACCCGAGTTGGATTTAAGCGCATTCAAAAGTAAAAAGTTAATAACAAAACATTAAAATTGTTTGTTTTCTTCATTGTATTATGCAAGTACTTATAAAACAAGATTTTCTTCAAGAATATATGTATATGTGTGTGTGTGTGTGTGTGTGTGTGTGTGTGTGTGTGTGTGTGTGTGTGTGTGTATAATTAATAAATTTTATTTCTTAATTGTAGCGAACTACTGAAAATGAGGCAGAAATGTAGAACTAGAAGGGTGGAGGGACATCTCACCACCGATTTAGAAACAACTGACGCAGAGAGCAGAGTCAGAAAAAGGTGAGTTTCATAGATATCAGGCGATTCCTTCCCTCGGGGCATTTTTGGTCACAAAAATATTATACATGGTTAATATTGATATTATAAAGGTACACATAAAAAGTGAAATATTTCCACAATACAGGTCGCATTCTTCCAAGAATAGGTCTGACGAAGAGGAAGAAGCAGAGCCAGCCCAGAAACTTTAGTCTGTTCAACATGTGAAATCAAACCCACATGCAGTAAATAGTACCTTTAATGATATTTTCAACAGTGATTTGGAGGGAGACAGTGTCAAAGCCTCACAGAAAAAAAAGGTGTTGGCTCAATCAGAAGTCCCCAAGTTACCTCCTCTTCCATGGTAACATTAAATATGCATTTACTTTGTCCTACAATTTACCTTACTTTGTGTAACATTAGAAAAGGGAAATCAAGTTACTAAAAAAAGTTAGATTAATATAATGTTTCTACAGATATATATTTTGGGCAATCCACAATTCTCTTGGGTTGTGCTCAGCACACCAAACTTTCTCAAGAATACTTGACCGAAACAAAATGATTCCACATGTAACTTTTTAACCGATAGCACTGGGTCCCTAGCAGTTTCGCGCTGGAGTTCATTGAGCTTTTCTGTGCTGAAACGTACTAGGTTGACTTTGAGATCGAGGTTGATGTGTTCAGTATGTCGCGATGGCTTTCGCGAGAGGCCATCGGCAAGTAGCATCTCCTTGCCCGGCTTGTACCTGATCGTGACATCGTAGTTCTCAAGACGCAGTAGCATTCTCTGCAAACAGGGTGGCGCAGCTGCCAAGTGTTTCAGTTGTATCATCTCGAGCGGCTTGTGGTCTGATTCCACAATGAACTGACTTGCGTACACATATGTATGGAATCGTTCACACCCGAACACAACAGCGAGTAGTTCCCGCTCAATGTTGGCGTATCGTTGCTCTGTTTCTGAGAGGCTTTTCGATGCAAAGGCGATTGGCTTGCCTTCCTGCGTCAGTACCGCACCGATCCCCTTCTGGGATGCATCGACTTGTATGACCGTTTCCTTGCTGGGGTCGAAGTATGCCAGTGTGACCTCGTTACAGATAAGTGTCTTCACATGATTGAAGACTTTGTCGTGTGCCGGGGTCCAGTCAAACTTTCTGTCCTTCTTCAGTGGCTCACGGAGGACAGCCGTCTCAGTAGAGAGGTTAGGAATGAATGGCGACATGTATGTTATGAGCCCCAGAAAACCTTGAAGTTGCTGCACGGTTGTGGGGGCAGGCCAGGTTACGACATCCTCGATCTTCGCTGGGTCTGGGTGTGCGCCTTCTCGATCGTATAGAGTTCCAAAGAATTTGACCCGGGTTTGCTCAATGGCACACTTGGCGCTATTGAACACCAGCCCGTTCTGACCAGCCACCCGCATCAGGTTGTGGAGATTCGCGTCGTGCTCCTCCTCTGATTTTGCGAACACAATCACGTCGTCAGCGATACCAATTGTACCGGGGCAGTTTTCAAGGATCTGATCCATTCGCTGCTGGAAGACATCTTGTGACATGACGAGACCAAATGGCATCCTCAGGTATGCATACCTGCCAAAAGGGGTGTTGAAAGTTGTCAGTAGGGAACTTTCATCATCGAGCTTGACAGACCAGTATCCGTCTTTTGCGTCAAGTTTCGAGAAGTATTGGGCGCCTCCGAGTTTGTATGTAATTTCCTCCTGTGTTGGGGGTTTATGGTGGCACCTCTTGATCACCTTGTTAAGGTCAGTCGGGTCCAGGCAGATCCTCAGGTCGCCGTTTTCCTTCGGCCCGACCACCATGCTGTTGACCCAGTCCGTGGGCTCAAGGACTTTTCTGATAATGCGTTGTTTCTCCATCGAGTCCAGTTTGGCCTTCAGTTTATTTCGTTGGTGTATGGAAAATTTGCATTGAGCGTGCACTACTGGGCGAGGGTTCGGCATCGTGACGATATGGTACCGGCCTGGGAAATCACATGTACGATCAAACTGGTTGGGATATATTCGCACCAAGTCTTTGATGGAGTTTACAGGACCTTGCCTCTCAACGTAACAGTGCAATGTTATAAGTTTGAGTTTTCTTGACGTCGGCAAGATTGCTGGGCCGTCTGTTTCCACAACGAAAAACTTTCCTGGTTTTTACAGAGTAACTGTACGGCACCGTAGTTGTGTATCGTCGTACCGTTGTAGGCAGTCAGCACCGTATTTTGCTTGTCCACTGCCTGCGGTAAGGGAAGTCCCTCTGCGTCGAGCTTGTCGGGGAAAAGCTGCCGAAACATTCGTACCGGGAGCGTATTTCCTTGCGCACCTGTGTCAATCTTGGCACGTATATCTGCGATTATGCGCCGTTCTGGGAGTTTTGCCGAGATCTTCGTGAAGACCTCGTCCCGAGTATCAGCGTTGAAGCGATCGATTGCGGACACGTTCACAGTCTCTATAGATAAATGTTCGAATTGTTCCTCGACACTTAGCTCCTGTACCATTTGAGTGTTCTTTTGTTGTCCTCCATGAATGTCATGTACTCGTTGCCTTCCACGGCTTCTACTACGACCTCTGCCACGCCCCCTTCCACGAGAGCGACCAAGGTTTTTAGGATTTGCCATATACACAGAAGCCCAATGATTTTGTTTACCACAAAAGTTACATGTCGTACCGAATGCTGGGCACCTGTTTCTTGGCGTTTTGTCGTGACTACGGCCACAGTTGTAACACACAGACCCATCGTGTTTACTGGTATGGGCCCGTACTGCGTCCACTTGCGATTGTGCACCGTCTGTGTTGACCGTCGTGAATTGCCGCATGTGTTCCGCCGACGCCTCGTATGTTTGGGCTAGATCAACGGCTTGGGCGAACGTAAGTTTGTCATTCTTCCCAAGAAGATCCTTCTGCAATTCCGGGTAGCGTGTGCCCGCTATGATTTGTTCTACTATCCTCACTTCTGCTTCCTCGTCATCTCTAAACTGACACTGCACTGCCTGTAGCCGGCACCGGCTGACGAAGTCGCTGATGGACTCGTGGGCACCCTGGTGGATTCTTTGCAAATGAAAACGAGCAAGCCTAAAGTTTACTTTAGGCTGAATTTGTTTTTCAAAGTGGTCCCACACTGTGACAGGGTCTTTTCGTTCAGCGTCATGTAGGTCCCATGAGTTAAAAAATTTGAGGCCCTGTTCCCCTGCAAATAACAGGATATGATCGACTTGCTTTTCAGCCTGAATGTCTTTGACTGAGAAATAAAGTTCACAGCGCTGTTTAAATAGTTTTATGGCCGAAATTAGGTTAGCACTAGACCAGTCCATGGTAGGGATGAGGGACGCCATGCTTTCCGTGTGTGAGTGATAATGGGAG
The DNA here is from genome assembly GCA_034190875.2 of Urechis unicinctus. NCBI lineage: Eukaryota > Metazoa > Annelida > Polychaeta > Xenopneusta > Urechidae > Urechis > Urechis unicinctus. The sequence continues at coordinate 18,726,872 of CM067356.1, forward strand.
AAATTGAGGATTCACCACAGTTTATAGGGTTTGCTACTGAGTTTCGTAGCCAGAATTACTCACAAACTTGCACTGGTGATATGGGCCTATTGTCCTTTTACCGCTGCCACCATGTAATATGATGTGAAGTGAAGGTGAAGACAGTTTTGTTGTCATGAGTTTACTTTCACCCAAGCGCATGACATAGACATAAACAATATGGCGAAGCCCGTGGGCGACCTCTAGTGAATAGCCATGAACTATATTGAGGTGGCACCACAAGCACTTATGTTAATCATAACGTTCATCACATTACAACCACTCTGAGTCTGCGTCATCAAAAAATTAACATCAGCAATTATGAAACAATTAAATGAAGTTAGAACGCCAATGGTCATCTCTACTAGTCCTCATTCTCTGATGCAGAAGTAGCTGATGAGTCTTGAGAAGGGGATACCAGTAGAGGAGATGATCAGCTGGATGTCTTCTTCATCAGAGCTTGCCTCATAGGTCAACTTGTCTGGAACGTTTCAAACGATCCCTTCGTGGCATTTCGATGTTATTTAGTAAGGACTCAAAAACATGAACGAAGAGAAGTGACAGGATACGATAAGTGTATATTTTCGTTGACAACAATCTAACGACGCGATGTCCAATGACGACGCGATGTCAAACTTTTACCACTTGAAGGGCCACGACGGCAATGTTTAATTAATTAGATAATTTCATTTAGTGAATGTTGATGTACAAGCTCTTTGTATTCTTTAGCAACTTTCTATACTTGTGGGGATTTTTTTTTACACTAGCTGGGAAAATGAACCGCATCACCTAATCCCGGATGGAGGCTTGTATTCGGATGTAGCTAAAGAATGCAGGTGATAGGGATGGCGGGCAAAAGATGCGGGCCCAACAGAAAGCTGGCAAGTGATATCATGTTCTGTTTTAGAAAAGAACTCCCCACATGTCAATTAATTTCATTTGTGAAGTAATATAATTAATATCTTTGCCTAGGCATCCAAATCATTCACCGGCCATTTTCCTGTGTGATTGTAATTATAATCTTTCAGTGAAAAAATTGTATATGAATATAATCATTGTTAACGAAGATCTTCATGTCTACAGGAAAAGAACTGAATGAAGAGATACAGATGACAAGGCTCGCCGCTCTTATTGATTATAACGATTTGTCTTCTGAGGAAGAAATTTAGTATTCTTAATAAACTAATTGAAATATGGTGTTGCTATTCTTTGTATATATTAGTTTGAGGCATTTTAAAATACTTGATGAGTTATCGGTCGGCCACTGTCGGCCCATCGACTTGCCACAATCAGCCGTGGGCCATCGGCGCAGCCACCGGTGGCCCATCAGCGTTGCGCTATCTGGGAACCGTCTCCTTTCGATTGATTGTCATACAAGAATGGTAGTCGGCAGTTGAGCATCATTGCATTCTCTAGAAGCTTTTTTAGGCAAAGAAATCTAATTGAGTAGGAACCTGGGTATACATTATGAACCAGGTCATTTCAACGCGTGTTGTGGCGTTTCGATGATACAAGCGCATGAGATGGGTCGCATCATCCCAACACCGGGTCGGACATAACCAAAATATTCCGGTCGATACGTCATGATTTGTATATGGCACTCAAATGACATATATCTTTTACATCATATGTTGGCAGTTAAAAATGTCCCTCTTCCGAATTCCCAACGATATGTAGTTTTTCTATCAATGATTTTGGTATAATTCTGATCAAGACTTGGATCATGTTATCCTTTGTGACGATGTGTGCCGGTGTAACATCTACAAAATAGGAGCATGTTTAACATTAAGGTGTCAAAAAGATGATGAATTTTGAAATTTATGGAAGGAGATTAAGGGCATGATCAATTGTAATTCCCACCTTCCTAATTCCATTGGTGATGTGTCGGGTGGTGATAACATTGTGCAGATGTGGAAAAACCATTATTATCAGTTGTTTCACTGTGTTTAGAGTAACAATTTGACTCTGTGTGTAAATCAGGACATAGTTACTGATGAAATTGAAGTACACGAAAAGGAAGTTGCTTCTGGCATAAAGCAGCTTGCCTGTAATAAATGTTGTGGCATTGATGCCATTACTGCTGAACATCTCAAGTATGCCTCTGATATTTGAGTTACTCTTTAAAGTAAATTACTGCGATGTTTCTTTGTACATGGCTACTTACCTGATTCTTTGATGTCTGTAATTTGAGTTCCTGTCATAAAGAACAAAACCTGTAAAATTACTTCTGTGGATAATTGTTGACCGTTGGAATTTAGGGGAACATATGCAGTGATATAATTATCTCATAGTGATCTCGCAGAGATATCAGCTCATGATATCTTAGTGACATCAGTATGCGATCTCATAGTGATCTCACAGAGATTTCACGCTGTGATATCAGCTTATGATATCTTTGTAGGATCAGTATGTGATCTCATAGTGATCTCACAGAGATTTCACGCTATGAAAGCAGCTCATGATATCTTTGTGAGATCAGTATGTGATCTCATAGTGATCTCACAGAGATCTCACGCTGTGATATCAGCTTATGATATCTTTGTAGGATCAGTATGTGATCTCATAGTGATCTCACAGAGATCTCACGCTGTGATATCAGCTTATGATATCTTTGTGAGATCAGTATGTGATCTCATAGTGATCTCACAGAGATCTCACGCTGTGATATCAGCTTATGATATCTGTGATATCAGCTTATGATATCTTTGTAGGATCAGTATGTGATCTCATAGTGATCTCACAGAGATCTCATGCTGTGATATCAGCTTATGATATCTTTGTGAGATCAATGTGTGAACTCAAAAACGACCTCACAGTGATATAACAACTGTCTCATATGCATGTGGCATCATGTGTGAGATCGTTGTGAGATCATCATGGGATCATAGTCTTGGCTGGGGTACAATGTATGATGTTAAAGGATGTGCCTCTGTTATTAGAAACCTGATTTTCAAGTTTTCACAGAGATTGCATATATATCAAAATCTTATTATTGTAAATATGTTGCAGTGTAGTCGGATGTATACATCCAACATTTTTTGTGTAAGCTGTGTGTTGTAAAGCTATCTATGTATCTGATCTATCTATCTATCTATCTATCTATCTATATTATCTATCTATCTATCTATCTATCTATCTATCTATCTATCTATCTATCTATCGATCTATCTATCTATCGATCTATCTATCTATCTATCTATCGATCTATCTATCGATCTATCTATCTATCTATCTATCTAGCGATCGGCTATCTATCTATCTATCTATGATCTATCTATCTATCGATCTATCTGGGATCTATCTATCTATCTATCTATCTATCTATCTATCTATCTATCTATCGATCTATCTATCTATCTATCTATCTATCTATCTATCTATCTATCTAGCCTGAGCTATCTATCTCTATCTATCTATCTATCTATCTATCTATCTATCTATCTATCTATCTATCTATCTATCTATCTATCTATCTATCTATGATCTATCTATCTATCTAATCTATCTATTATCTATCTATCTATCTATCTATCTATCTATCTATCTATCTATCTATCTATCTATCTATCTATCTTCTATCTATCTATCTAATCTATCTATCTATCTATCTATCTATCTATCTATCTATCTATCTATCTATCTATCTATCTATCTATCTATCTATCTATCTATCTATCTATCTTTCACTGTTTTCATGGGACAGGAGTGTTGTGTTATTTTCTTGACTGAATTAAACTTCCCTGAGCTGTTTCTGGGAGAGAACCGATCTTTCTCAATTCACCATAAGAATTGTGGACCTAGCTGGCATCTTATATCCCTCTTACCAACCATAACCCAACACTGAGTTGATCACAGCTGGTATCCTTGCAAAGGAATGTCAAATAGTATAATGCATCGAACATAGAATGATCGTGTGAACTAGTCCAACGCAACATCGAAATAAGAAGAGCGACCTAATCTCAATGGGTCCATAAATCCTCCCGCGAATCTGGCTAATTACATTACTACATCATGTTTTTTCACCATTAAACTACGGTCAAGTCAATAATTTTCGCGATATTAGTAAGACTCAAACCGCCTCCTGTCGATTGATTGTCATACATGAATGATATTCTGCAGTTGAGCATCAATGCATTCTCTGATCTGCCATCAAACAAATCGCTAGCTTGACATTAAGGTCAAGTCAGGTAACAAAGGAATCTTTTTTAGGCAAAGCAATCTAATTGAGTAGGAACCTGGGTATACATTATGAATTAGGTAATTTCCACGCGTGTTGTGGCGTTTCGATGATACAAGCGCATGAGATGGGTCGCATCATCCCAACACCGGGTCGGACATAACCAAAATATTCCGGTCGATACGTCATGATTTGTATATGGCACTCAAATGACATATATCTTTTACATCATATATGTTGGCAGTTAAAAATGTCCCTCTTCCGAATTCCCAACGATATGTAGTTTTTCTATCAATGATTTTGGTATAATTCTGATCAAGACTTGGATCATGTTATCCTTTGTGACGATGTGTGCCGGTGTAACATCTACAAAATAGGAGCATGTTTAACATTAAGGTGTCAAAAAGATGATGAATTTTGAAATTTGTGGAAGGAGATTAAGGGCATGATCAATTGTAATTCCCACCTTCCTAATTCCATTGGTGATGTGTCGGGTGGTGATAACATTGTGCAGATGTGGAAAAACCATTATTATCAGTTGTTTCACTGTGTTTAGAGTAACAATTTGACTCTGTGTGTAAATCAGGACATAGTTACTGATGAAATTGAAGTACACGAAAAGGAAGTTGCTTCTGGCATAAAGCAGCTTGCCTGTAATAAATGTTGTGGCATTGATGCCATTACTGCTGAACATCTCAAGTATGCCTCTGATATTTGAGTTACTCTTTAAAGTAAATTACTGCGATGTTTCTTTGTACATGGCTACTTACCTGATTCTTTGATGTCTGTAATTTGAGTTCCTGTCATAAAGAACAAACCTGTAAAATCACTTCCGTGGATAATTGTTGACCGTTGGAATTTAGGGGAACATATGCAGTGATATAATTATCTCATAGTGATCTCGCAGAGATATCAGCTCATGATATCTTAGTGACATCAGTATGCGATCTCATAGTGATCTCACAGAGATTTCACGCTGTGATATCAGCTTATGATATCTTTGTAGGATCAGTATGTGATCTCATAGTGATCTCACAGAGATTTCACGCTATGAAAGCAGCTCATGATATCTTTGTGAGATCAGTATGAGTGATCTCACAGAGATCTCATGCTGTGATATCAGCTTATGATATCTTTGTGAGATCAGTATGTGATCTCATAGTGATCTCACAGAGATCTCATGCTGTGATATCAGCTTATGATATCTTTGTGAGATCAATGTGTGAACTCAAAAACGACCTCACAGTGATATAACAACTGTCTCATATGCATGTGGCATCATGTGTGAGATCGTTGTGAGATCATCATGGGATCATAGTCTTGGCTGGGGTACAATGTATGATGTTAAAGGATGTGCCTCTGTTATTAGAAACCTGATTTTCAAGTTTTCACAGAGATTGCATATATATCAAAATCTTATTATTGTAAATATGTTGCAGTGTAGTCGGATGTATACATCCAACATTTTTGTCTGTGTAAGCTGTGTGTTGAATAAAGTTTATCTATCTATCTATCTATCTATCTATCTATCTATCTATCTATCTATCTATCTATCTATCTATATCTATCTATCTATCTCTCTATCTATCTATATCTATCTATCTATCTATCTCTAGCGATCTATCTATCTATCTATCTATCTATCGATCGTGAGATCAGTATGTGATCTACAGATCTATCTATCTATATCTAGCTATCTATGCTATATCTAGGATCAGTATCTATCTATCTATCTATCTATCTATCTAGATATCATCTATCGATCTATCTATCTATCTATCTATCTATCTATCTATCTATCTATCTATCTATCGATCTATCTATCTATCTATCTATCTATCGATCTATCTATCTATCTATCTATCTATCTAGCATCTAGCTATCTATCTATCTATCTATCTATCTATCTATCTATCTATCTATCTATCTATCTATCTATCTATCTATCTATCTATCTATCTATCTATCTATCTATATCTATCTGCTATCTATCTATCTATCTATCTCTATCTATCTATCTATCTATCTATCTATCTATCTATCTATCTATCAAAATCTATCTATCTATCTATCTATCTATCTATCTATCTATCTATCTATCTATCTATCTATCTATATCTATCTATCTATCTATCTATCTATCTATCTATCTATCTATCTATCTATCTATCTTTCACTGTTTTCATGGGACAGGAGTGTTGTGTTATTTTCTTGACTGAATTAAACTTCCCTGAGCTGTTTCTGGGAGAGAACCGATCTTTCTCAATTCACCATAAGAATTGTGGACCTAGCTGGCATCTTATTTCCCTCTTACCAACCATAACCCAACACTGAGTTGATCACAGCTGGTATCCTTGCAAAGGAATGTCAAATAGTATAATGCATCGAACATAGAATGATCGTGTGAACTAGTCCAACGCAACATCGAAATAAGAAGAGCGACCTAATCTCAATGGGTCCATAAATCCTCCCGCGAATCCATCAAACAAATC
>CM067356.1:18741048-18765059 GCA_034190875.2 Urechis unicinctus
TTTATTATAATCAATCGACAGAGGCGTTTGGTCTACTAATATCGCGAAAATTGCGCTGGACCGTAGTTTAATGGTGAAAAAAATGATGTAGTACAGTAATTATAGCCATATTCGCGGGAGGATTTATGGACCCATTGAGATTATGTCGCTCTTCTTATTCGATGTTCGTTGGACTAGTTCAACGTCATTCTATGTGCGATGCTATACTATTTGACATTCCCTTTGCAAGGATACCAGCTTTGATCAACTCAGTGTTGGTGTATTGCTTTGGTAGAGGGAAATAAGATGGCCAGCTAGGTCACAAATTCTTATGGGCAATTGAGAACGATCGGTTTCTCCCAGAAACAGATCAGGGAAGTTTAATCAGTTCATCAAGAAAAATAACACAACACTCCTGTACATGAAAAAACAGTTGAAAGATAGATTAGAAGATAGATAAACTTTTCTTCAACACACAGCTTACACAGACAAAAAATGTTGGCTGTATACATCCGACTACACTGCCAACATATTTACACGAATAGATTGTTTGATATATATGCAATCTGTGAAAACTGAAAATCAGGTTTCTAATAACAGAGGCACATCCTTTACATCATACCTTGTACCCCAGCCAGACTATTGTAAAGCTAGTATTTCTTAGCCTTCTCTTGCTGAGGCACGCTCTTTCGCTGATAGTACTGTTACTCAACGCACTCCGGTTGTAGTTGCTGGAAGTGGCGGACTAATCAGTAGGAAAACTCAACGCTGAGTCCTGCAGTAGAGTTGCTTATTTTGTGTATTTTATATGTTCAACAATGAAGCTCCCTGGAATTCTCGCGGTCCGAATCGGTTTCTCTGACTAGTTAGATGAATCTCCATTGACGGACCCATCTGTGGAACCTTATAAAGGGTCTCACATATGATAGGACAGGCTAAAACAATCCCCACGTGGACACGACGAGTCCACTTGGAGGGTGAACTCGCTTGCTGTAGAGGAAATTGCTGAAAATCAGGGTTACACCCTCCCAAAGAGTGGTGCTGATGTAACCCGGGCTCTCGTGCTGATAATTAAAGGGGGAGGCTTTTTAAGAAAACACGTATGAGTCACAAATTAGTATTATAACAATCCTCCCCAACCGTAATAAAGTTGAAACTCCACTGTTTCAATAAATTTTAGGAATTAAACCTTGAATTTTGGAAATTGACTCCCCCTGGTTAAATTAATTGAAGGGTTGATGAAATAAGGATTTTGGATAGAAGAGTATAAAGTAAAAGGGACCAGCACGACAACGAGCCCAATTATTATTAGATTTTGAATTTTGAATGAATCCCAGGGTAGCTTGGACCTGCCGCCAATACTGTTTGACAACTGGAACCACAACCATAACAAACTAGGTAATTATATAAGTTTACAATAATTTTTTTCAAATGATCTAATTTAGCTAGCCTAAATGTTTAAAATAAATATATAACAATGAAATGGAAAAAATTTAAAAATATGGAAAATCAAGGAGCAAGAATTCAGCTCCTACATTTATTATTTTGGCTGGAATTTCATCACTGCCAGGTGAGTTACAATTTTTAAGTTAGATAATTTCAGATTGAGTTCATTTCATTAGTTGGTTGAGGAAGATCTCTGATTAGTTTAGTTCTTTTTGGTGTAGTATCTTTTCATCTGCCGGAATTACTGACTAATGCACAGCTTTTTATTGAAAGTTGTGGATTCTTTGGATGTTGTGGATTTTGTTAAAAGCTGAGGGACATTCTAATTTTTCTAGAGGCTGGCCGATTGGGGTTCAATCCTTAATCTACTTTAGAAGCTATATGATAGTTTCCATTTACTTTTTACTTATTTGTGTGTGTTTATTCGGAGTGACAAGTCAGAAGACGTAAGCTTTGGCTACAAGGTGTTGCGCGTCGGGTGAAGGTCTATCTCCCTCTTGTATGGCGTAAAATACCTGGGAACAAATGAACTTACGGCAGCGATCAGTGTGTCTTGGTTATGGTAATGTAGAACGTAATTAAAAACATAGTGTTCAATGTGGTAATGGTAGTGGGTATGTTACTTATGTGTAATATTAATCAAACATCTCAAAATGAATATTGGTGTATCACGCAAAGAAAAGTGGAGGTGTTTTTTGAAGGATTGTGTATATTTGCATAAGGTGATTGGAGCGCGTGAAAAATGATTGACGGTTATTGTCAAAAGATAGTATTTAATAAAGCTATGTGCTGTGAGAGACTGTTCAGAATATTAAATGCCTCAAGAATTTTATTTTGCACTGGCCACTATCTAACATGAAAGCCCCGATACACAACGTGTGACATTTTTAGTATGTGTTGTACTGCGGGAGAGACAATATACACGACTCATTATATGTATTGAAAATTTAAAAGTTTACGATACTTCCCCATTAATAATTTGGGTAAATACGCAGTTTTCCCTAAGCTCAGACCCTTCATGAATTATCCCCCGAAATTATTGAATAATAAGATTACGTTATGGGTAAGGGTGAAACATAAAGGGTCGTTTAATTTACGGTGTCCGAATGATATGCCAGAGGGGGTGCGAAAAATAGGCGCATTTGGACTCACTTTTTGTAAGATTTTGTCTTATTATTGTCAGAATAGGGGCCCAAAATAATTTGAAAAATTGAGAATCATTTGCATTTGCGCTGGTGGAGAAGACAAGTGTTAAAAGTCTTCTTTTTTTTTTTAAAACCTGGACTCACAGTTTCTGGATTTCGTTTGGCGCAAAGGATGTGTGAAAATTAGCGTCAAATGTGTATGCCCTCTTTGAAGACTGCCTTTTGGACTTAAATTTTTAGGTGCAATAAAGGGTGCAGTTGGGCCTCGAACGCGTGTTTTTGGAATTAAAAAGGATCTGTATCCTTATAATTGGTGGGGGAAACAAATGAGGGTCATTTATTGTGTGAATGTCCCCCCTTTGAGTGCAGCATTTTTTAGCAAAGGAAAGTTTAAAGCCCGGGAAAAACGGCCGACTGTTAAACTTAAATTGACTGATAAACTGATTTCAGGCTTTGTTATCCTTTGAAACTAGGTTGATTTGTGTTGATCGCTTTATAAATTAAATTTGTCTAACCGTCAGGTTTCATGCGTTTAAATGCGTATACACGTGGCTGAGAAGTATCATAGGGTAAAATTTTTTTTTTTTTAATTTAGTGAAAGAATATGTGGTGAAGATTGTGTGAATAATTGCATATAAAAATGTTATGCATATAAAATGAATACAGGCGTCCTGTTTTTAGAAAAAAATATGGCAAAAATAATGACATGGTGGAAAATTGAAAGGAAATATGAGAAGAATACTTGAAAATATCAATGGGGTTAGGTAACATAATTACGTTATTGGTTCAAAAATGAAATAAGTGATTCACTAGTGTCATTGGACCACTTATCTGTGATGCGTGTATGCAATAGAGCCCTTAGTTGGTCAATATGGAGCATAAGCTAATCTATATAATTTAACATATTGTTCGTATTGCTGTCCTTGCATCTGGTGTCTGTCTTTGCGGAGGTTAAAATTAATGCGATAGCGGGAGGGGTGTTTAGTGTGGATGAGGGTAGCTTATTGCGGGAACGGAAGGGCCAAAGAGCAATAATAATGTTACGGTAAACCTCATTTTAATGTAATCTATGAGTTGAAGGTACTATACTATGGAAGAAGTTTGAAAGGGGGGTATGATGTCGTCATCTTCGATGTGTTTGATAGCGCCTAGACAAGTCGCTAGTTACGCCTTAGTTGAGTCGAGTGTGAAGAGCCGATGTACGCTGGCCGTTTGCCCTGGAAATCATGATCGCGTCGTAGCTGCGGCCTCGTGCCTGCTTCTCCTCGGCGTGGTGAAGCAATTGGTCACTATCTTCTCTAACGTGAGCGGTGTAAGCTTCGGGAAAATGTGTGCCGTTTTGGACACAGTGGAAGTTCGCCAACTACCACCCGGATCCTCCACCAAATGTATTAATTTCAACAATGAAGCTCCCTGGAATCTCGCGGTCCGAATCGTTTCTCTGACTAGATGAATCTCTCCGTGACTGACCCATCTGTGGACCTTATAAAGGGTCCACACGATAGGCCAGGCTAAAACAATCCCCACGTGACACGACGAGTCCACTTGGAGGGTGAACTCGCTTGCTGTGAGGATTGCTGAAATCAGGGTTACACCCCTCCCAAAGAGTGGTGTGATGTAACCCGGGCTCTCGTGCTGATAATTAAAGGGGGAGGCTTTTTAAGAACGTATGAGCCAAATAGTATTATAACATCCTCCCCAACCATAATAAAGTTGAACTTCCACTGTTCAATAAATTTAGAATTTACCCTTAAATTTTGAAATTGACTTTGTTAAACTAATTGAAGGTTGATGAAATGGAATTTGGAATATGAGTTATAAAGTAAAGGGACAGCACGACACGAGCCCAATATTATTAGATTTTGAATTTTGAGTGATCCCAGGGTAGCTTGGACATGCGCCAATACTGTTTGACATTGGCACATATCCATAACAAAATAGGTAATTATATAAGTTTACAATAATTTTTCAAATGATCTAATTTAGCTAGCCTAAATGTAATTAAAATAAATATATAACAATGAAATGGAAAGAATTAAAATATGGAATAATCTAGCCGTTATGACATTAATTACATTTTCACAGTATTACTCCGCACTAAAACCACATGGGAAAAAGCGATGAGCCTATACTTGACAATCGTGAAAATAGTAAAATAACTTATTGTAGCTAATTCAATTATTAATTTTGAAAGTATTTAACTTATGTCATGATAATTAAAATATACAAGAACAATGGACTAATGCCATGGAAGTGAAATTTGTGGATTTCTTTGGATGCTTCTTGAAGATGAAATATCTGGAGGGCTGCCGCATTGGGTTCGCCAGGTGTCGCTTGAGGGGAGGGGTGTGCGTTATCCGACGCCTGGTTGTGCCGTTGTGTGTCTCCACTGTATCTTGTGGTCAAGAAGACGTAAGCTTTGGCTACAAGGTGTTGGCGCGTCGGGTGAAGGCGCTATCTCCCTCTTGTATGGCGTAAATATACCTGGGAACAAATGAACTTACGGCAGCGATCAGTGTGTCTTGATTATGGGTAATGTAGGACGTATTAAAAACATGAGTGTTCAATGTGTAAGTGTGAGTGGGTATGTTACTTATGTGTAATATTATAACATCTCTCAAAATGAATATTGGTGTATCACGCAAAGAAAAGTGTGAGGTGTGTTTGAAGGATTGTGTATACTTTTGCATAAGGTGATTGGAGCGCGTGTAAATGATTGACGGTTATTGCAAAAGATAGTATTTAAGAAAGCTATGCTGCTGTGAGACTGTTTAGAATAGTTATGCCTCAAAGAATATATATGTTGCACATGGCCACTATCTAACATGTAAGTCCGGATACACAACGATGTGACACTTTAATTGTATGTGTTGTACGTGCGGGAGAAGATCAATATACACGACTCATATATGTATTGAGAATTAAATGTTTACGATACTTCTCCATTAATAATTTGATAAATACGCACGTCTTCCCTAAGCTGCAGATTCCTTCATGAGATTATACCCCGCATATACTTGAATAATATAAGATTAGCGTTATGGGTAATGTGTAACATAAAGGGTCGCTAATTTTACGCGTGTCCGCATGATATGCCAGACGGTGCGATAATAGCGCATTTGACTTCACTTATTGTAAGATTTTGTCTTATTATCTGCAGACATAGAGGCAAAATAATTGTGAATATAATTGATGATATCATTGTGTCAAGTTGGCGCTGCGTGGAAGAAGACAAGTTTTAAAAGTCTTCTTATAATTTAACCTGGACTCACAGTTTACTGGATTTCGTGTGGCGGCAAAGGATGTGTGAGATTAAGCGTCAAATGTGTATGTCACTTTGAAGACTGCCTTTTGAGACTTAAATTAGGTGCAATTAAAGGGTGGCAGCTTGGGCCCTCAGATACGCCGTGTTTATTGGAATTACAAAGGAGTCTGTAATCCTTGATAATTGGCGGGAGGCACAAATGAGGGTCTTTTATCTGTGTGAATGTCTGAGTGCAGCATGTTTGCAAAAGGAGTTTAACAGCCCTGGGTATACGGGCCGACTGTTAAAACCTTAAATTGGACTGATAAACATTTGAATTTCACGGCTTTGTTATCTTTGACACTAAGGTTGATTTGTGTTGATCGCTTTTATAAATTCGAATTTGTCTAACCGTCAGGTTCATGCGTTTGAATGCGTATAACACGTGGCTGAGATAGTATCATAGGTAAAATGTTATATGGTTTGGAATAGTGAAAGAAATATGTGTGTGAAGATTGTGTGAAATAATTGCATGTAAAAATGGTTATGCATATAAAATGAATATAGGCGTCCTGTTCTGAGAAGAAAGTATATGGCTAAAAATAATATGACATAGGTGGAAAAAAATTCTGAAAAGGGAAATATGAACGAAGAATACTATGAAAATGAATCAATGAGGCTAGGTAGACATAATTCGTTATTGGTTTCAAAATCGTAAATGCTCATCTTCCGCGCCACATCCTTGCGTCCTCGAAGACCCACTCATATTGTTCGCCAACAAACATAATATTAAATACTTAATTTGAATATGGAGGATATTTGACCTCGAATAATTTAACAAATTTCCCCGTCCTTGCATAAGGCTTGTCCGATGCGGGAGGTTAAAATTAAGGCGATAGCGGGAGGGGTGTTTTGTGTGGAGGAGGTACTTATGCGCGACGGAAGGTCCAAATGAGCAATAATAATTTTACGGTCAACTCATTTTAATGTAAAATATGAGTGAGGTACTTACCATGGAAGAAGTTGAAAGGGGGGTATGTGGTCGTCATCTCCGACGTCTTGATAGCGCCAGGTCGCTAGTACGCCTTAGTTGAGTCAGGTGGAAGAGGCCGATGTACGCTGCCGTTGCCCTGGATCATGATCGCGTCGTAGCTTGCGGCCTCTGTCTCTTCTCTCGGCGTGTGTAGCAATTGTCAGCTTTCTTCTCTAACGTGAGCGTGTAAGCTTCGGGAAAAAGTGTGCGTTGACGACAGTGGAAGTCGCCAAATACCCGGATTCTCCACCAAATGTAAAGCTAGTATTTCTTAGCCTTCTCTTGCTTATGCACGCTCTTCGTTATTGTAAAGTTACTCACTGCCTGTAGTTGCTGGAGTGGGGACTAATCAGAGGAAATTAACGCGAGTCCTGGAGTAGAGATGCTTATTTGGTTTATTTAATTTCAACAATGAAGCTCCCTGGAATCTCGCGGTCCGAATCGTTTCTCTGACTAGATGAATCTCTCCGTGACTGACCCATCTGTGGACCTTATAAAGGGTCCACACGATAGGCCAGGCTAAAACAATCCCCACGTGACACGACGAGTCCACTTGGAGGGTGAACTCGCTTGCTGTGAGGATTGTTGAAATCAGGGTTACACCCCTCTCAAAGAGTGGTGTGATGTAACCCGGGCTCTCGTGCTGATAATTAAAGGGGGAGGCTTTTTAAGAAGGTATGAGCCAAAATAGTATTATAACACTATGATCCCATGATGATCTCACAACGATCTCACACATGATGCCACATGCATATGAGACAGTTGTTATATCACTGTGAGGTCGTTTTTGAGTTCACACATTGATCTCACAAAGATATCATAAGCTGATATCACAGCATGATATCTCTGTGAGATCACTATGAGATCACATACTGATCCTACAAAGATATCATTAGTTGATATCACAGCGTGAGATCTCTGTGAGATCACTATCAGATCACATACTGATCTCACAAAGATATCATGAGCTGCTTTCATAGCGTGAAATCTCTGTGAGATCACTATGAGATCACATACTGATCCTACAAAGATATCATAAGCTGATATCACAGCGTGAAATCTCTGTGAGATCACTATGAGATCGCATCTGATGTCACTAAGATATCATTAGTTGATATCACTGAGATGAGATCGATCATACTGATGTCACTAAGATATCATGAGCTGATATCTCTGCGAGATCACTATGAGATAATTATATCACTGCATATGTTCCCCTAAATTCCAACGGTCAACAATTATCCACGGATGTGATTTTACAGGTTTGTTCTTTATGACAGGAACTCAAATTACAGACATCAAAGAATCAGGTAAGTAGCCATGTACAAAGAAACATCGCAGTAATTTACTTTAAAGAGTAACTCAAATATCAGAGGCATACTTGAGATGTTCAGCAATAATGGCATCAATGCCACAACATTTATTACAGGCAAGCTGCTTTATGCCAGAAGCAACTTCCTTTTTGTGTACTTCAATTTCATCAGTAACTATGTCCTGATTTACACACAGAGTCAAATTGTTACTCTAAACACAGTGAAACAACTGATAATAATGGTTTTTCCACATCTGCACAATGTTATCACCACCCGACACATCACCAATGGAATTAGGAAGGTGGGAATTACAATTGATCATGCCCTTAATCTCCTTCCACAAATTTCAAAATTCATCATCTTTTTGACACCTTAATGTTAAACATGCTCCTATTTTGTAGATGTTACACCGCACACACATCGTCACAAAGGATAACATGATCCAAGTCTTGATCAGCATTATACCAAAATCATTGATAGAAAAACTACACATCGTTGGGAATTCGGATGAGGGACATTTTGAACTGCCAATATATGATGTAAAAGATATATGTCATTTGAGTGCCATATACAAATCATGACGTATCGACCGGAATATTTTGGTTATGTCCGACCCGGTGTTGGGATGATGCGACCCATCTCATGCGCTTGTATCATCGAAACGCCACAACACGCGTGGAAATTACCTAATTCATAATGTATACCCAGGTTCCTACTCAATTAGGTTGCTTTGCCTAAAAAGGATTCCTTTGTTACCTGACTTGACCTTAATGTCAAGCTAGCGATTTGTTTGATGGCAGATCAGAGAATGCATTGATGCTCAACTGCAGAATATCATTCATGTATGATAATCAATCGACAGGAGGCGGTTTGAGTCTTACTAATATCGCGAAAATTATCGACTTGACCGTAGTTTAATGGTGAAAAAAATGATGTAGTAAAGTATTAGCCAGATTCGCGGGAGGATTTATGGACCCATTGAGATTAGGTCGCTCTTCTTATTTCGATGTTGCGTTGGACTAGTTCACACGATCATTCTATGTTCGATGCATTATACTATTTGACATTCCTTTGCAAGGATACCAGCTGTGATCAACTCAGTGTTGGGTTATGGTTGGTAAGAGGGAAATAAGATGCCAGCTAGGTCCACAATTCTTATGGTGAATTGAGAAAGATCGGTTCTCTCCCAGAAACAGCTCAGGGAAGTCTAATTCAGTCAAGAAAATAACACAACACTCCTGTCCCATGAAAACAGTGAAAGATAGATAGATAAACTTTATTCCACACACAGCTTACACAGACAAAAATATTGGATGTATACATCCGACTACACTGCAACATATTTACAATAATATGATTTTGATATATATGCAATCTCTGTGAAAACTTGAAAATCAGGTTTCTAATAACAGAGGCACATCCTTTAACATCATACATTGTACCCCAGCCAAGACTATTGTAAAGCTAGTATTTCTTAGCCTTCTCTTGCTTATGCACGCTCTTCGTTATTGTAAAGTTACTCACTGCCTGTAGTTGCTGGAGTGGGGACTAATCAGAGGAAATTAACGCGAGTCCTGGAGTAGAGATGCTTATTTGGTTTATTTAATTTCAACAATGAAGCTCCCTGGAATCTCGCGGTCCGAATCGTTTCTCTGACTAGATGAATCTCTCCGTGACTGACCCATCTGTGGACCTTATAAAGGGTCCACACGATAGGCCAGGCTAAAACAAACAATCCCACGTGACACGACGAGTCCACTTGGAGGGTGAACTCGCTTGCTGTGAGGATTGTTGAAATCAGGGTTACACCCCTCTCAAAGAGTGGTGTGATGTAACCCGGGCTCTCGTGCTGATAATTAAAGGGGGAGGCTTTTTAAGAAGGTATGAGCCAAAATAGTATTATAACATCCTCCCCAACCATAATAAAGTTGAACTTCCACTGTTCAATAAATTTAGAATTTACCCTTAAATTTTGAAAATTGACTTTGTTAAACTAATTGAAGGTTGATGAAATGGAATTTGGAATATGAGTTATAAAGTAAAGGGACAGCACGACACGAGCCCAATATTATTAGATTTTGAATTTTGAGTGATCCCAGGGTAGCTTGGACATGCGCCAATACTGTTTGACATTGGCACATATCCATAACAAAATAGGTAATTATATAAGTTACAATAATTTTTCAAATGATCTAATTTAGCTAGCCTAAATGTAATTAAAATAAATATATAACAATGAAATGGAAAGAATTAAAATATGGAATAATCTAGCCGTTATGACATTAATTACATTTTCACAGTATTACTCCGCACTAAAACCACATGGGAAAAAGCGATGAGCCTATACTTGACAATCGTGAAAATAGTAAAATAACCTATTGTAGCTAATTCAATTATTAATTTTGAAAGTATTTAACTTATGTCATGATAATTAAATATACAAGAACAATGGACTAATGCCATGGAAGTGAAATTTGTGGATTTCTTTGGATGCTTCTTGAAGATGAAATATCTGGAGGGCTGCCGCATTGGGTTCGCCAGGTGTCGCTTGAGGGGAGGGGTGTGCGTTATCCGACGCCTGGTTGTGCCGTTGTGTGTCTCCGCTTTATCCTTGGTCAGGAAGACGTAAGCTTTGGCTACAAGGTGTTGGCGCGTCGGGTGAAGGCGCTATCTCCCTCTTGTATGGCGTAAATATACCTGGGAACAAATGAACTTACGGCAGCGATCAGTGTGTCTTGGTTATGGGTAATGTAGGACGTATTAAAAACATGAGTGTTCAATGTGTAAGTGTGAGTGGGTATGTTACTTATGTGTAATATTATAACATCTCAAAATGAATATTGGTGTATCACGCAAAAAAAAAAGTGTGAGGTGTGTTTGAAGGATTGTGTATACTTTGCATAAGGTGATTGGAGCGCGTGTAAAATGATTGACGGTTATTGCAAAAGATAGTATTTAATAAAGCTATGCTGCTGTGAGACTGTTTAGAATAGTTATGCCTCAAAGAATATATATGTTTGCACATGGCCACTATCTAACATGTAAGTCCGGATACACAACGATGTGACACTTTAATTGTATGTGTTGTACGTGCGGGAGAAGATCAATATACACGACTCATATATATGTATTGAGAATTAAATGTTTACGATACTTCTCCATTAATAATTTGATAAATACGCACGTCTTCCCTAAGCTGCAGATTCCTTCATGAGATTATACCCCGCATATACTTGAATAATATAAGATTAGCGTTATGGGTAATGTGTAACATAAAGGGTCGCTAATTTTACGCGTGTCCGCATGATATGCCAGACGGTGCGATAATAGCGCATTTGACTTCACTTATTGTAAGATTTTGTCTTATTATCTGCAGACATAGAGGCAAAATAATTGTGAATATAATTGATGATATCATTGTGTCAAGTTTGCGCTGCGTGGAAGAAGACAAGTTTTAAAAGTCTTCTTATAATTTAACCTGGACTCACAGTTTACTGGATTTCGTGTGGCGGCAAAGGATGTGTGAGATTAAGCGTCAAATGTGTATGTCACTTTGAAGACTGCCTTTTGAGACTTAAATTAGGTGCAATTAAAGGGTGGCAGCTTGGGCCTCAGATACGCCGTGTTTATTGGAATTACAAAGGAGTCTGTAATCCTTGATAATTGGTGGAGGCACAAATGAGGGTCTTTTATCTGTGTGAATGTCTGAGTGCAGCATGTTTGCAAAAGGAGTTTAACAGCCCTGGGTATACGGGCCGACTGTTAAAACCTTAAATTGGACTGATAAACATTTGAATTTCACGGCTTTGTTATCTTTGACACTAAGGTTGATTTGTGTTGATCGCTTTTATAAATTCGAATTTGTCTAACCGTCAGGTTCATGCGTTTGAATGCGTATAACACGTGGCTGAGATAGTATCGTAGGTAAAATGTTATATGGTTTGAATAGTGAAAGAAATATGTGTGTGAAGATTGTGTGAAATAATTGCATATAAAAATGGTTATGCATATAAAATGAATATCGGCGTCCTGTTCTGAGAAGATAGTATATGGCTAAAAATAATATGACATAGGTGGAAAAAATTCTGAAAAGGGAAATATGAACAAAGAATACTATGAAAATGAATCAATGAGGCTAGGTAGACATAATTCGTTATTTGTTTCAAAATCGGTAATGCTCATCTTCCGCGCCACATACTTGCGTCCTCGAAGACCCACTCATATTGTTCGCCAACAAACATAATATTAAATACTTAATTTGAATATGGAGGATATTTGACCTCGAATAATTTAACAAATTTTTCGTTTTCCTGTCCTTGCATAAGGCTTGTCCGATGCGGGAGGTTAAAATTAAGGCGATAGCGGGAGGGGGGTTTTTTTGTGTGGAGGAGGTACTTATGCGCGACGGAAGGTCCAAATGAGCAATAATAATTTTACGGTCAACTCATTTTAATGTAAAATATGAGTGAGGTACTTACCATGGAAGAAGTTGAAAGGGGGGTATGTGGTCGTCATCTCCGACGTCTTGATAGCGCCAGGTCGCTAGTACGCCTTAGTTGAGTCAGGTGGATGTACGAGGCCGATCTGATCGCGTGTAGCTTGCGGCCTTGCCCTGGATCATGATCGCGTCGTTGACGACTGGAAGTCGCGGCCCATCCAAATGTTTCTCTTCTCTTGCTTATGCACGCTCTTGTTATTGTAAAGTTACAAGTTGCTGTCAGCTTTCTTCAACAATGAACGCGGTGAGTTTCTCTGTAAGCTTCGGGAAAAACACGATGGCGATTGATCCAAGCACGATGTGACTCACTACAATGCGTGGTGTAATCTCACACGGTCCGAATGATTTCTCTGACTAGATGACATGACTGATATGAGTCCACACGATAGGCCAGGCTAAAAACAATTTCCACGTGACACGACGTTGAAATCACTGTGAGGTCGTTTTTGAGGGTTACACACCTCTGATGGTGTGATCACAAAGATATCATAATTAAAGGGGGAGGCTTTTTTCAGCAGGTATGAGCCAAAATAGTGTGAGATCACTATGATCCCATGATGACATAACGATCACATGATGCCACACAAAGATATCATGTGAGGTCGTGATTTCACACATTGATCTCAGCGTGATATCACAGCAAATATCTCTGTGAGATCACTATGAGATCACATACTGATCCTACAAAGATATCATTAGTTGATATCACAGCGTGAAATATCTGTGAGATCACTATCAGATCACATACTGATCTCACAAAGATATCATGAGCTGCTTTCATAGCGTGAAATCTCTGTGAGATCACTATGAGATCACATACTGATCCTACAAAGATATCATAAGCTGATATCACAGCGTGAAATCTCTGTGTGATCACTATGAGATCGCATACTGATGTCACTAAGATATCATGAGCTGATATCTCTGCGAGATCACTATGAGATAATTATATCACTGCATATGTTCCCCTAAATTCCAACGGTCAACAATTATCCATGGATGTGATTTTACAGGTTTGTTCTTTATGACAGGAACTCAAATTACAGACATCAAAGAATCAGGTAAGTAGCCATGTACAAAGAAACATCGCAGTAATTTACTTTAAAGAGTAACTCAAATATCAGAGGCATACTTGAGATGTTCAGCAATAATGGCATCAATGCCACAACATTTATTACAGGCAAGCTGCTTTATGCCAGAAGCAACTTCCTTTTTGTGTACTTCAATTTCATCAGTAACTATGTCCTGATTTACACACAGAGTCAAATTGTTACTCTAAACACAGTGAAACAACTGATAATAATGGTTTTTCCACATCTGCACAATGTTATCACCAGCCGACACATCACCAATGGAATTAGGAAGGTGGGAATTACAATTGATCATGCCCTTAATCTCCTTCCACAAATTTCAAAATTCATCATCTTTTTGACACCTTAATGTTAAACATGCTCCTATTTTGTAAATGTTACAACCGGCACACACACATCGTCACAAAGGATAACATGATCCAAGTCTTGATCAGCATTATACCAAAATCATTGATAGAAAAACTACACATCGTTGGGAATTCGGATGAGGGACATTTTGAACTGCCAATATATGAAGTAAAAGATATGTCATTTGAGTGCCATATATACAAATCATGACGTATCGACCGGAATATTTTGGTTATGTCCGACCCCGGTGTTGGGATGATGCGACCCATCTCATGCGCTTGTATCATCGAAACGCCACAACACGCGTGGAAATTACCTAATTCATAATGTATACCCAGGTTCCTACTCAATTAGGTTGCTTTGCCTAAAAAAAGGATTCCTTTGTTACCTGACTTGACCTTAATGTCAAGCTAGCGATTTGTTTGATGGCAGATCAGAGAATGCATTGATGCTCAACTGCAGAATATCATTCATGTATAACAATCAATCGACAGGAGGCGGTTTGAGTCTTACTAATATCGCGAAAATTATCGACTTGACCGTAGTTTAATGGTGAAAAAAAATGATGATGTAGTAAAGTAATTAGCCAGATTCGCGGGAGAGATTTATGGACCCATTGAGATTAGGTCGCTCTTCTTATTTCGATGTTGCGTTGGACTAGTTCACACGATCATTCTATGTTCGATGCATTATACTATTTGACATTCCTTTGCAAGGATACCAGCTGTGATCAACTCAGTGTTGGGTTATGGTTGGTAAGAGGGAAATAAGATGCCAGCTAGGTCCACAATTCTTATGGTGAATTGAGAAAGATCGGTTCTCTCCCAGAAACAGCTCAGGGAAGTCTAATTCAGTCAAGAAAATAACACAACACTCCTGTCCCATGAAAACAGTGAAAGATAGATAGATAAACTTTATTCAACACACAGCTTACACAGACAAAAATGTTGGATGTATACATCCGACTACACTGCAACATATTTACAATAATATGATTTTGAGATATATATGCAATCTCTGTGAAAACTTGAAAATCAGGTTTCTAATAACAGAGGCACATCCTTTAACATCATACATTGTACCCCAGCCAAGACTTTGATCCCATGATGATCTCACAACGGTCTCACACATGATGCCACATGCATATGAGACAGTTGTTATATCACTGTGAGGTCGTTTTTGAGTTCACACATTGATCTCACAATCATAAGCTGATATCACATGAGATCTCTGATATCATACAAAGTGAAGCTGATCTCTGTGAGATCACTATGAGATCACATACTGATCCTACAAAGATATAATTCACTATGAGATCACATACTGATCACAAAGATATCATAAGCATCAAGCGTTGATCACAGCGTGAAATCTCTGTGAGATCATTATGAGATCACATACTGATACACTAAGATATCACTAAGATGATCATGAGCTGTGAGATCTCTGTGAGATCACTATATCACATACTGATGTCATAATTATATCATGAGCTGATATCTCTGCGAGATGTTTCATCTCTAATCGACTATCCATCACATATGTCACTAAGATAAAGTTGATATCCAACGGTCAACAATTATCCACGATCACTTACATTTACAGGTTTTGTCCTTTATGACAGGAACTCAAATTACAGACATATAAGAATCAGGTAAATTCCAACGGTAGCCATGTACAAAGAAACAACGCAGTAATTTACTTTTGAAAAGAGTAACTCAAATATCAGAGGCATACTTGAGATGTCAAATATCAGAGGCATACTTAAGATGTTCAGCATCAATGGCCATCAATGCCACAACATTTATTACAGGCAAGCTGCTTTATGCCAGAAGCAACTTCCTTTTTTGTGTACTTCAATTTCATCAGTAACTATGTCCTGATTTACACACAGAGTCAAATTGTTACTCAAACACAGTGAAACAACTGATAATAATGGTTTTTTTCCCACATCTGCACAATGTTATCACCACCCGACACATCACCAATGGAATGGAATTAGGAAGGTGGGAATTACAATTGATCATGCCCTTAATCTCCTTCCACAAATTTCAAAATTCATCATCATCTTTTTGACACCTTAATGTTAAACATGCTCCTATTTTGTAGATGTTACACCGGCACACATCGTCACAAAGATAACACATGATCAATCTTGATCAGAATTATACCAAAATCATTGATAGAAAAAACTACATATCGTTGGGAATTCGGATGAGGGACATTTTTAACTGCCAACATATGATGTAAAAGAGATATATGTCATTTGAGTGCCATACAAATATACAATCATGACGTATCGACCGGAATATTTTGGTTATGTCCGACCCGGTGTTGGGATGATGCGACCCATCTCATGCGCTTGTATCATCGAAACGCCACAACACGCGTGGAAATTACCTAATTCATAATGTATACCCAGGTTCCTACTCAATTAGGTTGCTTTGCCTAAAAAGGATTCCTTTGTTACCTGACTTGACCTTAATGTCAAGCTAGCGATTTGTTTGATGGCAGATCAGAGAATGCATTGATGCTCAACTGCAGAGAATATCATTCATGTATGATAATCAATCGACAGGAGGCGGTTTGAGTCTTACTAATATCGCGAAAATTATCGACTTGACCGTAGTTTAATGGTGAAAAAAATGATGTAGTAAAGTAATTAGCCAGATTCGCGGGAGGATTTATGGACCCATTGAGATTAGGTCGCTCTTCTTATTTCGATGTTGCGTTGGACTAGTTCACACGATCATTCTATGTTCGATGCATTATACTATTTGACATTCCTTTGCAAGGATACCAGCTGTGATCAACTCAGTGTTGGGTTATGGTTGGTAAGAGGGAAATAAGATGCCAGCTAGGTCCACAATTCTTATGGTGAATTGAGAAAGATCGGTTCTCTCCCAGAAACAGCTCAGGGAAGTCTAATTCAGTCAAGAAAATAACACAACACTCCTGTCCCATGAAAACAGTGAAAGATAGATAGATAAACTTTATTCCACACACAGCTTACACAGACAAAAATGTTGGATGTATACATCCGACTACACTGCAACATATTTACAATAATAAGATTTTGATATATATGCAATCTCTGTGAAAACTTGAAAATCAGGTTTCTAATAACAGAGGCACATCCTTTAACATCATACATTGTACCCCAGCCAAGACTTTGATCCCATGATGATCTCACAACGGTCTCACACATGATGCCACATGCATATGAGACAGTTGTTATATCACTGTGAGGTCGTTTTTGAGTTCACACATTGATCTCACAAAGATATCATAAGCTGATATCACAGCATGAGATCTCTGTGAGATCACTATGAGATCACATACTGATCCTACAAAGATATCATAAGCTGATATCACAGCGTGAGATCTCTGTGAGATCACTATCAGATCACATACTGATCTCACAAAGATATCATGAGCTGCTTTCATAGCGTGAAATCTCTGTGAGATCACTATGAGATCACATACTGATCCTACAAAGATATCATAAGCTGATATCACAGCGTGAAATCTCTGTGAGATCACTATGAGATCGCATACTGATGTCACTAAGATATCATTAGTTGATATCACAGCGTGAGATCTCTGTGAGATCACTATCAGATCACATACTGATGTCACTAAGATATCATGAGCTGATATCTCTGCGAGATCACTATGAGATAATTATATCACTGCATATGTTCCCCTAAATTCCAACGGTCAACAATTATCCACAGAAGTAATTTTACAGGTTTTGTTCTTTATGACAGGAACTCAAATTACAGACATCAAAGAATCAGGTAAGTAGCCATGTACAAAGAAAACATCGCAGTAATTTACTTAAAAGAGTAACTCAAATATCAGAGG
The DNA here is from genome assembly GCA_034190875.2 of Urechis unicinctus. Taxonomy (NCBI): domain Eukaryota; kingdom Metazoa; phylum Annelida; class Polychaeta; order Xenopneusta; family Urechidae; genus Urechis; species Urechis unicinctus. The sequence goes on from CM067356.1 coordinate 18,759,013, forward strand.
CATACCTGAGATGTTCAGCAGTAATGGCATCAATGCCACAACATTTATTACAGGCAAGCTGCTTTTATGCCAGAAGCAACTTCCTTTTCGTGTACTTCAATTTCATCAGTAACTATGTCCTGATTTACACACAGAGTCAAATTGTTACTCAAAACACAGTGAAACAACTGATAATAATGGTTTTTCCACATCTGCACAATGTTATCACCACCGACACATCACCAATGGAATTAGGAAGGTGGGAATTACAATTGATCATGCCCTTAATCTCCTTCCATAAATTTCAAAATTCATCATCTTTTTGACACCTTAATGTTAAACATGCTCCTATTTTGTAGATGTTACACCGGCACACATCGTCACAAAGGAAAACATGATCCAAGTCTTGATCAGAATTATACCAAAATCATTGATAGAAACCTACATATCGTTGGGAATTCGGATGAGGGACATTTTTAACTGCAACATATGATGTAAAAGATATATGTCATTTGAGTGCCATATACAAATCATGACGTATCGACCGGAATATTTTTGGTTATGTCCGACCCGGTGTTGGGGATGATGCGACCCATCTCATGCGCTTGTATCATCGAAACGCCACAACACGCGTGGAAATTACCTAATTCATAATGTATACCCAGGTTTCCTACTCAATTAGATTTAGCTTTGCCTAAAAAGGATTCCTTTGTTACCTGACTTGACCTTAATGTCAAGCTAGCGATTTGTTTGATGGCAGATCAGAGAATGCATTGATGCTCAACTGCAGAATATCATTCATGTATGATAATCAATCGACAGGAGGCGGTTTGAGTCTTACTAATATCGCGAAAATTATCGACTTGACCGTAGTTTAATGGTGAAAAAAATGATGTAGTAAAGTAATTAGCCAGATTCGCGGGAGGATTTATGGACCCATTGAGATTAGGTCGCTCTTCTTATTTCGATGTTGCGTTGGACTAGTTCACACGATCATTCTATGTTCGATGCATTATACTATTTGACATTCCTTTGCAAGGATACCAGCTGTGATCAACTCAGTGTTGGGTTATGGTTGGTAAGAGGGAAATAAGATGCCAGCTAGGTCCACAATTCTTATGGTGAATTGAGAAAGATCGGTTCTCTCCCAGAAACAGCTCAGGGAAGTCTAATTCAGTCAAGAAAATAACACAACACTCCTGTCCCATGAAAACAGTGAAAGATAGATAGATAAACTTTATTCAACACACAGCTTACACAGGCAAAAATGTTGGATGTATGCATCCGACTAGACTGCAACATATTTACAATAATAAGATTTTGAGATACATGCAATCTCTGTGAAAACTTGAAAATCAGGTTTCTAATAACAGAGGCACATCCTTTAACATCATAAATTGTACCCCAGCCAAGACTATGATCTCATGCTGATCTCACAATGATCTCACACATGATGCCACATTATGAGACAGTTGTGATATCACTGTGAGATCGTTATTGAGTTCACACATTGATCTCACAAAGATATCATGAGCTGATATCATGGCATGAAATCTCTGTGAGATCACTATGAGATCACATACTGATCCTACAAAGATATCATTAGCTGATATCACAGCGTGAAAAATCACTCTGTGAGATCATATATGAGATCACATACTGATCTCACTAAGATACCATGAGCTGATATCTCTGTGAGATCACTATGAGATAATTATATCACTGCATATGTTCAGCTAAATTCCAACGGTAACAACAATTATCCACGGAAGTGATTTTACAGGTTTTGTCCTTTATGACAGGAACTAAAATTACAGACATCAAAGAATCAGGTAAGTAGCCATGTACAAAGAAACAACGCAGTAATTTTCTTAAAAGAGTAACTCATATATCAGAGGCATACTGGAGATGTTCAGTAGTAATGTCATCAATGCCACAACATTTATTACAGGCAAGCTGATTTATGCCAGAAGCAACTTCCTTTTCGTGTACTTCAATTTCATCAGTAACTATGTCCTGATATACACACAGAGTCAAATTGTTACTCTAAACACAGTTAAACAACTCATAATAATGGTTTTTCCACATCAACACAATGTTATCACCACCCGACACATCACCAATGGAATTAGGAAGGTGGGTATTACAATTGATCATGCCCTTAATCTCCTTTCATAAATTTCAAAATTCATCATCTTTTTGACACCTTAATGTTAAACATGCTCCTATTTTGTAGATGTTACACTGGCACACAACGTCACAAAGGATAACATGATCCAAGTCTTGATCAGAATTATACCAAAATCATTGATAGAAACACTACATATCGTTGGGAATTCGGATGAGGGACATTTTAAACTGCCAACATATGATGTAAAAGATATATGTCATTTGAGTGCCATATACAAATCATGACGTATCGACCGGAATATTTTGATGTCCGACCCGGTGTTGGGATGATGCGACCCATCTCATGCGCTTGTATCATCGAAACGCCACAACACGCGTGGAAATATAATTCATAATGTATACCCAGGTTCCTACTCAATTAGATTTCTTTGCCTAAAAAAGATTCCTTTGTTACCTGACTTGACCTTAATGTCAAGCTAGCGATTTGTTTGATGGCAGATCAGAGAATGCATTGATGCTCAACTGCAGAATATCATTCATGTATGACAATCAATCGAAAGGAGGCGGTTTGAGTCTTACTAATATCGCGAAAATTATTGACTTGACCTTAGTTTAATGGTGAAAAAAATGATGTAGTAAAGTAATTAGCCAGATTCGCGGGAGGATTTATGGACCCATTGAGATTAGGTCGCTCTTCTTATTTCGATGTTGCGTTGGACTAGTTCACACGATCATTCTGTGTTCGATGCATTATACTATTTGACATTCCTTTGCAAGGATACCAGCTGTGATCAACTCAGTGTTGGGTTATGGTTGGTAAGAGGGAAATAAGATGCCAGCTAGGTCCACAATTCTTATGGTGAATTGAGAAAGATCGGTTCTCTCCCAGAAACAGCTCAGGGAAGTCTAATTCAGTCAAGAAAATAACACAACACTCCTGTCCCATGAAAACAGTGAAAGATAGATAGATAAACTTTATTCCACACACAGCTTACACAGACAAAAATGTTGGATGTATACATCCGACTACACTGCAACATATTTACAATAATAAGATTTTGATATATATGCAATCTCTGTGAAAACTTGAAAATCAGGTTTCTAATAACAGAGGCACATCCTTTAACATATACATTGTACCCAGCCAAGACTTTGATCCCATGATGATCTCACAACGGTCTCACCACATGATGCCACATGCATATGAGACAGTTGTTATATCACTGTGAGGTCGTTTTGTGAGTTCACACATTGATCTCACAAAGATATCATAAGCTGATATCACAGCATGAGATCTCTGTGAGATCACTATGAGATCACATTACTGATCCTACAAAAGATATCATAAGCTGATTATCACAGCGTGCGATCTCTGTGAGATATCAGATCACATACTGATCTCACACAAGATATCATGAGCTGCTTTTCATCGACTCTGTTGATCACTATGCGATCAAAATGATCCTACAAGATATCATAAGCTGATACACAGCGTGAAATATCTGTGAGATCACTATGAGATCGCATACTGATGTCACTAAGATATCATTATTAGTTTGATATCACAGCGTAAGATCTCTGTGAGATCACTATCAGTATCACATTTGATGTCACTAAGATACATGAGCTGATATCTCTGCGAGATCACCTATGAGATAATTATATCACTGGCATATGTTCCCCTAAATTCCAACGGTCAACAATTATCCACGGATGTGATTTTACAGGTTTGTTCTTTATGACAGGAACTAAATTACAGACATCAAAGAATCAGGTAAGTAGCCATGTACAAAGAAATCATCGCAGTAATTTACTTTAAAAGAGTAACTCAAATATCAGAGGCATACTTGAGATGTTCCAGCAATAATGGCATCAATGCCACAACATTTATTACAGGCAAAGCTTTTATGCCAGAAGCAACTCCCTTTTCGTGTACTTCAATTTCAATCAGTAACTATGTCCTGATTTACACACAGAGTCAAATTGTTACTCTAAACACAGTGAAACAACTGATCAACCATGGTTTTTCCACATCTGCACAATGTTATCACCAGCCGACACATCACCAATGGATGGAATTAGGAAGGTGGGTGATTACAATTGATCATGCCCTAATCCTCCTTTCACACATTTTCAAAATTCATCATCTTTTTGACACCTTAATGTTAAACATGCTCCTATTTTGTAAATGTTACACTTGGCCACACACATCGTCACAAAGGATAACATGATCCAAGTCTGATCAGCATTATTATACCAAAATCATTGATAGAAAAACTACACATCGTTGTGGATTCGGATGAGGGACATTTTTAACCCCCCTCGACTGCCAAATATATGATGTAAAAGATATATGTCATTTGAGTGCCATATACAAATCATGGACGTATCGACCGGAATATTTGGGTTATGTCCGACTCGGTGTTGGGATGAATGCGACCCATCTCATGCGCTTGTATCATCGAAACGCCACAACACGCGTTGATTGAAATTACCTAATTCATAATGTATACCCAGGTTCCTACTCAATTAGATTGCTTTGCCTAAAAATAGATTCCTTTGTTACCTGACTTGACCTTAATGTCAAGCTAGCGATTTGTTTGATGGCAGATCAGAGAATGCATTGATGCTCAACTGCAGAATATCATTCATGTATGACAATCAATCGACAGGAGGCGGTTTGAGTCTTACTAATATCGCGAAAATTATTGACTTGACCGTAGTTAGTTTAATGGTGAAAAAAATGATGTAGTAATGTAATTAGCCAGATTCGCGGGAGGATTTATGGACCCATTGAGATTAGGTCGCTCTTCTTATTTCGATGTTGCGTTGGACTAGTTCACACGATCATTCTATGTTCGATGCATTATACTATTTGACATTCCTTTGCAAGGATACCAGCTGTGATCAACTCAGTGTTGGGTTATGGTTGGTAAGAGGGAAATAAGATGCCAGCTAGGTCCACAATTCTTATGGTGAATTGAGAAAGATCGGTTCTCTCCCAGAAACAGCTCAGGGAAGTTTAATTCAGTCAAGAAAATAACACAACACTCCTGTCCCATGAAAAACAGTGAAGAGATAGATAGATAAACTTTATTCCACACACAGCTTACACAGACAAAAATGTTGGATGTATACATCCGACTAGACTGCAACATATTTACAATAATAAGATTTTGAGATACATGCCATCTCTGTGAAAACTTGAAAATCAGGTTTCTAATAACAGAGGCACATCCTTTAACATCATAAATTGTACCCCAGCCAAGACTATGATCTCATGCTGATCTTACAATGATCTCACACATGATGCCACCTTATGAGACAGTTGTGATATCACTGTGAGATCGTGATTGAGTTCACACATTGATGTCACAAAGATATCATTAGCTGATATCACAGCCTGTGATTTCTGTGAGATCACTATGAGATCACATACTGATCCTACAAAGATATCATAAGCTGATATCACAGCGTGAAATCTCTGTGAGATCACTATCGATCACATACTGATCACAAAGATACATGAGTTGCTCAATCACAGCGTGAAGATGTGAGATTCACTACAGAGATGACTGATCTCTGTGAGATCACTATGAGATAATTATATCACTGCATATGTTCACAGCTACCCACTATCCAACGGTCAACAATTATCCACGGAAGTGATTTTACAGGTTTTGTCCTTTATGACATTGGACCTCAAACTACAGACATCAAAGAATCAGGTAAGTAGCCATGTACAAAGAAAACATCGCAGTAAATTACTTTAAAGAGTAACTCAAATATCAGAGGCATACTTGAGATGTTCAGCAGTAATGCCATCAATGCCACAACATTTATTACAGGCAAGCTGCTTTATGCCAGAAGCAACTTCCTTTTCGGTACTTCAATTTCATCAGTAACTATGTCCTGAGTTACACACAGAGTCAAATTGT
>CM067356.1:18772396-18852396 GCA_034190875.2 Urechis unicinctus
TGCAAAGGAATGTCAAATAGTATAATGCATCGAACATAGAATGATCGTGTGAACTAGTCCAACGCAACATCGAAATAAGAAGAGCGACCTAATCTCAATGGGTCCATAAATCCTCCCGCGAATCTGGCTAATTACATTACTACATCATGTTTTTTCACCATTAAACTACGGTCAAGTCAATAATTTTCGCGATATTAGTAAGACTCAAACCGCCTCCTGTCGATTGATTGTCATACATGAATGATATTCTGCAGTTGAGCATCAATGCATTCTCTGATCTGCCATCAAACAAATCGCTAGCTTGACATTAAGGTCAAGTCAGGTAACAAAGGAATCTTTTTTAGGCAAAGCAATCTAATTGAGTAGGAACCTGGGTATACATTATGAATTAGGTAATTTCCACGCGTGTTGTGGCGTTTCGATGATACAAGCGCATGAGATGGGTCGCATCATCCCAACACCGGGTCGGACATAACCAAAATATTCCGGTCGATACGTCATGATTTGTATATGGCACTCAAATGACATATATCTTTTACATCATATATTGGCAGTTCAAAATGTCCCTCATCCGAATTCCCAACGATGTGTAGTTTTTCTATCAATGATTTTGGTATAATGCTGATCAAGACTTGGATCATGTTATCCTTTGTGACGATGTGTGCCGGTGTAACATTTACAAAATAGGAGCATGTTTAACATTAAGGTGTCAAAAAGATGATGAATTTTGAAATTTGTGGAAGGAGATTAAGGGCATGATCAATTGTAATTCCCACCTTCCTAATTCCATTGGTGATGTGTCGGCTGGTGATAACATTGTGCAGATGTGGAAAAACCATTATTATCAGTTGTTTAACTGTGTTTAGAGTAACAATTTGACTCTGTGTGTAAATCAGGACATAGTTACTGATGAAATTGAAGTACACGAAAAGGAAGTTGCTTCTGGCATAAAGCAGCTTGCCTGTAATAAATGTTGTGGCATTGATGCCATTATTGCTGAACATCTCAAGTATGCCTCTGATATTTGAGTTACTCTTTAAAGTAAATTACTGTGATGTTTCTTTGTACATGGCTACTTACCTGATTCTTTGATGTCTGTAATTTGAGTTCCTGTCATAAGGAACAAACCTGTAAAATCACTTCCGTGGATAATTGTTGACCGTTGGAATTTAGGGGAACATATGCAGTGATATTCTTATAACTATATTTCCTCCTATATAGCTATACTCTTGTTATACTTATATTTCTTGGTAATTCGTATCTCTGCGCGCTCCTTCGTATATAGGAATATTGTAGCTGCTTGTAGTTGCTTGAGTGGGGACACTAGCCAGAGAAAACACACGAGTCCAGGAGTTGAGTTGTTGAGGTTTATTTGAGTTTGGTTTATTAGCTTTCTCTGGAATCTCGGGTCAGAATCTTGTTCAGATACTTCGTCTCTTCACTAGGTAGATCTCCCTGTACTTCCGCGAGGCCAGCTATTTTATCGGGGTTCCGGCATTGGATTACGCTCGGAACCACACCCACAGCTGGCCTCCCATTGGTCCAGGTATAGCCGGTCCCCCTTCACAAAGGTCAACCCCAACTGCTCACATGGGGCGTGGGCTCGAAGGGTCATTGGCCAATGGGAAAAGGTACCAGCCAGGTCTATTATCAGGGCAAGTATCCCCGGGCTAGTGAAACATGTCGTGTTGAAAATGGAAAAGAGGGGGAGCGTTTCAAAAGTCAAAAGAGCTAGATTAATATCACAACATCCTCCCCAACCATAGTTAAATTGAACTTCCACTGTTCAATCAATTTTGATTTACCTTTGCATTTCGAAAATAGACTAAGTTAAAGGAAATTTGGAATATGAGTTAAAGGGTAAAGGGACAGCACGACATTAGCCCAATATTATTTGATTTTGAATTTAGAATGATTCCAGAGTAGCTTGGACATGCGCCAATATCATTGGCACATGACCATAACAAAGATATTTAACATAGATGGATTATTGATGATGAGATTATAATAATTTTACAAAAAGTGTTTCTCTAAATTTGAAAGCTATATATATATGAATTGTGTAATAGTTATACAATATGGTTATTAATGGTTTACATACTGAAATTTAACTTTTAACATTTATCACATTCCACAGTATTACTCCGCACTAAAACCCAGTGGGAAAAAAGCGATGAGCCTATACTAGTCAATGGTGGAATGGAGAAAATAACTTATTTAGCTAATCGAAATTTGGAAGAATTTAACTAATGTTGCTGAAGTTATTCTATATAATAACAATGCCAGGAAAATGATTTAAGTTGATGAGTATGGCTGTTTTGTGGAGATCTCTGAAGGGCTGCCGTATTGGGTTCGCCAGGTGTCGCTTGAGGTGAGGGGAGATATGCGTTATGACGCTTGGTTAAGCCGTTGGACGTCTTCTGTATCCATGGTCAGGAGGACGTATGCTTTGGCTTGCAAGGCGTTGGCACGTCGGGTAAAGGCGCTATCTCCCTCTTGTATGGCGTAAATATACCTGGGAACAAATGAACTTACGGCAGCGATCAGTGTGCCTTGGTAATGTGTAATGTGAATTATACAAAAACAAGAAATAAAATGAGGGCTCAGTGTGGTTAATGTGCGTGAGTAACTAGTGTATAATATCATAACATCAATGTGTACAGTGGAGATAAATTTTAAAATTATTTAATATTATTTTGCGTATGGAGATTGAATGCGTGGCAAAGAGTTAATAAGTGGCTCGAGATGGAGGGTGCTGTTTGTCGAGCGTGGTGGTGAATCTGAGCTGCGTGGGTGGGCGAGATTTTGGATAATTCCGAATTTACGTACGGAGGCGGTTGTGTGGGTTGTGGTACTAGACCTGTATTAGTGAAAATTACGCGTCGATGGTCGCTATCTGTGCATTGAAAGATTAATTACGCGATTTACTTATTACAAGTTTTTACCTTTTAAATGTCGTCTATCGCGGCCATATTAAAGAGTCCTCTGGACAGTTTCCCTACGGATCCCAGTAGAGCCCTCCTGAGCCTGGCTCGGTCGTTGGTGGGAAGGGGACGTCCAGAAGAGTATCTATGGGGCGCTTCTCGGGGTGCATGATGCTAAGGATAATTGCACCTGAAATAATTTATAAACACATATCGCATACGATTACTGTATAACATGTAAGTACGGAAGAACAACGGTGTGACACTTTAATTGTATTTGTTGTACGTGCCGGAGGAAATAAATATAAACATCTCACATATGCGTTGAGAATTAAATGATACAAAATACTTCTCCGTTAATTGTTTTGATGAATATGCACGTCTTCTCTTAAGCTGCAGATTCCTTCATGAAATGATACCCCGCATATACTTGAATAATATAAGATTGCGTTATGGGTAATGTGTATCACGAAGGTTCACTAATCTTACGCGTGTCCACATGATATGTAAGACGGTGCGATAATAGTGTAGTCGACGTTACTTATAGAAAGATTTTGTCTTATAATCTGCAACTTAGAGGTAAAAAAATTGTTGAACATAATTAATAATATTATAGTGTCTAATTTGCGCTGTTTGGAAGAAGACAATGTAAAAGGCTTCTAATATACTCACAGTTGGTGTCGTGCGATAGCGTAGGATCGAGACAAGTGTCGGTTGAGATAAGTGCCGTTGTAGCGGTGATGTGTTTAATTACTAGGCCCGCATTTATATTGAGGTAGCTTTGATGTAATTGCATAGAGCCTGTGATTGTTGATAAGTGGACCATCTGATCAATGAGCTTACATATGAATGGATGTCGTATGGTAATTTAAGCGGCTTAGTAAACTTTGATAGCACAGTTTTGTATACAAGGTTGTAATTAAGTATCTAGAGACGATCTTTAATTGGAGTGGTCGAATTGGAGTCCCAATAAGCCTTTATAAAGCGTATGTGGGTTTAATTGGCAAAGGACTGTTATCGCTAACAGAATTTAAGTCTGTGTCAGTTGTCTCGAATTGCTCGAATTGCAATTAAAATTATCAACGGTTCGTCGCAGACGGTTTGAACTGCGGGTGAGACAAATAAAGTGTCAATAGCATGGGTTAATGGCAGGTAAATGTTGTCTTATTGGAATAATAGAAGAAACATATATGGTGTGTGAAATAACGGTACAAAAAGGAACATACTTACAATACGAATGTAGACGTCCTGTTTTGGGGTAAATAGTACATAGGTATAACAAATAATAACATGACATTAATGGGAATAATTCCTGAAAAGAAAAAACACTCTGAAAATGAATAGTTAAACATAAATTTGAAGATGAATAATCTGAAAATGAATAAATGATAATAGTTAAATATTAATCGGTAGATGGTATATATATTGGTAAATGGTGTCACAAATCGGTAAATGTTGTCATAAATTGGTAATGTTGTCATAAATCGGTCATGTGCATCTTTAGCGCCAGAGACTTGGTGGCGCTGTTGATTTTGTCCTCAAAAATCCACTCAGATTGTCCGCCTGCAAACATGATGTTATACTTGACTTTATTTGAAAATCGAGGAACCTTTGATCCGATCAATTTGACTACATCATGTGTCTTCCCATCCTTACGTACGGCTTGTGGTTTTTGGGAAGTCTTGGTTAAGGCGGTTGCTGGTGGGATATCTTGTTGGGAGGGAGCATTTGCACGTGTTGTTACGAATGATTGTTTGCATGTACGCCGTCGGGGTAGAAGGCTTGGTGTATTAGCCGTGGAGGGTGTTGAAGGGGTCGCGTGGACAACGCTGGGGGTAGCGAATCTGTCAGCAGTCCGATCGACTCTAGGGCGTAGTCCTGCTCTGCGGGGCGCATCGTCAGGCACGTCCGAGTCCGAATCGTCATTATCTGTTGCAGCTTGATTAAAGCTGTCGCTGGGAAGATCCTCTTCCGATAGATCTCCGAGATCCTCAACATTTAAAGGATCCCATTTGTTGGTCTTTGCCCTCATGTGTCCCTTCTTCAAACGCATAACATTGACTGTCTTGTCCAAGTGCTTCCCGTCTGATAGGCGTTTTAATTTAACCGTGGTGGGGGTTGCATATCCGACAACGATAAAAGGCCCATGAAAATTTTTCTGCAATTTCTTTTTCGTTTTACGTACTCGAATTTTTGGTTGGTAAACGTATACTGCGTCACCGGCTTCGATGGGGTTGTTTTTGGTCGTTTTGTCATATTGCTCTTTCATTTTGGTTTGTTGTTCGACTAGATGCTGTTCGGCAAATTTGGAAATTTCCGCTTGTGTTTGTAGCATTTCGACAATGTGGTCCTTGTATGTGTTGGGGGTTTTGAGGGGGTCTGGAAGATCCATCTCCGCTGGTAACACAGGCATTCTGCCGAATACTAACATATAGCTTGAATAGCCAAGTGGTTGATTTTCAGAAGAGTTTAGAGCAAATACTAATGGTATTAGGTGCTGGTCCCAGTCTGTTTGCTTAGGACTGACATAATTCCTTAGAAGATTTAGTATGGAGCGCTGACAACGTTCCGTTTGACCTTGACTCTGAGCGTGGTACGCCGAACTGAAACTTTGCTTAATTCTGAAAAGGGAGCATAATTCCTGGAATAGGGAGCTAATGAAAGCGGATCCATTATCGGAGAGAAGTCGCTTGGGTGCACCATAGACACAGATGACTCTCTCGTAAAAACCCTTAGCAATTGATTTGGCTGTAATGTCACGAGTCGGCCATGCGATGACATAGCGACTGTATTGGTCCGTGACACACACCATGTGCTCGTTACCGAAGCGCGTTTTCGGTAATGGACCGACTGTGTCGATTGTCATAGTGTGGAACGGTCCTGGGGCAGGCTCACGTATGATAAGTGGGGGCCGAATAGAGGCATTGGAACTTTTGGATGCATTGCAGGACTTACATGTGTGAACATATTCGTTTATGTCCCTGATCATCCCGATCCAAGTATAACGCGGCCGCATGACTGAAATCATTCGCGAAGCGCCCAGATGTCCACCTAGAGGTGCATCGTGATGCATTTTGAGGAAATGTTCCTTGAGATTTTGAGGGATGACTAACTGTGCCATTGCTTTATTTGGTTTCGGTCCCTGTGATGTTAATATGTGATACAGGAGATCGTCAGCAATAAAATAGTTTTGCTCGCGTTTGAGCAGCACGTCTGCCTCTTGTTTATTGGTGGGAACAGTGCCATACTTGAGGAGTCGTAAAACTATACTGCATTGGGGATCAAGTCTTTGCTGACGTCTTATCTGTTCTCGGCTTAAGGTGATTGAATCCCAATTAGTTTTCGCTTGGTTTGTAAGCCGATGTCGGAGCTCCGCGCGTTGAGTCCGCTTATCAGTAACTGCAAATAGGGCTTCTGTTTCATAATTGTCCTCTGAATCTAGAGATAGCGAGGCAAGTTTATCGTGATCGCGAGGGAAGGCAGATAACTTGCCCGCTGCAGTGGCGGGAATAGTGCATATAGACTGATGCACGAATTCCTCATCCGATTCACCTGGTTGAGAGTTAAGCGATGGGATCACGTATGGCACATCATGAAACTTAACTTGAAGTTTTGCCGTTAACCGCGTTGTCGGCTTGCTAATTATTTCGGGGTGGTGAATCGCTGTTAACAAGTCGGGCTTGTCCGGTCGCAATTGAGGGGAGGAAAACGGTGGCGTTGTTGTAAGGGGAAGCGGATTAACAGGGGTAACCGTGTCAAGATCGGGAAAACGATCGATTACGTCATCAGCATCGGTGCGGGTGATGTCATAAGGGCGTCGACTTAATGCATCCGGGACAATGTTGTCCTTCCCTTTAACATGACTCACTTCAAATTGAAATTGCTGTATGAATGTGACCCATCTTGCTAGTCTACCCTGAGGCTGCTTTAACCCTAATATCCATTTGAGGGCTGAATGATCAGTATGTAACTGGAATTTCTGTCCCTCAAGATACACTCTGAAGTGCTGAATTCCCCATACTACTGCAAGAAGTTCCTGTTCTGTAGTGGAATAATTTGCTTCAGGTTTAGTGAGACCTCTCCCTGCAAACCCTATCGGTCGCAGCTTGCCGTCAATTTCCTGGCTAAGACATGCGCCTAATCCTAGCTTACTAGCATCAGTCGACAATACGAATGGTTTGCTGAAATCGGGAAAGGCTAAAACCTGAGAACTTACCAGCGCCTTTTTCAAGGCGTCAAATGCGCTTTGGCATTCTGGCGACCACGTGAATGATTGATTCTTCTTGGTCAAAGCATATAGAGGGCGCGCAATAATTGCGTAGCCACTGATGAACCTTCTGAAAAAGCCAGTTAATCCCAGGAAAGCACGTACGTCTTTATGTTTTGTGGGGGTAGGGTAAGATTCAATTGCTTCTAATTTGTCAGGATTGGGTAATATGCCTTCTGGCTGCAATACATGGCCCAGATACTTTACCTTTTTCACGGCAAACGAACATTTTCTGGGGTGTAGCTTCAGGTTGGCATTGCGTAACCGTACAAAATTTTTCCCGGAGATGTTTAAGATGCAAGTCAAATGTGGGCGAAAAAAACAACAGATATCATCGATGTATGCCATGACGTATTTGTATTGTATATTACGCAACAAGGAGTCAATGAGGGATTGAAACACGCTCGGCGCGTTCCGTATGCCCTGGGGCATCGTTCGATACCTGTATTTCCCGGAAGGTGTGATAAACCCAGTTTTATCCCTGGACTCTGGATCTAAGGGGATTTGATGGAACCCTTGAGTGCAATCAAGAACTGAAAAGTACTTGGGTTTGTTCTCACCTACACAATCTAACACTTCATCTAACCTGGGAATTCGAAGGACTTGAGGGATGGTTACCGCATTAAGACCTCTGTAATCAATTACAAGTCTTGAACCACCACCGGCTTTCTTAACTAAAAGGGCCGGCGATGCCCAGGCTCCGTCGTGAGCTTCCTCGATAAGTCCTTGTTGAATTTGTTGATCGATGATTTTGTCCATTTCCTGTCTGCCCTGGGGAGCCATTCTATAGGGATACTTATGAACAGGAGTAGAGCCCGGGAGAATCTCAATCTTGCACGAAGTTTTATCGGTCAACCCTAACTCCTTGGTTATTGGATTGACAAAACAGTCGGCGAATTCTGCTACCAGGTCTTTAAGCTGTTGGCGCTCAATTTCACTTACCTGAGACTGGCTCCAGTCTACATTTGGTACATGGCTAGTATCATGTGAGGGCAAATGACATGCATTCAATTTAACATACTCACCTTCAACAGCATTCATGTTGTCATCAATTTTGTACTGGAAGGTTTCCACATCATTGTCCCAGCGATCAAATGTGGCAATTCTCTCACCCTTGGTAATTAACTTTGCAACGGGGGTAGTGTTAAACAACCTTACTGGCACGCAGTTGTCATTGACGGTTACTGCTGCGCGGGCTAACAAAATACCTTTGGCATTCAAATGCGGGAAAACTGAACATTCCCCTGTTGTTTTGCTTTCAGTTTTACGGAAAAGATTTCCTGCACATATAATTTCAGAAAAGGGATCAATGGTAATATTCTGTGCAGAGTGTACTGGGATATTGGTTGTGAATGAAATGGTACCAGTTCCGAAATTCATTACTGCTGAATGTTTCTTTAGAAATGGAATGCCTAAGTACATTGGGGAGTGAGAGTCGCTCAATACCACAAAATCAGCTGATAACCTTTGGTTATGTACATAGAATGGTAAGGTAATGTTACCTAGAGTAGTTACCTGAGTGTTGTTGGCACACACACATTTGCTAATTTTAGACTTAAATCTGTTCCGTAATGTTGGTGGCAATTTGGCCAATACGTCTACAGATAAGAAATTCAGATCAGCTCCTGAGTCGACTTTAGCTTTGTATCGCTTATTTGATAGCGTTATAGTCAACTCATTGTTGTCTAAAATGTGAGTGCCGTACTTACCAGTGGCCGTTGTAGTTCCAATGTTGTCGTCTTGAAGGTCTGGCCCGTTACTCACAGAGTAAGCAACGGGCGATGCTAGTTTCCCTGGAAGCGACAGGTAGAACTAGCATGCCCTAGCTTTCTGCATTTGGAGCAGGAGAGGTTGATGTTGGTGCGGCATTGCTCCTTGTGGTGTCCGACATTATGGCACCTGCGGCAGAGTTGCCGCCGGCAGTTCCTTTCGGAGTGCCCTCTTCGGCTGCAGACGGAGCATTGAGTTGCAATCGGACGATTTTCGCGTTCGTGGCAATATTGTCGGCGGTCGCGATTGTGGGAGTTATCCCGTACATAATTTCGGCCGCCGGACGAATACCTGTGGTTGTCGCGGCCCTGTGAGGAGGTGTTACCGTAATCACGACGGCTTTCGTGACTTCGATCGTCCGCGCGTCTGCTGCCTCGCTCATCCCATCGGTCATAAGCTGGATAGCTGTCGTGTGAGGGGCTTCGCCGATATCTCTTGTCACTACGGTCTGTTGAAGGGGAACGTCCTCTATCATCAAAACTTACCTGTTTCGGGGCCACGGAAAGCTGTAGAAGACGCATTTGCTCTTTGAGGTCGTTTATATCTCGTTCCTGTGGAGAAGGTGGTGGGGGAAGAGATGAGCCTCGCATGATGGTCTCTAATCGCGTAAGCGTGTCCGATTCCGACGGGGTCGATGACTCGAAACGGCGAGCCACTTGTTCTGCCTCGACGAGGGTTTTGGGGTCAAATCGGTGTACCCATGTACCGATTTCTTTGCGGAGACCCTTTGTGAAAAGCTGCACTCGCACAGCCTCATCCGTAATGGTACGCGATAAGATATCCGTGAGGTCCCGCGCGTAGTCCTCAACGGATTCTCGTTTACCTTGTTCGCGGTCGAACAATCGAGAGAGATGGTTTCGCTGTTCCTCCTTGACGAAATGTGAGCGCATTGCGGTGGTCAGTCGGCTCACATCTTCCGCGACGTCGGTGGACAACGAACGGTACCAGTTGTACGCCCTTCCCGTGAGTCCGGTGCTGAGGGCAATACCCTGAAGCTCGCGAGGTACCTTATTCAGCTTCATATAAGTCGTGGATCTATGGTGAAAATCCTCCACGTTTTCCGTTGGCTTTCCCTCGTAGGTTATCCGGTCGGGCAGGGAGGGGCTCTTTTCGGATGACTGAAGCTGGTGCAGAGTTGCTTCGTGTGCCGATACCTGGTTGTCGGCAAGAAGGCGGAAGGCTCTGGTAATGACGGCTGCCATGTCTGTAACGGCCGTCGCTTCGGGGTTTACCTGTCTCTCCTCTGCGTTTGTTGTCTCGCGGTGTCCGCTTTCGCTGCTGCTGCTCTGCGACATGGTTGGATTTGGATTCGTGCGAATTCTCGGCGTAGCAATTGTCAGCTTTTTTCCTGTACGAAGGAGCATATAGTAGAGCGCTTTGTACCGGGAAGTTTTTTTTCTGATAACAGTGGAAGTTATCAGATATCCGGACTCTCACACCACTTCTTATAACTATATTTCCTCCTATATAGCTATACTCTTGTTATACTTATATTTCTTGGTAATTCGTATCTCTGCGCGCTCCTTCGTATATAGGAATATTGTAGCTGCTTGTAGTTGCTTGAGTGGGGACACTAGCCAGAGAAAACACACGAGTCCAGGAGTTGAGTTGTTGAGGTTTATTTGAGTTTGGTTTATTAGCTTTCTCTGGAATCTCGGGTCAGAATCTTGTTCAGATACTTCGTCTCTTCACTAGGTAGATCTCCCTGTACTTCCGCGAGGCCAGCTATTTTTATCGGGGTTCCGGCATTGGATTACGCTCGGAACCACACCCACAGCTGGCCTCCCATTTGGTCCAGGTATAGCCGGTCCCCCTTCACAAAGGTCAACCCCAACTGCTCACATGGGGCGTGGGCTCGAAGGGTCATTGGCCAATGGGAAAAGGTACCAGCCAGGTCTATTATCAGGGCAAGTATCCCCGGGCTAGTGAAACATGTCGTGTTGAAAATGGAAAAGAGGGGGAGCGTTTCAAAAGTCAAAAGAGCTAGATTAATATCACAACAATATAATTATCTCATAGTGATCTCGCAGAGATATCAGCTCATGATATCTTAGTGACATCAGTATGCGATCTCATAGTGATCTCACAGAGATTTCACGCTGTGATATCAGCTTATGATATCTTTGTAGGATCAGTATGTGATCTCATAGTGATCTCACAGAGATTTCACGCTATGAAAGCAGCTCATGATATCTTTGTGAGATCAGTATGTGATCTCATAGTGATCTCACAGAGATCTCATGCTGTGATATCAGCTTATGATATCTTTGTGAGATCAATGTGTGAACTCAAAAACGACCTCACAGTGATATAACAACTGTCTCATATGCATGTGGCATCATGTGTGAGATCGTTGTGAGATCATCATGGGATCATAGTCTTGGCTGGGGTACAATGTATGATGTTAAAGGATGTGCCTCTGTTATTAGAAACCTGATTTTCAAGTTTTCACAGAGATTGCATATATATCAAAATCTTATTATTGTAAATATGTTGCAGTGTAGTCGGATGTATACATCCAACATTTTTGTCTGTGTAAGCTGTGTGTGTTGAATAAAGTTTATCTATCTATCTATCTTTCACTGTTTTCATGGGACAGGAGTGTTGTGTTATTTTCTTGACTGAATTAGACTTCCCTGAGCTGTTTCTGGGAGAGAACCGATCTTTCTCAATTCACCATAAGAATTGTGGACCTAGCTGGCATCTTATTTCCCTCTTACCAACCATAACCCAACACTGAGTTGATCACAGCTGGTATCCTTGCAAAGGAATGTCAAATAGTATAATGCATCGAACATAGAATGATCGTGTGAACTAGTCCAACGCAACATCGAAATAAGAAGAGCGACCTAATCTCAATGGGTCCATAAATCCTCCCGCGAATCTGGCTAATTACATTACTACATCATGTTTTTTCACCATTAAACTACGGTCAAGTCAATAATTTTCGCGATATTAGTAAGACTCAAACCGCCTCCTGTCGATTGATTGTCATACATGAATGATATTCTGCAGTTGAGCATCAATGCATTCTCTGATCTGCCATCAAACAAATCGCTAGCTTGACATTAAGGTCAAGTCAGGTAACAAAGGAATCTTTTTTAGGCAAAGCAACCTAATTGAGTAGGAACCTGGGTATACATTATGAATTAGGTAATTTCCACGCGTGTTGTGGCGTTTCGATGATACAAGCGCATGAGATGGGTCGCATCATCCCAACACCGGGTCGGACATAACCAAAATATTCCGGTCGATACGTCATGATTTGTATATGGCACTCAAATGACATATATCTTTTACATCATATATTGGCAGTTCAAAATGTCCCTCGTCCGAATTCCCAACGATGTGTAGTTTTTCTATCAATGATTTTGGTATAATTCTGATCAAGACTTGGATCATGTTATCCTTTGTGACGATGTGTGCCGGTGTAACATCTACAAAATAGGAGCATGTTTAACATTAAGGTGTCAAAAAGATGATGAATTTTGAAATTTGTGGAAGGAGATTAAGGGCATGATCAATTGTAATTCCCACCTTCCTAATTCCATTGGTGATGTGTCGGGTGGTGATAACATTGTGCAGATGTGGAAAATTACCATTATTATCAGTTGTTTCACTGTGTTTAGAGTAACAATTTGACTCTGTGTGTAAATCAGGACATAGTTACTGATGAAATTGAAGTACACGAAAAGGAAGTTGCTTCTGGCATAAAGCAGCTTGCCTGTAATAAATGTTGTGGCATTGATGCCATTACTGCTGAACATCTCAAGTATATGCCTCTGATACTCTTTTGAGTTACTCTTTAAAGTAAATTACTGCGATGTTTGTAATTTGTACATGGCTACTTACCTGATATCTTTGATGTCTGTGAGAATTTGAGTTCCTGTCATAAAGAACAAAACCTGTGAAAATCATGATTCTTTGTGGATAATTGTTGACCGTTGGAATTTAGGGGAACATATGCAGTGATATAATTATCTCATAGTGATCTCGCAGAGAAATCAGCTCATGATATCTTTGTGAGATCAGTATGTGATCTCATAGTGATCTCACAGAGATCTCACGCTGTGGTATCAGCTCATGATATCTTTGTAGGATCAGTATGTGAACTCAAAAACGACCTCACAGTGATATAACAACTGTCTCATATGCATGTGGCATCATGAGTGAGATCGTTGTGAGATCATCATGGGATCGTAGTCTTGGCTGGGGTACAATTTATGATGTTAAAGGATGTGCCTCTGTTATTAGAAACCTGATTTTCAAGTTTTCATCGAGATTGCATATATCTCAAAATCTTATTATTGTAAATATGTTGCAGTGTAGTCGGATGTATACATCCAACATTTTTGTCTGTGTAAGCTGTGTGTTGAATAAAGTTTATCTATTTATCTATCTATCTTTCACTGTTTCCATGGGACAGGAGTGTTGTGTTATTTTCTTGACTGAATTAGACTTCCCTGAGCTGTTTCTGGGAGAGAACCGATCTTTCTCAATTCACCATAAGAATTGTGGACCTAGCTGGCATCTTATTTCCCTCTTACCAACCATAACCCAACACTGAGTTGATCACAGCTGGTATCCTTGCAAAGGAATGTCAAATAGTATAATGCATCGAACACAGAATGATCGTGTGAACTAGTCCAACGCAACATCGAAATAAGAAGAGCGACCTAATCTCAATGGGTCCATAAATCCTCCCGCGAATCTGGCTAATTACTTTACTACATCATTTTTTTCACCATTAAACTACGGTCAAGTCGATAATTTTCGCGATATTAGTAAGACTCAAACCGCCTCCTGTCGATTGATTGTTATACATGAATGATATTCTGCAGTTGAGCATCAATGCATTCTCTGATCTGCCATCAAACAAATCGCTAGCTTGACATTAAGGTCAAGTCAGGTAACAAAGGAATCTTTTTTAGGCAAAGAAATCTAATTGAGTAGGAACCTGGGTATACATTATGAATTAGGTAATTTCCACGCGTGTTGTGGCGTTTCGATGATACAAGCGCATGAGATGGGTCGCATCATCCCAACACCGAGTCGGACATAACCAAAATATTCCGGTCGATACGTCATGATTTGTATATGGCACTCAAATGACATATATCTTTTACATCATATGTTGGCAGTTCAAAATGTCCCTCATCCGAATTCCCAACGATATGTAGTGTTTCTATCAATGATTTTGGTATAATTCTGATCAAGACTTGGATCATGTTATCCTTTGTGACGATGTGTGCCAGTGTAACATCTACAAAATAGGAGCATGTTTAACATTTGGGTGTCAACAAGATAATGATGAACTTTTGCTTGATCACTTCAGTCTAGTTTGCACAGCAAACATGGTACATACAGCTCCAATATGATGTGAAATTTCCAGACAAGATTGTTTGAGCGGTGTTGTTTAGGGCGATTACTGAGGGTATTTGACACCTGCGTGTGCAAATATGCAACCAATATCATATACTTAGAACATATTATTACTGATACAAACAATATGCACTCAATCGCATCTTAACATAATTTCCCTCACAGGAATGATTGAAGTTGCAGTTTTGAAAAAAAGCTGACAGAATGACAGACATCTCTCGAAGAACTGATATGTTGACAACGATGTTTAACAAGACTATAATTGGAGTGAATTCCATGAGTAAATAACTAGATCACCACGAGAAATTTGTCTCATTTAAAATACATTTTTATTGTCATGTTCATGTTGATAAAGCATACATTTCAATCTGAACACAACATGCAACATAACCTTCCGCACATATTGGTCACCAACGAAAATTGACAGGCCAATGATGTCACATCATTTCATCATCAATTTCAATTTATTTAGCAGAATTCATATGCACATTAATTGAATTCACCAGTTTGACCATGAACCACATGCTGCAAATAACTCACAATGAAAGCTGTGGTATCACACGTTAATCCGGGTAAAGCTACAATTCATCATGTATGGTGAAGGAAGTAGGGGTGGGGATGTCAACTGCATGAGTTATTAACAATATTTTGTAAGTTGATTTAATGAATGCCAATTCAACATCGCAGGACAGCTATGTCAAGACAGTGAGAGCAGTGCAAGACAGAAATTACTCAACAACTCTCATTTCCTGAGGTTTCTCAACATGCCCACTACTCTGCAAGAAAAACACATACAATCAAGTACATAGAAATCACAAAAACAAACCTCCATTACTAACACTGGATTTATTTACAAATAAATTCTACACTAGCATTTCATGGGCTGACTTTCTGCTCCTCTTTCATTCATCTTCATCAGTATTCACTTCAACTGGCACTTGCATATCCATACTGTCACAGTCCCCTCGAGTTGGCCATTTGCATCCGTTCAATGCATTACAGGTAAGCACAGATTACTGTGTCATCAACCACAGGTGGAAAACAAGTTCAAACATGTAACCCAATTCTCAACCTACCATTACTTATTCGGGGACCACCAGAGGGAAGAATTAAAATCGTTCCTTCCATACTCATAAAAACTGAGCTTACTTAAAACATGAAGGCTATGACAAAACATTATAGAAAGTTATTTTGATTAAAAAAAAAGAAACAAGGTTAATATTTTGAGTGATTATCTTAAAGTTGTAATGACAAGACAGGATTTGTAGAGCATAATAGTAGTGATGCATTTCACCAAATCTTTTACATCCTTAAGGAAGTAGTGGTTGAACTTAGTGGTGGATGAAAGCTCCGGCTACGTGTTTGAACTGGAAAAACTGATGAATATGCAAATGAGTTCATAAATATACAATGTACAAGCGATGAATTTGCCTTGTCTTGGTAACATTAATAAATACACCATACAAGAAAGCTATTCTTTGGATGAGAGTAATTCACCACAGGTAATGAACACACTTATCCAAGTGCTATACAACCACACAGCTATCAGAACACATGTATGTGTTGACATGTTGATCATGGGTAAAGCATTCATCGGACAACCAAGAGAACCTGCCACGGTGTCACATTAATTAACATCACATCTCTCAGAGAATCAGGTGGGGAAAAAACTACAAAAACAGACATAATCAAATTAAAAAGTGCAACTTAAACCAGCAACAAGAAACGAAACTAGGAAGTGACTGAAATAATGCCTCTTTATGGAGTAACAATGCAATGTAGCAAAACCACATTTTATGGACTGGTCCCCTCTAGAACGAGAGTGGTATTGTTGGCAGTAAAGCCCTTACTGCCAACAGGCTTGTACATCACTTGTATTCATAGCTAAGGCACCAAAGGCCACTGGAAGGTCATCACCTATGACCCAAGAAGACCTTGACTTGAACCACACAAGACTGACAAATCAGCATCTTGTCAAGTTTTGTCCCACTAAGTCATATTCAGCTATGCTAGCTGAGTCTTAGTCCACTGTACAAGTCCCCGCTGGGGCGGAGCTTAGGGCTATAAGGGCGGAGCTGATGGATGTCGGCTTCGCTCCTTCTGGGTGACAGCTTTTGTAGCTTGCTCTGGGACTTTGGATGGGTCTGACAGTATGGAGGTGGAGGTGCTCAGCTGGCGAAGTGAAGTCAGTACAGCTGCACAAATCAAACAAAACATCTCAGTTACTAATCCAGGCCAAAGTAACACTTATCACAACACATAGTTGACATAGGATGTTTTGGACTCGGCCCACACACAGTAGTTGATCATTCTCCTACCATGTCAGATCCCATTAGACATTAATCGATCATCAAGCCTATACAATATGGCGAACGACGAGCGCAAGAGAAAAACAACTTAGAGTGGATGTATTACCCTGATCTCTTGGTCTCACACCCATATGTGCTATCACCTCAGTGTTACCATTATCTGTAATGTCTTCATCTGTATCCTGGCATTTAAGGCTGGCAAAGTGGAGGAAAGCACATGGTTGTAAGGTTATGGTATGCTAATCTTCATAACTACAGTGTATACCTAATAACCACTCTCGCTCACAAGCTCACCACACAAACACTTCCCATCCGCGGGGTCTTGCTGGGCTGGATTCTAGGTGGTACTGTGTTCTCCATCAGAGGTTGTGGGCGAAGTTGTGTCTTGGTTGGAGGATAATTGATAGGAAGATGTAGGGAGGCAAAGTGCAGATAGCAGTAATGATCTGTGTGTGTATCAGATGGAAGGGATGAGCTTAAAGGAAGGAACTTAAAGAAGATGGCAAGTGCTTATTGATGTGTATAAGATAGAGAAGATGGGAACTTAAAGATGGCAAGTGCTTATTGATGTGTATAAGATGGAGAGGATGGGAACTTAAAGATGGCAAGTGCTTACTGATGTGTATAAGAAAATGACAGGGGCTTTCTGAGATGTGTAAGATGGAAGGAGATGGTAAACCGATGGCTCACTATTGTACGTCATGACAAGCAGTGCAATCATAACGTGGGTGGATCAATCCAAGGCAGAAATTGCCAATTTGTACAACTGATGCTTGCTGAAAATTTCAATTTATGAATAATCATCTACAGCTAAAATTACTAGAAGCAATAGGTTTGCTTGATGTTAATAACAGGTGGTGAGGTCAAATTGAAGGAGAATAAGAATCATTTCAAATCAATAGGTTATAAAACAGGTGTTAATCATGTCATATCAGGGGTAATGTTAGGTAAGTCCAGTAGAATGGCAGCAGCAGCAGCAGCTGTCGGAGGCAGGGGAGGGATGTTACCTGGTCTGAGTGAAACGAGAGAGCAGTTCTGTTCAAGCCAGGCTAACACAGTGCGACAGAGCTCATCGACGCTGGCGGTAGATACAGTGCTGTTATAGCTGTCAAACAGCTGCTGTATGATGATGCTGAACTGAGCAGGTGTTAAGATAACAACACAAGCTTAGAAGTCCTCACTACAAACCACTTGAGTAGCAGAAACTGCCGACGTTTTTAATAGCACCTTGATAACTGCAAAGGTCAGTCAGCCATAAAATTCTAAATACTACATTCACCACCAACTTGACTCTCAACATGAAATAATCCCACTATGATGCCAAGTATATCTGAATCCTTCTCTCTATTATGGTATTTCTACATCTGACAATAAAGAGGATACAATCCAGAATTTCCAGTTACTGAGTGTCCTGCTTTTGACGTAGTTGTCAAACATCTCTCTCATCTGATCGACCCGCTGCCTGGTGACCGGCACGCCCGTGGCAGGCAACTGTGACTGACATATGCTGCCACACACACAGTCAAAGGTCAACTCAATGTCACAGAGTCAAGAGAGAAAGCAGTGTTATCACTGTGGGTGGTTTTGACATGTTTTGTCTCAAAATAGTTACATGAAATCTTGTGTATAAGACATTTTTACCTAAAAATCAGTTGCTTATAAACAAGATTTTATGGCATATGAATTTCTTAAAATAATAAATGGTACATCTTCATTCTGATAATACCTTGCTTCTCCCGAATGAGTCAACGAGCAGTACAATGGCTGGTTATCAAACATATATAAGGTAGTATAGTCAAAATGCTCCAAGGACCCGCAGCCATTACCTGATGGAATTGTTGAGGGATTCGACTTGTAGCCGCAACATTTCCATCTCCTTCTGAGTTTTATCGCGATCCTCTTTCAATTTCTGGGCGTACTCAGCAGCTGACAACAACACACCCCCGTCATGACTACGATACACCCACCAACTCCTACTATAAACGACAGACTAATGCAGGGATAGATAAGAAAAGTGATGAGGTACCTTTAGATAGTGTAGTAGCTTTGCTGACTTTGGAGTTTGCATTGACTGATAAGGAAGGTACCAGCTGATGTAGCGTGTCAAAGCCCACCTGTAAACAACTGACATCATCAACAGGTGCATTCTCATAACCAAACTCATCTGCAGGCTATAAGTGAGCCGATATTGAAATAAAAATAAGTACATTGCTACTGATTAATGACTGAACAAATCATTCAAGTAAATTTACAAAAAATAGATATCATTTTCTTCACAAATGGAGTCAATCTATATAAGCGGAAACTTGATGATTTCACTGACTTTGATATTACAGCGACGTTTCTGCTCGGCAGAGATGTGCGAGGCTTTCCTGTGTTCTCTGACAACTGGCCGCTCTCCATCTCCCCGACTGCGCTGCGGAGACTGGAACATAACAACACCATCAGCAACACACCTTATACAACATGAACACGCATCTCGTCTAGAATGGCTGGGTGTAGGGATGGTATTGACCAAAGAAAATCTTCCCACCTCTTCCCAAATTGTGTTGGAGCCCCCGGAATCAGCGCTTGTATGCCGTGATCGATCCTGCAAACAAGCCATCATTATTCAATCCACCAGTTATCATACAATGCTTGACAGCATTAGGATATAAGCCAGCAAAGTAAACTCAACAATTATTCGTCCCCAGAGAAAAGGATTTTTCAAAAAGATAATATTGTGCTTTGCAATAGATGAAAGATTAGAGGGAAAGATGAGATAACCTCGCAATCTGAGATGGGCGAGTTGACTATGTGGAAGCTGGGACTGCCTGGGCTGCCTGTACCACCTACACAAACCACATACAGCTTAAACACCAGAAATAGTAAGTAGTCTGGAATAGCTAATGATATACAGAATTGATCACACCCAAAAAAAACACCAGCCAATGAAACAAATGAGCTTATAGTACGTTGCATTCTGACATGACAACTTCAACCACATGTAACTAAAATGACACAATCCACAACCACCTAATCAGTCAACATATTATCTACACCTGCATGATAAGCACGACCAGATGATAAGCACTTGGTCACTGATTGCTTGGTTGATGACCTACCAAAGCCAGCATCTCTGAGGGCTGACGAGGTGGCTTCCTCTAGCTCAATTGTAGGCCGACCCACAGCCGAGCTGGCTGCAGCAATCAGCAGGTTCTTCTGGAAGTCACTGACCGAGGAGGACCTGGAGGTAGTCTACAAACACACCATTACATGCCACTAGGTTAGTGTTAACTACCGACCTGCTTGGTATGTGCCATTTCTACATGCAATTATGTATTTATTGAAGAAAACAAAGAATATATCTTATAAATGAAGGGGAAATGAAACGCTGAATATTATAGCATGGACATCTTTGTACGTACGGAGGTAGATGTGGGTAATGAGAAGGTGACGTTGGTGGTCGCTGTTGATGGGGGAGTATACGAGGAGAACGGAGACTGGATGTGGGAGAAAGCTAGCGGTGACGAGGTCATGGGAGCGGAAGTCATCATTGCTGGCTCCTGCTTCAACGTGAAGTTCCCCGTAGAGAAGCTGGTCAACTGGCTCCCTGCATAACCAACGTAATTCATGAGGCACTCATAAATATATGCAAATGATACACTGATGTTGGTACAAGATGATAGGTTGGCGTTATGTTGATCAATGTTTATCAATGATCAGACAAATGCATGCTTAAGTGTGGTATTTCTGGGGTTACCTCCCAGGTCACTTCTTCCACTAGATATGGCCGTAAATCTATTTCATATATTTGAAAGGTACAACGGGTTTTGTTGCGCCTCATATTTGTTCCAAAGGGGTATATTATTTCAGCTGTAATCTGTACGACAGGTTTTAGGGGGGATTCGCGTTGTACAATGGGGGTGTTTTTCTCTTCCCATCGATACGCTTTTTGCCACTTTCACCGTGTACAACGGCTACAGGTTTTTGAGGACCGGCAGCACACCACTTCCCAGGATAAAGCCAAGTGCCCCCCCCCCCCCAAAAGGCATGACGAAGCTAGTTATCAAGACCATGCATACTAGGACCTCTGGTACTGGTAGAATAGTCGCTTGAATGATGCTAAACATATAATGTGAAACCGTACATGACTAAGTCTCAATTACTAGCAGTAACAAAACTTCAAAAACACACGAAACTGGCGTATGGATGAGTGTTGTATGGCCACTGATTACGCTGGCTGCACATCTAAAGACGCTGAATCCTCCATCTTCAAGGCATCAAGTGTTTGCTCTAGATTAGACTTGCCGTTGGCAGTAATTAACATGTCAGGTCAGACAAGTAACTTTGGACTTTTCACTTGTCCCACGAGCAGAACCATCTGTCCCAGAGAAGCGGACAACCATTAGTGTCCAGCGACTTCCTTACCCCACCCAAAAGACTTCCTAACCCTGTGTAAGGGACAGCCTTACCCACTGTGAGTGACTTCCTAACCTGATGCAAGTGTCTTCCTAACACTCATATCTTAACACATTTGTCATATGCTGGCTTAAAGGTGTAGCAAGCACCGCTTGCATCAGGGTGAAGATAAGCGTGACACAGACTAGTGCTAACCATTAACTCACAGCTAGCGAATCAAGTGCTTTCAACTCTTCATATACTATTTTTTCAAACAAGTGGTTTTCCCTTTGTTGTTGATTTACCAAGCCTGAAAATAACCAAGAGTTGCCCTGTTACTGAATTAAGTAGGCTGATTCTGGCAGATACAATGGAAACAGACCTTCTATATACTGACAGAACACAATTTGAAGTAAACACATTTGGCAGTGAAATGAATTCTGGTAGTGACCCAGTGGGAAAGGAGGCAAATACTGCAGTGCGACTGCCTTACTTTTTGTGACTGCCTCATCCTGTGAGTGTGTGCCTTACCCAGTGCGATTGCATGCTTTATCCTGTGCAAGTGACTGCCTTATCCTGTATGTGTGACTGCCTTACTGTGTGATTGCCTTACCCTGAGTGAGCAGGTGACCTAGTACAGTCTTCTGGGTAGGCATGGCAGTATTAGACTCAACCGGCAGAGCTGGGGCAATAATTCTGGGCTTGATGGTCTTCTGCACTGGCATCTGTCACAACACACAGGATCAGAGAGAAGTGTGTTAGATCCTCGATGGGAAATGGTAAAGGTAGAGGTTACCGCTACATGAGGGATTCGACAGTGAGATTATATGTGCTAGGACCTCATATCATCTACTACATCAACAGGCTGCCAAGTGAACCTCACAAAGATGCTTTTGTCATGGATCTATGAAATATAACGATAAATTTCTCCAAAGTAACTCTAAGGATCCATGGCTGCCACCATAGAAATGAGGTTCTCACAAACAGAACAGGCACCTGCCCTTGACTCACCTGCGGGATTCTGAAGTTACCATCAACGTTATAGTGATTGACAGAGCCTGTTGATGCTCGCCCGATTTTCCTCCTTCTGTAGCTGCTCCTGCAGGTTACCCTGGCTACGAGTACCAGACTTACTGGGCAGGGTGACAATTGGGGGCTGTGAGATAGCAGCAGCAGCAGCTAGCTGTGGCATCCCAAGCCCTTCCAACAGAGCTGCCAGCTGACTGTTATTGGGGATGATAGTCACTGTTTTCCCGTTGGCATCCTGAACGGTTGTAGCTTGCTGTGGTTGTTGATGTTGTTGTTTTGCTAGAGGTTGTGTTTGGGGCTGCAGAGGCTGGCGCTTCTTTGCAGCAGCAGCAGCTAAAAGCTGTTGGACAGTCTGTGGGGGTTGATTACTGGGTGGCGTTGGACTTGACTGGACAAACACTGCCGGCTGGGGTTTGACATTCACAGGCTGCTGCTGCAGAACAGGGGCAACATCAGAAGATGTTCCCAGGATGAAGTTGATGATGGAGTTGGCATTGGTGACAGTGTTGCTGGAGGGAGCAGCTTTGAATGTGGAGCTTGCGGCGGGTCGGATGAAGGAGGGGAAGGTACAGGGTACGGAGACAAGGCTGTCCGCGAGACTGACACTGCTTGTCTGGAAGAGGTTGGAGGGTTGAAAGGCTGAGGCTTGGAAGTCAACAGCAATTGGCGAGTGGCGAGGAGTGGTTAGCTCAGGTGTGTTGAGGCGGTTAGCTCCATCAACCTGACACAGAAAACTCCATCAATGAGTCAGTGCATTAAATGGCATACAATTAATAAGCCAATGTGTATGGAAAATCCAACTGGACTTCAGGAGAGATATACATGAAAGAAGCCAGTATCCCCCACTGACTAGGTATGTGTTTACTTACTACCATAGGAGATGGGGTAGTTTGGTAGGAAGAGGACGGCCTCTGTAGCAGAATATCTGGTACACACAGCACAGGTCCGTTTTAATATACACATATCACCTAGAATTGCTCAAGCTGCTCATTATTTAGAACAATAAGGGGGGGGGGGGGGGGGGTTCAACAGACATGAACCAACAGGGATCAGGCTTCAATAATGGCATATCTGTTGAATATCACACAAAAATCATAGCTTCTGTCTTTCTGTACATTTGCTTCAGGCTCCTGACTGATATTTCTACCATCCAGGGCAATGATTCAAGGCTGTAAAGCCGCACATGTTCAGGGTCAGGGAGACCAACACCTACCATCCAAATGCAATAAATGCATGTTGATTGAGTGAGCTGGGAGTGTTGTAGCATATGGGGCAGATCTTGCTGAATCTATGTATTACATCAGC
Organism: Urechis unicinctus; assembly: GCA_034190875.2. NCBI lineage: Eukaryota > Metazoa > Annelida > Polychaeta > Xenopneusta > Urechidae > Urechis > Urechis unicinctus. The sequence goes on from CM067356.1 coordinate 18,795,763, forward strand.
TAAAACATCATTATCTTAAGCTTGATACAGCTAGTCGATGTCAAACTTTGGTCCCGTTACTGAGATAACTATACGATATTCGAAAGGGCGATAGTTGGCAGTAAATGTCGCCTTTGTACGAGATCTCAGGTGATAGCCTGTGGCTGTGGTGTGAAAACATCTGTCAAACAGTATAACCTATTATCGCTCATGGCCCATGGTGATAGAAGGCATTGCATTTTATATACAGATGTGAAGCAATATCTCAAGGGCTGTCAACTGATTCCCAGTATATCAGTCTGTGTATAAGTGAAGCGCAGGTGATAATACTAACGAAACCAGCAGATCGTTGCGATCATTATGGCTGATTACCTCATTTCACCCCATTTACGGTGTTGTGTGGGAGAGAGTCAAACCAAACAGAACATTGCATCATCCAGTATGGCACGCGCGTTGCGTTCTCTTTGTATGCGCGCATCACCAACTCAACACGTGTACCGGTTGGCATCCTCTGCGCAGGCCGTATGCACTACATAGACCCGCCCACGGACTAATGCCTCACCGAAAACCGGCAAAAACGTATTACCAATCTTACTAAGACGGCTTTCTAAAGACTAGGCGGCTCCGCTATAAACATCTACACACAGAGAGGCCTGGAGCTCGGAATCACAGCCAGTGCTCGGAATATAGCTTTTGGCATCCGAGCGGTGCAGCGGGCGCCTGATCTAGCTGCAGTAAGGGGCTGAACCTTCGAAAGAACCTTGGCACTAGTGAGGATAAAGGACTTCCAGCATATGGCTTCATGCCGAGCCAACTCAACAATCTAACATCTATAGGTCGGCGCTAGAGGAATTCACATCCAAGGCCTCACTCAAACACATCCATCCCATGGGATACTGTATATCCTCACAATAATCATATCCAGCCAGTACAGGGCGACCTACAAGGGGAAATCTACGCCACCTGCCAACTAAAAAGGCCTTTAATCTCAGTTTAACCTGGCATAGGAGAAGGGTGATGGTAAGGTTTGCGGAGCAGCTGTCAGATCATGGCAGATGGGTCAGAGGTAGTGATTAATACATCATGATGTAAACAATAACCTCCAGAAAGAAATAGCTCATCCATAGATTTCTAACATGTACATAAAATTAATGTCATTTGCATATTAGGTAGCTCACCAAGTGTAGCAAGTCTATAACCAACCAAATATATGCAATTAAGAAATTCACCATATCAAAAATAAACATGCACAAACCAGATCATATTGGAATTAAATAGTCGCTGTGTTTTGACTGAGATGTATGACGTGAAGGCCAGCAGACAAATTTTGACTTATATGGTACAGCAATTACCAGTGGAATTAGAATATAAATCCGTGAGGTATTTACAGCAGATGCATGCAGTGACTTAAGTCAATCCTATCAGGAGCATCAGCCAATAATAAGTCACGTCCATAGATCCCCTCAAGTAGTCAACTGCTTACCACAGACATATAGTTTTTTTTATATCATATATCCTCACCAATGCCACAGTAACCCATCCAGGACCATAAAAACAGGTGAGTTTTTCTTAGGGGTGGCTGATTACAGATGAGACAGCGAGGTGAGTCAGGTCACCAGCAGAGCCTAAGACTGTCATGATATGTCAACACAACTGGATAAACTTTTCTCGGGGACCGTGTTATTAAATGGGTTCTAACAGAATGATGGTTACCTGAAGACAGGGTTATTTATATCAGGGGTGGTTGAAAATGGAATAGACTCTAAAGCAATACGGCACCTATTGACTTCCAATGGCGATTCCATTTAAAAACCAGCTATAGACAATGATAAAATACCTGGGATGATTACTTTAATGATAACCTGGGGAACACATGAGCATTGAAAGAGTAATTTGGGTGGAGGTGGACTAACTCGAAAATCAATTATCTAAATAAGATAAGATCAAAACGAATCAATAATCTCACAAGCAGTCGTCCATTAAGAGGGTATGTGTGGGTGGTGGTGGTGGTGGTGGTGGAGAGCTACTGTTGACATTACCTTGCAGTGATGACAGCGGTTCCAGTGTGTCCATGAAGTCCTCGAGGCTGGGCTGTAGTTGGACCAGCCCTGGCTGTATGATGTCCGCATTACCCAGCTGTGCTGTAACCATACACATATAACCATCATCAGCAGCACATCTATCAAGTGCTTCCCTTAAATGGGCCGTGGATACATTGATATAAAGGTGTGTTCCTTATATGGTTATATGACATGAACGGGGTGAGAGTATACAGGCTAGGCTTGGGCGCAGTTACCCCGGGAGGACACGATAAGCATGGGATGTCACAAGGCCGGTTGTGTATAAACCATGATGGAACGCGTTGGACGGCGTGTAGGTACAGGTGTATCTGAGCAACACCTGCTATTGTTGGCGGCTGTAATCGCCTTGACCTGCCACCATCTGTGTACAAGTGCACTCAGTATGTACATAACAATGAGTTCACGGAGGGTAAAGACTAGGTAGATAGGAGCGGGGAGCGCCACATCTACAAAGCTATAATCTGTCACTGGAAATCAACATTCCTACCGCTTCAGACACAACAGGGGTCAAGGTTCATCCTAAACGGCCGTTAACCATCTCCGACCTGGACCATATCAGCGTAGTACATGAGGAAAGGATGAGGCCTCGAGTCGCAGGGTGCGTGGTTCAACAGACACGCGCATAGAGCATCATATCATTCGGTATTCTGTGCCAAGTAAATAGCACTAGCAGCAACTGCATGGCGCCGTCAATCAATAGCAAGCAACGGGGCGGAAATGAACAACTTCATCAATGTTTGGATGTAACGTTGAGGGAGGGAGGTTCTGGCACGAGAAGCCCGTATCCTACAGGCCAGGCTCACAGAGACAATCACCAGCTGATCAGCGCAAGCTGCTGTCAGGAGGCACTCGTTATGAACTAGTCGTGTTAAGCTTCCGAGCGCCGAAATGCAACTTCAGTGCTCGGGAGCTCAGCATAGGGCAGCAAGCGCCTCCGGTATGTCATGGCTACGGCTTTCCGAGACATAAACTTACCCTTTGTGTGCACTCTGTCTGTCAAAACGACAGGGCCAGAACGATCACTCGTTGAAAAATTACGGAGAGGTATCTTGGCTCGCGCAGTTGTGGATTATAGAAGCTAAGAATCCCCGGCTATCAGCATTTAGTGCGGCCAACTGATACCTGCTTGCTAGTCAACCTGGGTATGGCAACAAACACCAAATCATGGTCGACATGGGCACTCAACTACGCCATACGCGGAGAGCGTACCAACTACGCCATACGCGGAGAGCGTACCAACAACTACGCCATACACAGAGAGCGTACCAACAACTACGCCTTACGCAGAGGGCGTACCAGCAACTACGCCATACACAGAGAGCGTACCAACAACTACGCCATACACAGAAAACGTACCAACAACTACGCCATCCACAGAGAGCGTACCAACAACTACGCAATACACAGAAAACGTACCAACAACTACGCAATACACAGAAAACGTACCAACAACTACGCCATACACAGAGAGCGAACCAACAACTACGCCATACACAGAGAGCGTACCAAAAACTACGCCATGCGTAGAGAACGTACCAACAACTACGCCATGCGTAGAGAACGTACCAACAAGTGCGCCATACGCAGAGAGCGTACCATCAACTACGCCATACACAGAGAGCGTACCAACAACTACGCTTTACGCAGAGGGCGTACCAACAACTACGCCATACACAGAGAGCGTACCAACAACTACGCCATGCGTAGAGAACGTACCAACAAGTGCGCCATACGCAGAGAGCATATGTCTCATTATATCAGGGCATCTCAGTCCATATATGTCAGCAGCACTCCCATTCCCCTTGCCTGATACAATTAGAAAAACATCCGATTTGACCTTGCATTAAACCGCGCATCATCACGAGTTGCCGATTCATCAAATCGATGGTTTTACAGCAGAGGCGATGACAGCGAGCCGACCCCCTATCAGACAGACAAACAAACACCTAAAACTCCACTCTATCCCCATACATCCACAACTAACCCACTTACGACATTTACAATCAATGCAACCGCGGAAATAGATTACTTCACCTTGTTCGACAAAAAGTAGATTACTACTAGTCTTGGTAGGAAATAAAATACACTGGCCTGTAAGTTAACCTAGTGCTATTTATAGCAGGAGGTCCGTTTACAGTAGTCAACAAGCTGATATCGCGCTAGTTGGGATTATACGCGAACCGCTTGTCCACTCACAGATCCACGCAATATATTTCTGCATTAGCTAATAAAGGCTTTCTCTAAACACCACGGAGTCATCGAAATAAACTCCTGGAAGGTTATGTCAGGCAGAGATCGTTCCCCAACTGGCCTGGTGGACATGCTAAGTATGACTCACAGGACGGGCGATAATTTGCGCTGACCACCTTCACGTCATTTGCGCAACCAGTTGGAGGCAGCAACGCCGTATGGCCTGAGCGGTACCGTTCACCTGAGCGGTACCGTTCACCTGTATCGATGGTCCAGTTCTCGATCAATCATGCCAGCACGTGTAAACAAACAGGTGTAACGTTCAAGGAGGGGGCGTAAGTGTCGGCGAGCGATAGCCTGACAATGGCGACTCCTGCTTAAATAGCACGCATTTCCATTGTACCTCGAGGTCAACAAGCCAGGTCTTGAGAAGCGGGCTGTCACTTACTTGTGATATTGCCACAGAGAAGGACTGGTAACACTTATAAGGAAGGCAACAACAACAAACTTGGACTTCTGACGCCACCGCAAAAAAAGCTGATAAATAACACTCAAGAGGTCTGGGTACATATTGACGTTTTAAGGAGGTGATCTTCAACCCGAGAGACTCATTAATGTGATAGGGAGGATAACCTGGGATTGATAAACGTGACCTGCCCACTAAATGAAATGATTACTCTTGTCTGTATAAATATATATATATATATATATATATATATATATATATATATATATATATATATATATATATATATATATATATATATATATATATATATATATATATATATATATATATATGTGCATGTGTGTGGTACACCACATGCGAAGATTCTATGGTAGACTTGAGTGCCTAGGATGAGCACAATATAGAAAATTCCTTGAGCTGAACAAAGGTAAGGTGAAGGTCACTATGTCTGCAGGAGAGCAGAGCAGGTTTTATTTCCGTCTGGCCTAGATTGAGCGAGGTACGCTTTCTCGCGATACAGAAGTGATGCACTCTACATAAAAACAGATACAACTCAAGCAAATGACTCACACATATTTCCTTAGGATTAGGGAAAGCAAACGGCTGGTTGAGGGAGCTGAAGAGGGTATCTGAGAGGTCCATATAGAGGTCCTCATCGGCCATACAGCTGTTGTCTGGGAAGAGCTGTGGAGTGAGGCGGTTGGAAGTCGACTTGTCCTCCGTTTGGGTGATGACCTGCAACAAGTGTCAAAACTGGCTTCATTAGACTGGTCATGTGCTCACACTATAGGAACATATCCTCTGTAACACCATATACATACAGGTGAAAACACAGGTCACACTGTCGCTTTGTATAAAATAGGTAATGTTATCATTTAATAGAACACAAGCCCTAGACATTTGATGTAGGTGCACAGGCCCTAAACAGTCATAGGGTCACAGTGTACCACACAAGTTATAAAACAATCCAGATCTCTGAGTCACAGACTTTATCTTTTTAACATAGGGACAAGCTGAGTTATAATGACACCTAGAATTAAGCAAAAGACTGACATAATTATAGTACTGGCAACTTAGACACTCAACACAAGTACATAAATGATACATAGTTATATATATAAATATATATATATATATATATATATATATATATATATATATATATATATATATATATATATATATATATATATATATATATATATATATATATATATATATATATATATATATATATATATATATATATATATATATATAACCATCTCGTACAGCAATTAATCACCCTACATAGGTATTTAGTAAAAAGATCAGACGTTTTACACTCGACGATCATCGTCGATCAAGTATAGAACAGAAGATTAGGAGAAGGTGATTGCTGAACAATGAGGAATGTTATTCGACAACCACCAGCTTTATTCAAAATACAAAGGACTCCATCATGATAACCAGGCCACTCCAGGGTAAGAGATCAGTCTCTCCACCACATACGCTGACACAAGCTACTTGCACTATGATAACATTCATGCATAAGCTCAATTCTGTAGAATTGACACCAGATGCAGCATAACTACAGCAGCCAATGAATGCAAACTGCACATGCCTGGGTGCAAGTGATGCAATAGTCGGTGATCAAACAGAATGGTGTGTGAGCAACGGAATATGATGGGAAATGGAATGGCTTGCTATGGTTTCATTGATGCAACAACCCCATAGGCCACTCTTGAAAATTTCCATAACTCTTGGCCAGAAGTACTCCAATAACCATATAATTCTCTATAACCACCAGCATATAACCACAACAAACACACACTGCCTTGAAATAAACACCAGTAACACAAAAATTGTGAGCTAGTTATATGTCACCTCTTGCATAAGTAGTTCATCTTCAAATGTGGTCGGCGGTTCGGAGGAGCGTTTCTTGAAGTAATGACGCCACTTTTTGTACTCGGTGGTAACGGACTGCATGCGCCTCTTCCAGTACTTGCCTTCCATCACAACAGCCTACGATTACATGCAACAACATAGAGACATCTCGTTTCAGTCTGCAACTCTTCTGACAACATCTAGCCTCTGCTAGACACCAAATACTAATTAGCATCTGCAACAAACTCAGTATTGGCGAGATTTAGCCGCTGCTGGGCGACAAAATATCTAGTCTCAGTTAGGCATCAAATAATAAATACCAAGATGTAGCCCTAGTCAAAGTAAGTATTGAAGCTTAATACAACAAGCAAATGTTTAATCCTACAATTCCACATTCACACTGAAACGAACAAGTCTGTCCGCTACATTAGAAATAGTGCAAAAGGTCTACCCATCATAGTTCACTAAATGGTGGAGTTTACTTGAGGAAGGTCTGGGTGAAGTAATCCAATGAATAGAGTGAATAAGTGTATTTGTGTGAGGAGGGTCATAGTTAGAGAAAGATGACAGACGGACACAGTGAAGCATGGTGACAATAGCATCTCTGTGTCCTGAGCACATCAGTCAGTCAAGGGCAAACCGTTATGTCAAGGCAGTGATCTACTGATACAGCAATTCCGCACTGCTGATGCTAAGGCCCATCGAGTAATGAGCTTCTGTTTCAGCCATTGTTGCTGCGCACGCGTAGAATTCAACAACCGTCAACGTTGTGTATTAATAAGCGTCATCATATTACGCAAGAATGAAATAACACCATGGCAAAAGCGATTGATTTTTACGTGGCTGGGTTATTTTTTCCTACAACCTGATCACTACCGAGGCAAGCGTAACACCCCCGGCTGCCCCTGCCGTATTGTCACAACACGTTTCATGTGAATCGACCTTAGAGACCCCACAACCACCCTATCCACGTACGCCAGGGTTCGTCTTTTCACCAATCATTACGGGGCACATTATCAACATGACCTGGTATTCCGACAATAACACGCAGTTGAGTTACTCCGTCCCTGACCGAACCACTGGAGTAGTGCGCACGACTTCCTAGCCAGCATTATAACCCACCACCCAGTCTAGCCATCCGGCCAGTCTAGACTTCCTCATAGGATGAGACCTCGAGGACGGTCAAACATTTAACTGATATTCGTTACACAAGCACAATTTACGGCACCATCGCCATCTAATGCGTCGCTCGAGTCTAACACATTTTTATTTCTACCGAACAATCGTCAGGTTATTTGAGATAAATTACATCACCTTAAAGGGCCTTGACCCTCTATTTATATATCTGTTAGTTGACTATAGTAACTGGGCTGATATCACCTCAACCACGCTCCAAACTACGACTACTATCACGTATGAATTACTCGGCTGGAGCCCCGAACAATCGTGATATAAACATAAAGAGTCTGGGCCATTGGGCCGTCTGAAGAGCGATGCATTCAACTGGGAAAATCATACCAGTGGAAACTAGGAGTGAGATTGAGGGAGTTAACAACAGTTAAAGACAGCCAAGAGGTAGCGTGGTCGTCACGGGAGGATGATAGCCGCATACAGATACGCGGTTTGACGACGACGCAGTTGTTTGACCCAGACGGAGAAAGGACGTGTTTGTTGACAGTTTGATTACAGCGATTAAAAACACTACGACCTGGCCACATATGGGGCGGTCCCGCGTGTCGCTCGTAAGCACGTTTCTGGCGAGGTGGGGCGAAGGAGTTCGAGAAAAAAGGGTTGACGGTGTGTTACAGCAGTATTGTTTTGACGAGAAATCAGAGCATCCGAAAGGGGTCGGGGTCGGGGTGATTTATGTATCGTCTACTCGATAACATTTGAGGTCAAAAAGTTCACATCATCCGCAAATATGCTTGGTGTCGGCGACACAGCGAGCTGCTCTGCCCGGGTCAAACATTCTCACCGAAGACTGTGTGGTCAGCTTAACATGGCGTCCATGTATGAGTTGACCTGGTGTCCTCTAGCCGCTCTTTAATTGAGCGCCAATTCAACAGACCCCAATTGCGTTCCCCTTAACAGCGAAGACTCCTCAAATAGCTTTCGTCTGACAATATGTCACAATTTGCGGGGGTCCGTGTTACAGTGGTTCCAGCTCCAACCTCTATGATACACAGCTGCTTAACCCACATGCTTAATATGACGCAGTTTATCCATGACAGCCTAAGACGATCCCGGAGAGTCTTAGCTGATCCATGATCATCAATGATATCACTGATCAGTTATGTCATCCCGAGATCATGTGAGATAAAATGTCACAGTCGAGGATCGTCACCATTCCATGACAGTCAAGGATCATCTGTGAGATTAATAATCAGCTGTGACAGTAAAGAATCCCCGATGACTGCCAAGGTTCATCTATGGCTTTTAAGGATCATCTATGACTGTCAAGGATCACCTTCGAATTCAAGGATCATCTGTAACAGCCAGGGATCATCTATGACAGTCAATGATCATCTATGGCTGTCCAATATCAACTATGATGTCCTGGATCAACAATGACTGTCTGGCATCACCAATGACTGCCTAGGATCATCTATGACTGTCTGGCATCACCAATGACTGCCTAGAATCATCTTTGACTGTCTGGCATCACCAATGACTGCCTTGGATATCTATGACTGTCTGGCATCGCCAATGACTGCTTTGGATCATCTTTGACTGTCTGGCATCACCAATAACTGCCTAGGAACATATTTGACTGTCTGGAATCATCTACGGCTGTCCGGAAATACCTATGACTATCCGGGATCTGATATCAAACGATGTTCTAGGTGGTGAAATGACCCGTGAAATAGCATTACAGAACCCTTTCTACATGGATACGCTTCCTCTAATCTACCCAGACTCCTTCTTAGAATGTATCCTGTGACCCCCAAACTCTAACCAGCCCCATTTGATCCTTCATTACTAAGACTCACAGACATCATCGCTTGCAACAAATTCCTTTTAAAAGAGACAAACTTATCACCTGGATACATGTCATCTAAATATAGCATGTTCTAATACACACTTATGACCCAGTGAAATAATGACCCACATATCGGTTGGTTACATTTCTATATATGTAGCTGCAGGCTGTACTACAGTACTGACATTACAGATTGGCAAGCGCTATATTCTAAGTAGCCCACATATACATATGACACATGAAGCCTCGGAAGTGCCAAAGCTAACCCAGAGTTGATCGAGTTAGAATGGTATTGAGAAGCTGGTGGAGTTTTCTGATCTGACAGAATCTGGGGAAATTATGGGGTCCAGCATGCGCCTATCTGGGAAGAGCACATGGAATGCCAAGAAAGGAAGATTCTTGGGGAAAAAACCTCCAGCATGATGAAGCTTCAATGAGACTTACTTAATTCTACCATTAAAAATGTGGCTGCAATATGCAGTGAATGTAATAATAATAATCCATATTAGTGGGTAAGACTCCACAGAGGCAGCACCAACTTACACAGACAATACTGCGGTTCACATAAATTAATGTACAGGTTATTGACAATAGCACTGGTTAACCAGTGAGCATTACACACACTAGATATGTGATGGGTATGTGATGAGGATGAGGATGGATCACATGTTAAAGCGTTCTCCGATACCCATGCTGACAACAGCGGTATACACGGGCAGAGTTCTGATCAAGTATCATACAGCATAAACAAGAAGCTGGTTAGAAGCATCACCCTGACTCGCATGATTCACTAGCCCTACAGGACGTTCCAGTAGACACCAAGATGTCCGGCCGGGGCTAATGATTCACATGCCTTTGTACCACCAAGCTGGCAACAGTGACAATAGGAGAAGAGGGCATGCACTAGCCGAGCAAACCCAACGCCCAGTGAGTGTGGGAGTGGATGACGTACCTCTGGCTTGGTGTGGGTCTTGTCCGAGATGGGTGGTTCGAACTGGCATATGATGGGCTGTCTGAACTGTATATCTGGAGGAACACCAAACATCCATTGCAATGTTTACGTAAAGGTCAATATTCATTAAATACATAGGACAGAATGGTATCATGCTGTCCAGTTATGTCCAGTAATGTCTACTACTGGTTATTAACAAGTTATTACGTTTACCCAGATAATCATATCCTTCACAGCTCTTGGATTTTTTTTTAAATTAATCACTGATGCCTCTTGACATATGTTCAAGCGTTGCATGAGTCACACCTGTGCCACCAGGGCACTGTCATTTGACATAAGACAATATTTAATGGCATTATGACAGCCTTTTAAGTGAACTACATTCTCATCCATTGCATGTGATATGATGTCATGCACTCTGTAGTCTGATGAAATTATCTATATGTTAAAAGCAACATGAATAAGATCGTTTCAGGCAGCTGACACACCTCAATGTCATTCATCTTAGAAGATTCAATTCAGTATGCTTAAGCTTGTCCAGCACTTACATTGCATGTGCCATTCCCGCCAGATAATGTTGTTCAAGCGAATCTTGTCCTTGATGTTGAGACGTATTCCCTTGAAATTTTTCCATTTTGGAGAAGTCAACTTGCCACTGAAACAAACAACTCAAAATGTACACTCAAGGCATCAGCTGACAGTAATACGTCATGATATAGTATCATGTCACCAACAAGATGAATGCATAATGACGTCAATCAATAATCTGAAACAATAATGACCGAAGAGTTTGGTGGTATTTTTGCAGAAAGTTCACCAATAGTGACCCCTTTGTTTGTTCAATCAAAACTGCCAAAACTGCTGACTTGTTTATTCCACACACAACAAGAGGTTATATTTAGAGACATCTCACTTCATCACATATGAAATATGAGGCAACTCAAGAGCTGAATATTCAATATATTTGAAGAGAGAAGATTACATCTGTTTAAAGAGGATGAATGTTGTGTAATATTGAATGGAGATAATGGAAATACAGTAAACAAGACTCACAAGACTGCATTGTTTAAATAAAAGTTGTTTTTAACAAGAAGCTCATGTTGTCTCCATTATCTACAATAACAGGATCAGACCCACTATCCCTTTTGTCTGAAGCTGCTCATCTGCCTCAGTCATAACAGCACGTCTCCAACCACCCTTCCCTAACATAACGCCAGTGATCAAAACAAACCGGTACTTTGTCCAGCACAATCTAAGGTCATGTTCTCCTATCTTAACTTACACGGCAATATACTAGCACAATATACTGCTGCTATATTTTGGCAAAGAAAAACAAGGTAAATAGCAATACCTGTTCCAATTGATTCTTCCCTTTAATCATTAAAGCTATCTGGTAATTGTTTATTCACCTGTGATGCTTATTTGCTCATTTGGTCAATGGAGCATTTTGCAAGTCAACATTTCTCCTGATCAATCACAAGCTCTCATGTTGACATATGTTACATGTCATCTAAATATAGCCTATTCTAATACACATTTCTAGCCTGGGCGGCCATATGTCTCGTTTAGCCAATTAAGAACAAACACATATACATACCCTTAGCTTTACATACAAATGGTGATAAGGACTATGTATTTACTTTCACCCCCCCGACAAACGCATACATACACCCATACATTTACGAACACATACACCCACCACCTCTCCATCTCTTTAATTGTTGTCCAATTTACATAAACCTTTAGAATCCTTTTGAGTAGATGTTCCGAACAGGTCAGTTTCCAAATTAAATAGTCCTGGTTAAGCAAGTACCCTTTGATGTAACCCTTTGAATCCTGTCTATTCCCATAACAAAATTTAACATAGACCTGTTTTATCTCCAATTAAGAGCTCTTGATAATTGCAAGTCAGTCCAAATGACCCCAAGCACCCGATTAGCCAATCACAGCTCACCACATCAAGCCACCCCATCTTTCACTATTAATACGACAGCATCAGACACACACAACAATATAACACAATCAGAAAACATAGAGAGATCATACGGAAACCGCACGCCGAGACACAGAGAGAGACACGCAGATAAAATACATGAAAGAGCGTGCCAGTCACATAGAACTAAAAGTCAACTCTCGAGTATTTACTACGAGCGGCTACTAATAACTACAGTGCCAGAGTCAACGAGACTAATCTCTCATCCGTCATTACCATCTACGACTCTAACATGGTGACCCTTGGTCATACTACTCTACAATCAAGAAGTATTATTGGTTTTATTCACATTGTATGGCGAGGACAAGGTCAACAGCCAAAACAGTACCACCTCAACCCAGACCAACATACATCAAATGAGTGCACTTAACTGGGAGATATGAATTCTTACCACTTAGAAGGTAAATGTTTCATAAGGTTATGCAACCAGTGGTCTGTTCAGCTTTTTAAATACTGTGGGTAATTTACCTAAGATTGCCCTAAAAAATGTCATAGTCCAAATTGTAGTTCTGAAATCTAGCTATCATACACCTCTGTGTAAATACAGTACCAATGCAGGCAAAATCTTGTAAGATTGAATATAGTTATATTTCAGGTTTGCAGGCCTGAAAAAACGGTCAACAATAAAACAGATTAAGTTACAGCACAGCTTTAAATTGCCCGTTTAATAGCCAATTTCATTAGTTTTAGTGGATACAGTATTTATAAATAAATTAAATAAAGAGAGTACTATGAAAGTGAAACAGACGAGTCCAGTGCAACAATGAGTAACCAATGAACTTTAGGCATTTGGAATAAGCTATCTGAGTATTAAGTGAGTGAGTTATGTAATTGAGGCTAAGGTACAAATAAGGTGGCCTGAAACTCTCTCTAACAGTGACCACTCTCAACAATCCTCTCTTATGGGGGTAGGGGGGGGGGGTGTGGGAGTGGGGTTACACACCTGATCAGGTTAGAAGTGGAACCCAGTCTGTTGCATAAAGGGTTTACATAATTTGTTCCACAGATGAATAGTGCTGACAAGAAAGTGCAGAGAACAGTATAGGTACCTACTGCCGCCTCTGATCTGATATGGGACACTGTATATGTCTGTGTTCTCAATTGGCGTCAAACTACCCCAGTTGAATCAGAATTGACTTGAAATGGTCTAGGAATCAAATTTAAAAAAAAATTGTGGCATATAAAGCCCGGCAAAACCAAAACCAAGTGCTTTGGAAAATGTTTGCAGTGTTCGACATAAGGACCGACCGAACGACACTAGTTGATCGCTGGTCCGGTCTAGCTACGTGCGCTTGCCAATTGAACAATGTTGTAATGGTTATGGGAAATCCCAGTAAATCCCGTTGCGCTTAACAATTTTATTTCACTGTCAATTTTAATTAAAACTTACAATTGTGATCAGTGAGTGACACTGTGACTGTCATAGTGTTTGCACTAGTTTGACTGAACATGCATTTTTGCATATAGTTAGTGCCAATGTTGCTTTTACAGTTATCCTTTTTCGTTTTGTTTTTAAATCATTATTTAAACTGTTAATCTTTTAAGTTATTTTACCACTGCCATGCTTTATTCCGTTTTTAGCATGTTGGTCTAGTTCTATTTAGGTCAAGTCTAGTAGATTTCAAGATTTACTAGACCACTGGTCCAGCTCTTGAAAAAGTTAACGTCGAACCCTGGTTTGCAGAATATGCCAAGCAGTTCTACACCAGTAATACTGACTCAGGGTCTGCGAGGTTCAAAGCAAGTTTTTAAGCACAAACTAATTCGCTTATGTGATTGTTTGTCTCATTGGATCAACTTAAACTAAAACAAGACCAAATATGGAGATGATGCGAGAAACAGTTCAACATGCAACGCAGATGTTTGTTAACAATGCAATTTAAAATTTGAAGCGGTTCAGTAACGAATGTGCAGGATAAATCTGCTCAAGACCAGGGATGTGATAGCCCTGGCACCTGAAGGGCTGAAACAATTTCGGCAAGGGGTTTGGGGGCCGCTCAAGGCCCCCAATGGGGGTCAAAGGGGGCGAAGCAAAGCAAAACTGGAGCCATCGGATCCACGGAAATCCGCGGACAAATCACATCCCTGAAGACGGTCACTTAAGCTGCATATTATTGTATCATGTGAAGCCTATACCTTTACCACAATACGCCAAGCAGTTCTACACCAGTAATACTAACTGACTCAGGGTCTGGGAGGTTCAAAGCATGTGTTTAAACACTAACTTATTTCGCTAATGTGATTGTTTGTCTAATTGGATCAACTGAAACTGAAACGAGACCAAATATGGAGATGATGCAATAAGAGTTCAACATACAACGCAGATGTTTAATCAATAATGCAATTTAAAATCTGAAGCGGTTCAGTAATGAATGTGCAGGATAAATCTGCTCAAGACGGTCACTTAAGCTGCATATTATTGTATTGTGTGAAACCTATACCTGTATCCAAACCAAGTAATGGGACAGGGAGAGGATGTTTGACTCAAACTACCACAATAGACTGTATAAGTGTGCAGAACACTTGAGAGTTCTAGTGTGGCATTTATTTAGTAATGTCAACATAAATAGAAAAAACAATGTGAGAAATACATCATATGATCATTTAACGAGATGGAACTTTACTCTTTACGACTTTAGGCACCAACCTGTAAGCTAGTGTCATGCAATCAAACAGCTTTGTCAATGATGCATCAATTGCCGAGGAATTTGGGTCTTTGGATCCAAATTTGTAAGAGCGCGTAGGTTCTTTGATCGCACTATTGAAATCATAACCTTTGGCCTCCTCGGTCTCTATGTTACCATTGCTTGGATCAGCGCTGTCAACATCACCATCAGGTTCGTCGAGACAGCTGACCATGTAATGCCCGCTGTGTATGGTAGAATCGCTGAATTTATCATTGGCCGAGTCATAATCTGTATCCCGCATGGCTATGTCACAACTTGTACTCCGATAATCATTAAACTGTCCATATGAGGTCTCCGCCATGATGACAGCCATTTAAAAGGCGAAAGTGTGAGAGAAACTTGAGCAAAATGACACCGTGCTAGTCCACCATTTTACTTCGTCACACACCGTATCTGCTTAGAGCTGTAGACGCATGTTGACCAATCAGAATCACGGAGTTCCGGCCTTGACCTTCAAGCACTGCCATCTAGTGAGGAGATATATAAACGCACGTAAACAAGGAAAAGACGTTAGTGGATGGACGGATGTTTCAGATTCTGTTTGCTGGCATCGAGTAACTCCCCTTAAATGAGAAAGAGGCTGGAGGATAGCACTTGAGGGGGAGGTGTGGGGTAGCGCTTGGCTTTGCCCCGGGTAGGGATGTGCCGCGGAACTTAGAACATGGAAATAGTACAAAGCATTCCCTGTCGTACGAAGTATAATATCAATTTGTAACCCGTCACAACTATAATGGCTGCATATAGCCCTACAAGACGTCTGAGTAGGTATAAATTCATGTTACCGTTACGACCGGAGCTATGTTGCATATGGCAACCATCCAGTGATCGATGTACATACGGTTTTGCATCGCTTTGACTGAATTTCTAGTGACTAGGGAGGTAGGCTGAATTAATCTCTGGACTTCTTGGCGCCTTTCACAAGAAAGCCGTAGACAAAAAGACATGAAGCCAATTATGATACTTGACCATGGTCAAATATCATAAACAAGGGGAAAAGTTGGGAATAATTAACTTGACTGAAGATCAAATGAAAGTAGAACAGTGAAAGAATACACCCAATTCTAATATTTTAACATATTTCAGGCAATAGTTACGACATATAAATTTACTCTGATCATCATATCAACAGCCGTGGATACAGCTATGACAGTGATTGAAGAAACTGATGGAGATCAATCCGTTATTTTCAGTGTTCAATGGATGACTTGCTGATCATAACGCCGATCTCTACCGTTATGATTGCCATGCCTGACATGACAATCATAACCTACATGGCGAACCATGTTGCATTGCCAACAGCTTGAATGTGTTGCATTTCTATCATAACGTGCATGCAGAACTGGAATCCCGCAAAATATGAGCAGAGAAACTTTACTATTTTCGATCTTTCATGTCCGCTCTGTAGACTACTTGGGAATATCAGATCGTCAACTATCAGGGGAAAGATAACTTGTCTACGCAAACTGTAGACGATTTTGACCTCTTTTTGTCCTCCTGGAGGAGATCATCTAAGATCGGACTCCTGCGACCTCTAAGGTCAAAGCCAATGTGCCCGTGGCATTTCTGCTGAATGCCATGGACAGTCTGTCTGAACCATCATAGACGTTTAAGAGTGGTACATATTGATGTTCAGCGCGAATCGACGGACATATATTGCCAAATATGTTGGATATCGACCTCTGGTTATCAAACTAATGTGTATGTCAGTTGAAAAGGGGCCGTATGATTGACTACAATCGAAGACAAATACTGTTTGTGTCTTAAAATGAAGAGGTCACCACAAGCGCTTGAGTTAGACAACTGTATGTACCTTATCATCAGCATCGTATACTGCAGTATGCTGACTGAAATCAATGACTAGGACAGGACGATCTCCCTCTTCCTGTTCTTCATTTACTCAAATATTTCTATAACTTTTTGCCATGTAAGCTAGCAAATGTGTGGCCACCCATATCAATTACATGGACATCATTTTTATGCACCAGTGTTCTACATAAACATCATGCAAAAAAGTGATATACTTACCTGACACTGGGGGCAGTCACGATCGAGAAGGAGATTCCCTCAAGACAAGTCACCTCAATTGCACTTCTGTTGGATTGACCCCTGCGATATACCCCAAGTGTGGATGACTTGATATATAATTTTTGTTAGTGGAGGGCTGCATTTGCTTTATTCCCATATTAACACCGATATCAATAGACTGTGCCTTTGTTAATTTCAGCCTCTATGTATTGAGGACATGCTTTTTCTCTTTTCCCGTATGTGTGGGAATTGAAGCATGACAATGCTCCTCAATGGCCCCTCCTGATGAGGGTACAATATAACATAAGTTTTCTAGGTTACAGAAGTATTCTACCCTGAAAAAGCCTCATGGCTTCCATTCTATGATACATATGCCCTCTACCGCAGGGGGAGTGAACAATAAAGGGGCTTTCTTTGCAAAAGAATCACAACAATACCATAATTAAATTGTGCCTGGCATTAGTTGTCCCATTTCCAGCATTGCAAAACGTAGGCTTGTGCATAGTCCTAAAGTAGAGGAATATACTGTAAGGTTTATACGTTAAACTGCTACCAACTTGAAGTTTTACATCCTCCTCGTTAGATGTGACTCTCTCTTATATATGCGACGCGACGGAGACACCATTACACCAGACCAACACGCAACTGAGACACCTGTCCGGAAACAAATCATGTAGCCTCCTTTCTGATCTATAATATTCTGGTGTGCACACCTTATTCCCTGCTTAGACCCCTATATCACTTCTTCAGTCTTCAGATGCCTCTTCTATTCTCTTCTCTTCTGGTTCTGTATCGTATCGGAAGCCTTCTCAGTTAGTCAGGGTGTTGTCTGCTATAGAAGGCAGCGGACTTGCCTTCCCCAGGAGGTAGGGAGCGATGTCAGCACGGTTTCGGACGCAAAAGTGGCTGTTCTGGACCATCATGCCCCAGACTGTTGTGGCTGTTGTTGTTGTTTATTCAAAAATTAACGCTGTTTGCTTCATTTGTTCATGTACAGCGAGTTGTTTAGGCCCTTTTATACCCCCCTAGCTGTGGCCCGAGGGTCGACATCCCGGACCAGTCGATTGATTATCCAGGTCAAGGCGTACCTCAACATAACTGTAACAAACTACATCATTTAATTTCCCAGAACTTGGCCAAGAGGGTAGCCTGTGGGCGAATCTATTGTCCTTGCCTGACAGCTCTCGCGGATGTATCAGGTAATACGGCGAATCTATTGTCCTTGCCTGACAGCTCTCGCGGATGTATCAGGTAATACGGCGAATCTATTGTCCTTGCCTGACAGCTCTCGCGGAGGTATCGGGTAATACCTTTGTCACTTTCCCATTTACACCATCAGTTAGCAAGTCTGACGTCCTAAACACAATTTACATCACAGGTCCACTTGAAAAATACCTTTTCAAGACATTCCTGGTATTTCTGGGCAAGGATGAGAGTGCCTATAATGCAATATCATATTTATTATTAAACCATTGCATTGGTTTCAATGCAGAAATAATCAACCGATATATATATATATATCCTCACCAAAACAATTATTTGTTCAATAAAAGTATGTTATGTTGCCATCTGCTTCTTGTCATGGATTAGCTGCCCCTGTAGCTGACCAAATGCACGGCCAGATTGTTTTGAGAGCACTTGAGATAACGTTTGTAATTAATATTTACATACTACTGTTCTTATAGCACTTTTATATATTGTTATACTGTACTTATTCCTCAATCCTTCTCTCACTCAATCACTGCACTTACTTACTCATTCAATCCTCTCAATCACCACTTTCAATTCTTCTCACTCAATCACTACACTTTCTTACTCCTTATTCAATACTTCTCTCACTCAATAACCACTTTCAATTCTTCTCTCTCAATCACTGCACTTTCTTACTCCTCATTCAATTCTCTCACTCAATCACTGCACTCTCTTACTCCTCATTCAATTCTCTCACTCAATCACTGCACTTACTCCTCATTCAATCCTTCTCTATCCTCATTCACTATCTCACTGTCCTCATCAATTACTTGCCTTGCTCACCTTTCATTCAATCTCTCATTCATTCCTCACTCAGTTTCTCTAAGCCCTCATTCATTAATTCTCTTATTGCTATCATTCATTCATTTCTAACTACTCCTATTCTTTCTCTCGCTCAATTAATTCATTCCTCTTATTCACTCTCCTTCATTCTTTCATTTATTATCCTCATTCTCTCATTCAATACCCTCATTGATTCATTCCCTCTTGAACTCCCTCCACATTCATTCCTTCTCACTCCACTAGCTCAATTTCTCATTCACCCACCCCACCCCCCCCCCCCCCCCTCAGTCCATCCCCCATAACTAGTTCAGTGTCTCACAAGGTATAAATATATTTATTTCATTAATCAAGTATCACTATGTACAAAATGCAATCCCAAGAGGGAAAAGTACAATTCATAACAAAGGAAGCGTGCAAAGAAAAATATCTATCTAAAATACAATGGCACTGAAACAAATATATGTGCTATTGCAGGAACAGGCTCTCTGATCCTCATAAAGAGTTCAGATCAGGAAATACACATCTGGAATCACAGTCGGACTCATGTTTACCCAGAACCTCCATGGATTTCTTCTCTGATTTGCACTCGGCAGATAGGACATTCAGATTTCCTCTGTTAAAACAAACAGTTCTGTCAGGTGAACTTGCATTTTTGGAACTGGTCATGGTAAAGTACAAAAGAGAAATTCAGAGCCTCTTACCCGGATCCATTCATCAATACAGTCTTTGTGGAATTGGTGGAAGCAAGGCAATGTTCTCAAGGTTTCACCTTCCTCAAACTCACTCAAACACACCTTACATTCACCAGTCTCATTGTGTTGCCCTCCATCTGTCGTATCATACTGAGGTGACAGAGGTCGGTGAGTACAAATAGGGAGTTGATCAATCTCTCCTGGTTGCAGTCCTTGACGACCTACATCTCCCAGCCTCTCTGCAAGTTCCCATAATGCCTGCAACACAAGCAATAAGTGCTTCTCAGTGAAATTGTCAAAGAATCACTTTATAATATTAGTATATTTAATCATAATGAGTACTTGATTAAATATAGAGCGGAAATAAGAAAAAAAAGCAAAAGCAATGTGATTGTCATCTTAGAAAAAGTGAATTTTTGTGCCACAACTCAAATAGCTTACATCGTAATCATTGCCATCCAAGTTAGGTGTGTCGAAGAGCACAGATGAAGAGGCAATGTTACCTCCAATCAAACCATGTAGAAGGTTCCGAGGATCACTCTGTACAACAAAGATGAGATACAGCTGCTTTCACAGACTTCATTGTTGTTACCTCTCAATAACCTTATCATTTGTTCAAGGAATGCAGAATCAGCCTTAAAACATCCCTACTATACATCTTATAAGTTAATTACAGGTATGTTGTTTACCTGTATACCAATCCACGCATCGTCAGGAACCATGAATGCCATTTCCCCTATATTATCCCTCAGCATTTCTTCAGGGTCAACGATTACAGATAAATTCAGCATTCAGTGATTGAAAAATGTAAAAAAAAAATATTCCAGAACCAAAGAGAGAATCATAATTTTTGTGATATTTACACAGTAAGAGTGACTATTCACTCACGATAAGGATTTGGGGGATTGTGACCTCTACCTCTGCTTCGCCTGCTTGAGGGCACCGTACCAAATCCTGGCATGCCAGTCACAGAGGCTGCATCTGCCACGGACATTGCGTCCGGTCGTTCACCCCACAGCTCAGGCAACATATCAGCACCAGGAACATATGGTATGGTGTGTGGATGACTGACGTCCTCACCAAAGGCTAACCTCAGCGCCATATCTTTATCAAGTTCATTCTGGACACAGAGTAACTTGGATCTCAGTTTCCCCACTGAGTTTGCTTGTGGTCATTTATAGAATTGGGAAGTGCAAATTTGAACTAAACGAGGTGGGGTTAGGATATTGAAAACCCTCGGAACCTTCCATTTATGATATAATGTCTTCAAAGTTGAGTTATGTCATCAGGCACCTGATGTGAAGACCCATGTAATTCTCTACCTGGATGTCACGGGCTACAGCTTCATCCTCGTTTTCTACGGCTGGTTGCTCAGCCTCCCTGGCTAGGCTTCGTGCACCATCAACCTCGACAACATCACCTCCGCCAGAGGCAATACCAAACTTCCTGTACTCCTCCTCCTGATCGAACAAACAACAAAGGGAGATTTCACATCACAACAAACATACAGGACAAAAGGTAAGCTGAGTGACGGATGACATGAAGGATTTCCCGCATGACACAACAAATTATTGGACGTGAACTGCAGTAGGATCGGATGTATGAGTATAACATGATATGTCTCACTAGACAGTGGAGAGCGATCACTTGCAAAACAACATGTGATATCACGACACAATAGGAAGCCAAAGTCACGTCTATTCCTGTTTTTTTAAGACAATTGGGCCAAAGATCTACAATCGAGTAAACTTGAGGGTAATAAACTTCATTTCCGTACAGCACGATAAGCTGAAGGCAGGATGATGGTTTGGTGTCAGAGAAGATATTGACTAGGATATTGACCTTGCAATCGCGGGATATAACTTTGGTAAGTTAACTCAATAGTTTCAAGACTTAAGTGTTCCCTTTAAATGATACATAACGTATTTAAGAAAAAGTGGATCACAACAAGAGGCCAATAGGCCTTGAAGCGCTGCTGCTTTTGACAGTATTTCAATAAAAAGTTATCACCAGCTCTTTATGTTTATAGATTGACTGCACATTTTATTCAGTGGTCATAGAGCCCTCAAATTATGTCATTTCTAGTTATTGAGCCTTGCAATGGAAGTTTATGCCAAAATGTGATGATAAGTACCTTTTCAACATTCCATAAGCTAAAATTGACAAATATGCAACATAAATGGACCAGATATCTTATTTGAGGGCGACCTACTTAATTGAGTCCAGGTCACAGATAACCCCTTTGGGTTTACACTGTACAAGAGATTTTCATAAGTTTTTGAATAATAACACAGAGGTCAAAAATCATACAGTGCTGATTTTTGTTTGCAAAGAGCCACCAAGGTAAAAGTGGACCATGCATAATTTTAAGCTGCTAACATGCTTTCTAAGAAAATGTGCAAACTAAAATGTACCATATCTACACAATCTTTATTTGCAGATGTGATCTTCCAAATAAAGTCTTAGTCATTGATAACCTCTCCAACATAAGGCCCAACTAGACTTTATTAACAATAAACATGGGTTTTATTATCAAATTTTATCAATAACGAAGGGGTCAAAGGTCAGACAGATCTGATTTTAGCAGGCAAAGAAATATTGACATAAATGAAGTCTGTGTATGATGTGGGACTGCCAACTTGCTTTAAAACAAAATGTGCCATCAAAGAGTATGAACGGATGGACGGAAGCCAGAGCAATGGTATATGAAAAGCTACAAGCCTTCCTCCCCAACCCCCCCCCCCATCCAGTCGTAACGTGATCCGTGGTGTTGAGATGCTCACGCTACGCACTTGTAGTAAGTAAAAGAATCGAACTCCAGATGTAGGGTTAATAACAACTTGAACTTTAACTGTTTTCAATTTTCGAATTTCAGATATAACTTAGCCTAAACTTAAGAGAGAAAAGTGTTGAGCTCGGAGGCCAGGAGAGAACTGATTTTAAAATATAAGTTGCTTCCCTCAACGACTAAGGCACGCCATCCCAATTCTCATGGGACATGCCGTAGCCAGGTCTGTGAGGGCTGGGGCTAACGGGTGTTGCCTGGGCAGGAAGGTCATGTGGCTCTGGAATATGGGGTATGTATGAGGAGAGGGGGGAAGTGGCAGGTGACATGTAGGTCACTTGTGGATATGGGAAACTGGGGCGTATAATTAATATAAGCTGTTGGGGGTTACTCCATCAACTGATGACTGAGAGGGTACGTTATGATGAAGGGTAGGTTTGATATGAATTTGGCACTCAACAATCCCACCTTAATGCCGTTACCAATGCAGCTTCCTGGCAACCACCTTGTCACAACTGCTACTTACTTGCATGTGGCGGGCCAGCATCGAATCAGACTGGTCCCCACGTTTCCTGGGGGGAAGTTGTGTGTGTGATTCAACTTTCTTCTTCCTGTGCATGGCCTCTGCTAGTAAAGTCTCTTGTTCCTGAAGGAAGTGCAATGATGAGTGATAAGATATATAAATATGTCACACGTGAGTATCATGAAATGTATTCTTATGTACTTGCCTGCAACTCCCGAGCCTTAAGGAAATCAAGCTTCTCCTGCTCAGTTCTCCTGGCTTTTTCTGGGTCAACATCTGAACATATAAAGTCAACCAATGTATGAGGTGTGGAAAATGTTCCATAAAGAACACTGGACACCAATAATTGTGCTTTCACAGAAGCTGAGCACTGAGGCTATTAGAGTCTGTCTGTTGGCAATATCAGTCAGATCATTTATTGTACTTTTTATAATAGCTAGATAATGTCATGCAACCATAGCATATGAGGCAATTAAAACCCAAATACATAGTCTTACCTGAAGCAGATGGTTGTCCAGGTGCCTGAGGTGAGTCACCCCCAGCCAACTTATCCATCTTCTTCCTCAGTCTCAATTTATCTATCAGGGCAAACATCATGGAGAATATAGAACACAGACTGCAACTAGAGGAGTGCAAATGCCTGATTTTATTAGCTCTTTTAAACTAAGTATGGGAGTGATGCATGCACTCCGACAAGGTGATAAAACCTGATGTTGGTCTATTGGACTAGGTTTTATGCTCATGGGGAAACCCAAATATTGAATGCATTCAACAATTATGGCCCTAAGTCAATAACTGATATATCTATTTGGGAAATTATGTATGCTAATTCTGAATCACAATGGAAATGTTATATTTGTGCTGTGTTGGAGGATATGGATACAATATACACTACCAGAAGCAAGGTGGGGGTATATTTTTTAAAAGGTATTTTGTTTGAGAAAATCAAACAACTGAGATAAAAGCAGAATAATTCCATCTAATCAGATTGGATGGGGACCAAGAAAACTATTTCCCATTAGATGTCTACGATAACTCACATTAAAAAGCAATAATATCCTGAATATTCACTATGACCCAGAGTAACCCCACAGTAACCAATTGGGAAATTCCTTGGACGCATACATACAACGAATGGTCATCTGATCGAATGTCATATTCGAGAGGACCAAGCCCACTCTTGCAAATAGAATCGTAAAATGGTAACGGCCAGTAAATGGGGTCTCATTCAGTTTAGCTTAGCCCTACAAGACGTCTGGGTATAAATTCATGTTACCGTTACACCGGAGCTAAGTTTAGCTATGCCATAACGAGCCATATATAGAGATACAAGTCACGCAAGGTGACATCACCAGGATATAAATATGAGTAAACACGAGTAAATACACACGGCAATACATCTAGTGCATTCATCCGAATTATATATAATGTTATAATTGTGGTAGCCCTACAAGACGTCCTAGTTGGCATGTACATTTATATTGCCGTTCGACCGGAGCTATAATCGCGGGAAACTACTATCAACGAATGAATTCAAAAAGAGTTTTGTCTTACTCTTGGACAGTGATTATGACTGATCAGCGATATTTCAAAGAAACTACATGCTAACCTCAAGCAGAGTCACACGTACATCTTCGTCTAAAGACTTATCTTAGGCACGGTGTTCAGTCGTTGTTGAATGAACGTAATTGAAATCTTCTCGGTTTCGCTTTCGATTTAATCAACTAAATATATTTCCCAGAGAATGACTCACAACGCCCCAATTACTCTCCTGTTCATAGACAATGCTATTCACAGCTTCAGTCACTATGGTTATTGTCAGTATTGCTATTAACCATTAACTTCTTAACAGTTCAAGTCCGGAATTCTGTAGTAATATCTAGATCCTTCAGTTGGAAGACTGCCACGGTCAAGCACTCCACTCCAGCTTAGCTGATGATGCATCATAACGTGCAGCTATCGATGTGAACCGCCCTCTGATGAAGGCGTGTTGAATTAATACTGCTAAACATGGAGGAATTATTGAACACAGTTTCTCTTGTTTCCATGGGCGCTACAGCTGTTATGGCTGTTATGAGCTACTTACTTGCCATCAGTTTTGGCAAAAAGTGTTCAAAAGTTGATAAATACGTTTTGTTATGGCTGATATGGGATGCGATGATCCATTTTTTTATTGTAAGTATGGTCAAATGTAGTCATGGGCGATAAAATACTGATTTTAAGTCACCGGGTCAAAGCTCGTTTGGATCGTGGCGGTCGCATCTCCGCCTGAGGTATTGATTATAAGTAAACATATGATGAATTGAGTTGTTGTTAACCTCGCAAATGTGTAGATCTGGAACATCTTCAAAAGCGAACATACTAAACAATCAAGTTCAATGAATGAATCCCTCTAGTGGCATTGTGAATGTTGCAGTAGTTGTAGTTACATTACACTGAGATTAGTCTAGCTCCTGTCGAACGGTAATATAAATGTATACCGTTCTGCTCCGATATTTTGGGCACACATTAAAACATGCGTTTGACTAAAGTGCTGGGTTACCAACTAGAAAACAACATATATCAAGAGCCTATAAAAAAAAATAAGTTATTGTGCACCAAAAAGGTTACACGCGATCGATGCTATTCTTTAAAAAATGCCATCTATATATCATTACTGAAAAATCACGTAGCGATAACCGCAATTTTGTAAAAAAATTTTGGTTCGTATGATTTCCCGTGATTACCCACCGCCTCATCTGCATTGCCTCCCTGCTAAGCTTACGAAGCACGGTGACACACTTTAAATACAATCTGCTGTATTTCGTCTAGTTCAGACGCAGGAAGCAATAGTCGTTGATGGGTAACGTTATTCTGAGCATGCGCAATGTATGTGGTCTTGAATTTGAATGTTGCTGTGTTTAAGACTTTACACCACTTCCAAATTTCAAACATTCTTGTGTGGATAAAAGTCATTAAAAATGTTGCAGAGGAAAATAGTAGTTGAATTGCAATATTTTTATATGAAAAAAATCATGGTAACTTGATCTTAAAGAGACTGTTCAGCCCCATATTAGGCAACCAGGGATCATTTCGTTATTACACTACTACGTTTAACGCAGACATAGGTAATGCCATCTTCTAATTTGTGCCGCAAAGTTTACATGATGGAAAATTATGTTGATAAGTTTTTAAAATTTTTATTTGAATGGAAATATTCATGATCTACTGTGGAAATCTGTTTTATTCGATTATGTTGTTCCATCGATAACAGTGCCTCCCTAAAACCATGAACCACACGAATGTTAGCTGTAAATCATAACGCGCTCTGAATTTACCTCGCTATCGATGTGTATACTTCCGCTTTGGTTACATAATGTAGATTTCATCAAATCTTCACTCATTCAAGTTGTGGGCATCTTTGCACATACATTAAACTGACAAGCAGGAAGGGTTATGTCCAACAACATAAATGGCGACAGCCGAAGTAAGGATCTATTTTCTGAGACCACAGCGCCGCATAGGCAACCTCGTTCCAAATATGGGGCTGAACAGTCTCTTTAATACCTTTATTAGTCAAGTGTCACAAGAGGTCATAGCTGCAATTATTTAAATAACAAGTGTGCATTTCACAGCCCAGCAATTGGTTTGTGGGCTATGGTACACCAGAGTCTATGCTTCACAATCATCCTCATCCATCACCGTTACCATCCTAACCTTATTGTTGAAAGAAGTATAAAACCTTGGTATTTAATTTTTTTAACACTAGGTTATTAGCATCACTATTGCATTGTGTCAAGAATACTAAACATATCTGATCTCTGACGAAGCAAAGTTATGCCATGAGAATTCTAAATGCTAACGGATAATACTCATCTCAAATTATAGAACTAGCCTGCATGCAAGTGAGCTGTAAAGTAAATAATGGTGTTATTTTTTTCATCCAATAATTGATGCTTTATGTTATCAAGTAAAAATTCCTTTTTCAGGAAGGCCCGTTTGTTATCCTATCCTTAGTTGGTACTGTAAGAGACTCGGACCACTTCCTTGCCCTCATATGTAAGTGTATTTCTGTGCATAGATAACATTTATTGGAATTAATATAGATGCATTTTTTTTTTTTTGTAATCAAAATAATGATTGAGTTTAGATGCATATCAGTCAGAAATTGGTTTGATTTGAATTACAGGGAAAGAGTATGGCAAGGCAGATAAGCGTTGGTTAGTGTCAGACCCGGCCATTGTGTCCCTAGAATTGCTGACAGTTTTCTTCTGTGGACCTCTCTGTGTCTATCTTGTGTGGGCCATCTGCAAAAACCACTACAGCCGACACTTTGTCCAAGTGACCTTGTGTGTGTGTGAACTCTATGGAGGTGAGAGATTCATTAGACTCGATGAAGCTGCTTTATTACCATATGGGTTCTAAACAGTTAATCCTATGAATAATTTGAATCATTCTTTCATCTTTGTAGACAGTTCTGCTCTCAATAGACAGGTTTGTATGCATGTGGTTGCCATCCAGGCCAACATATTTGAGAGTCTTTCTGCAACTTTAATCTTATATTCAAAGTCACACTCGCAAATTCAGAATATGATACATTTGGGTGGTACTGTTGTCATAATAGCGTTTACAATTATATAAATGTACTTGCAAAAAAAAATGACACTCATGTTGTTTAATTAATTTGTCAAGGTCATATTTGTCGAGGACTCTGAAACTGAAACAATGTATAAACCTGTTACATTATGATTCCGTCAATGTATAAACCTTTAACATTATGATTCTGTCTTATCAAAGTATTTAATAATTCAACAGAGTACACGATTGAGTAAGTGCATGTTTACCTTCCTACAAAATCATAAATTTCCTAGCCTCACAGAAAATTCCTATGAAAACCTTCCTTTCATATCAAAGGAAATCATGTCAAAATACAGAGTTACTTTCAGGGCAATAGGACTCTTGTGTTAATTTTGTGGCTTATGGGTCGCATAACATTGCTTCCCCTGTGTTTGTAATTAACATTATTCATGGTGCATCTTGTCAGGTTGGGTCACATTTGCACCAGACTGGCTGATTGGAAGTCCTAACCTGGTGACGGACAACTTCCTTTACATGTGGGTGTACCTGGTCTTCTTTAACGGACTTTGGGTTGTCATCCCCCTTGGGCTCCTCTACCAATCATGGGGAGCCATGAAACTGCGCTTCTCTGTGACAACCAGCACCCCATCCAAAGCCTCTTCTCAAAGTCGCCGACACAACAAGAAAACCAAGGCTACATGAACACAGAAGTGAGGCAGAGAGGGAATGGAGAGGATATTGGTAGTTTATTGTCACAAACTAATATTGATTTCATCCCAAAATATGAAGGTTAAGGGTGTCACTAAGTTAAATAATAGTGGCTTGCTTAGTAATAATTATTTTTCTATTAAATAATGCCTCCTTTATTCTTATTTGTATAAATACAATTGTGAATGATTGAGATTTCCCTCTCCATTTGGAAATGGAGTAATGTTTGATTGCAAGCAGATATTATTTGCAGGAAATGGTTGTCAATCATTGTTATCATCAATTTATACCTTGCCCACCTGGCTATGATCAGGATTGGGGTACTGATTATCTTGACCAGTGGCTCTTTAAATAATCCAAGCCAACCAGGTCCAAGAAAAAGAAGTCTTAAGATTATTGTGTGCTGTTGTGACGTGGTTGAACATATTTAATTTATTGTGAAGAAATGCCATCCATCTGTATATAACAATCAATAGTGCTGTCAGTGTGTTCACTGGATAACAATTACAAAATATGTCTGTAATATGTTAAAAGTAGCTATTTATTCTTCATAGTCAAGTTACCTTACCCCGATCAGATGATGGGATGTCACCAAGTTCGTATATGTAAAAAGGTTGAGAGTAGTCACCAGAGTGGATGCTGTAGAAGTCATTTGAAGTACAAGCCATAGTATTTTAAGTTTTTGTCTTTCATCACGATTTTATTATCTTTGTGAATGTAATTGATACAATATTTCTTCAATAAAACATAAGCCATGATAATGCAACACCATTAAGCATAACCGATCTATAACCAACCACCTGCTCATAGCCAATCACCTGCTCATAACCAATCACCTACTCATAACCAATCACCTGCTCATAACCAATTGCCTGCCTATAACCAATCACCTACTCGTAAACAATCACCTACTCATAACCAATCACCTACTCATAAACAATCACCTGCTCATAACCAATCACCTACTGATAACCAATTGCCTGCCTATAACCAATCACCTACTGATAACCAATTGTCTGCCTATAACCAATCACCTGCTCATAACCAATCACCTACTCATAACCAATCGCCTGCCTATAACCAATCACCTGCTCATAACCAATCACCTACTCATAACCAATCACCTGCTCATAACCAATCGCCTGCCTATAACCAATCACCTGCTCATAACCAATCACCTACTCATAACCAATCACCTACTCATAACCAATCGCCTGCCTATAACCAATCGCCTGCTCATAACCAATCACCTACTCATAACCAATCACCTGCTCATAACCAATCGCCTGCCTATAACCAATCACCTGCTCATAACCAATCACCTACTCATAACCAATCGCCTGCCTATAACCAATCACCTGCTCATAACCAATCACCTACTCATAACCAATCACCTGCTCATAACCAATCACCTACTCATAACCAATTGCCTGCCTATAACCAATCACCTACTCATAACCAATCACCTACTCATAACCAATCACCTACTCATAACCAATTGCCTGCCTATAACCAATCACCTACTCTCAACCAATCGCCTACTCGTAAACAATCACTTGCTCATAGCCAATCACCTACTCATAACCAATCACCTGCTCATAACCAATTACCTGCTGATAACCAATCACCTGCTCATAACCAATCACCTACTCATAACCAATCACCTACTCATAACCAATCGCCTGCCTATAAGCAATCACCTGCTCATAACCAATCACCTACTCATAACCAATCACCTGCTCATAACCAATCACCTGCTCATAACCAATCACCTACTGATAACCAATCGCCTTCTCGTAAACAATCACCTGCTCATAGCCAATCACCTACTCGTAACCAATCACCTGCTCATAACCAATCACCTACTCATAACCAATCACCTGCTCATAACCAATCACCTACTGATAACCAATCGCCTGCCTATAACCAATCACCTGCTCATAACCAATCACCTGCTCATAACCAATCGCCTGCCTATAACCAATGTCCTGCTCATAATCAATCATCTGTCCATAACCAATCATCTGCTCATGACAAATAACCGGTCTATAACCAATCGCCTGCTCATAACCAATAACTTGCCCATAACCTGCTTTGTTTTCTTTCTTTGTGATCATCGCATCCTCTTCTTTGATGTCCCTGTCAGACTTTAAAGTCAAGGTAGAATTTATAACTAACCAGAGCCGTATTAGTGAGCTGGTTGATTTAATACGTAAGCGGCGTCAAATTAGTCCGACGACCACCAGAGGCGGCACTTGCCATGCTGTGAAAACAGCTGGAATCTGTAGAGCTACGTGCATTAGTCGTCAATATACATAATCACCGATAACTACTTGAGAGATAAATATTGTGTGTCCCGTCTCATTATGTGGTGATAGTAATGAAGACTTAATTTCTGCAATATCTTCCATTGATCAAAGTTATGCAACGATATGGTGGCCCCTCTGTTCTTGTGTTATTAGTTCCTTTTGCAAATACCACCTTAGTTATCGCAAACTGCCAATCAGAAAATGCCACGTTTCCATCGTCAGCGTAGTTCATCAAACATTCGAGATCACATCAACTTTCAACTAAACGTGACCCGCCCAGGTTTTGCAGCGCGAAGCGTGTGTATAGGGCGAGGATACAAGGTTAAAACAAAGTAAGCCTCGATTGACTGAGGTACGCATTGAGATGAGAGTCTGTCTTGCCTTTATACATTTTGTTTGTCTACGATGGAATTGACTGTGAACACGTTCAAGGGTGATTGGTTTTCTTGTTTCAGAGAGTTATTGGCGTACGTGCAACCCATGGAAATATGCCAAGTCATGATTATATCAGTAGTTACAGAAGCCAATTATGCAATGATCGCATCTTCTCCTCTGTTGACCAATAATCCTGAATTATGAGTGTTTAGCGCCTGAGAGATAGACGCAATCATTCCTATTGATGATCTTAATATATATTTTGATTTTTCGTAAATAAGGCAGATTCACAGAGATTTTAAGCGATAGCAAATAATATGGTCGCAGGCTTTTGCACTTTTCATTAAAGACAACATGCGAGAGTTTTTATTCACCCTTGACATGTGTAAAAAGGAAGGCTAAGGCGACTTCCCTGTGCCATAAATTTCATAAAAAAACTTAACTGATATCTGTGAATTCGAATTAATCAGTGATCGGTGATTAAGTGTTTCATATAGAAAGAAAGGATTACAATGTAAGGTTCAATTAAAGGAACTAGATAAAAAACAAAGCACCGAACTGTGGTCTCAGATGCGTCATAACGACCTGAAGTTATGCGTCATAACGACCTGAAGTTATGCGTCATAACGACCTGAAGTTATGCGTCATAACGACCTGAAGTTATGCGTCATAACGACCTGAAGTTATGCGTCATAACGAACTGAAGTTATGTGTCATAACGACCTGAAGTTATGCGTCATAACGACCTTTTGGCATTGTGTCATTATCGCCAGAATGAATCGTCATGACGACCGTATCAGTTGTCATGGCGACCTTATAAGGTTTGTCATGACAACTAAATAAAATGTCATGGAAACCAGTAAAGATGTCATGACGACCAGATACTATGTCATGACGACAGTTAAGATATCATGACGACCATTCAAGGTGTAACGACTACTAGATACGGTGCTGTGATGACCAAATTAGTTGTCATGACGGCCAGATAAGCCTTCGTGACGACTAGATGAGGTGTAGTGACGACTAAATGAGGTGTCGTGACAACAAAATGACGTGCCATGACGTGCCATGATGATCAGATAAGGTGTCGTGAGATAAATTGTCGTGATGACCAGATTAGGTCTCGTGACAACCATACCCATGATTGCGGTCATAGGAACTGCTGGTATGTGCAGGACTTCCGGCATTCTGCATGTGCAGGGCTTCCGGCATTCTACGTATATTATTCGTTTCACTGCTGTGTTTTTTTCTTAACTACGGAAGTTTTTAACTCGCGCTTAAGTGCATTTGGGTTATGAGGGAGTAAAGAGTTTGTTTCAATGAGTCGCCCTCTGCTTGACATCGCTGGGATGTCGTTTACAAGCCCAGTCCGAGGATCCAATTGGCAAACCCTTTATGTAGCCTTACGTTAAAATCGCGGAAATTTCAAAGCTGTTAAAGGAAATAAAGCGTTGATTGGGGTCGGGATCTTTATTCAGTTTACAAAAGCAAAATACATTGCGTTTCGAAGCCAAGTTCAAACGCTAGCGTGAGCATCCCTGACTTTTCATCTATCATTTCTATCAGTTCCCATATCAACTCCCTCAATTACAAAACAATCAAACTCTGCGTCCGGGGCTCACTTGCACCACAACAGGCTTGCATGGCGACTGGCGAGTCAGCTAATGTTTACACGCACGCTATGCTGTTTCAGGGGCCCACTGGCTGCATTAATTATGTCAGTTCCATATCAACATACGGGAACACCTACACAACAGGGCAAAATGGAAAGGCCTTCTCACTGACACTGGAAAAAAATACTCCTCAAGCGAGGAAATTGTTGGATCTGAGGCGAGCAATCTCTAGGATTATTCATTGATACTGTGATATTTCCAATTATTCCGGCGGAACCAGTGTGGAACCGCTGACATTCGCGGAGTAAGCTTTTATTTGTGTTGATTCGTGATCGGGTGTAAAGCCCTCAAGATGGCGGATCTCGAAGCTGTATTGGCGGATGTCAGCTATCTCATGGCAATGGAGAAATCTAAATCAACTCCTGCAGCCCGAGCCAGCAAAAAAATAGTTCTACCCGATCCTAGGTATTATTATGAACTATCCCCAATGAGCATGTTCACATATGACTGGGTCTAAAAGAGCATATTTGAAACCTCATTATATATGCAAATGATGTATGGTTATGGTAAACTTGTTGTACATTTATTCTTCGAATGATTAGTTTATAATATCCTTCGTGAAACAATGATATATGAAAAATTCTCAATATATTTATTTATATTAATCACTACCGGTTTTTTCTATCGGTCAGCAGTGGTGTTTTATTGTGGGATGACCCTTTCTGACCTATGTTGTAAATTGTTGTGTACAGTGTTCGGAGTGTCATGCACAAACATTTGGAGAAAATGGGAGAAGTTACATTTGATAAGATATTCAATCAAAAACTGGGTGAGTACATGTTGATAACATAATCTAACACCAGTGTCACTGTTACCTGTCAGTCAAATGTTTTGACCAGATAAGGGGGCATTTCAAAACGGCCCATGATATAAATGCTGGTGGGAACTACGTGGTAAGGCTTGGTATTAATTGCATTTGATGTATGGTCCACTGTCTTCGTGTATTTGAACACCATCACTGGTACCGTTCTTGTTGACAGTTCTGTCAGTGATGTGATTTGTATTGACATGAGACAAATTTTAACTTTAAGGCATGAAGCTCTGTGGAGATATAGAATCGATGAGACGTATTACCCATTAACTCGTAATTAGA
Organism: Urechis unicinctus; assembly: GCA_034190875.2. NCBI lineage: Eukaryota > Metazoa > Annelida > Polychaeta > Xenopneusta > Urechidae > Urechis > Urechis unicinctus. The sequence continues at coordinate 18,829,734 of CM067356.1, forward strand.
TTCTCCGATGACCAAAGGATTGTTTATCAGCCTTTCCTTCAAGAATAAATCCTACATAAGTGAATATATATATATATATATATATATATATATATACATATATATATATATATATATATATATATATATATATATATATATATATATATATATATATATATATATATTATCATCACAGCGGGTCTCAATGTCTGATGGTTTATTAAATCATGCCATGATCAAAACACATTCATTAACATTTGGTTAATTCAGCTATTATTTATGGAAGAGCAGTTGTTCTTAATATTGTATTGGATCTTTCCCATCCTCTCTCACACTACCACTACTGTGGCCCCTTGGCCACACACACTTTGTGAAATTTGTTTACAGGATGTGTCCCATTACAGCAGGCACAGTCTGTCACACAATGACATACACTAGCTGTAATAGATATATCATCGTTGATGGGGTAAATACAATCTCGGCTTAGAGCGTAGGATATCACATCAAGGTTGCTGTCATGTTGATTTGACATCAGTGTGTTATAAGGTCAGGACCTGTATATGATCAACATATTTAGTAAATGAGCAATAAGTTTGCTTGGTTTCATGATATGAATTACACATGGGTTCCAGGCAGCCTCAGATGTCTGTGTTGATTTAGAAGGCTTCATGTTTTTTCTCTGACTTTCTGATGGTAAACTGGTGATCACATACTTGTATGGAATGTGCATCCTGAGTTCAGTGCAACCTGAAATTCTGGTTGGGTGTTGCTAGCTCCAGTTTCATTACTGTGTAGCTGTAATGCTAATCACCAGAAGTCAACATAAAACAGACATGTGGATTTCCACAATTTTTAAACCATCTATTGTTTCATTTGCATCTCAGCCTCCAAGTCCAACCCATCAAGGTATTGACAAGCAGATGTGGTGTTGTCCACAATGGAAGCTCTGGTTCAATTTGACATACTCTATTAAAATTTAACTACTCTCTCTGTTCTGTTGTTATTCCAGTTTAATTGACAGGATTCACCAATTAATTCACAGGGCTGTGACAAATCACAAAGGGTTGTGAATATAAATAGACACTCTGGGTTAATGATCTGATGACAGTTACCAAAAGGCTTCAGGCTGTACTGTCAGGGTATCAACACTACTCAAGTGGGTGGGATTTGATTTGTCAATTTGTAAGTTTGGCGGGTAAAGGGGCGGGGCGAATGCATAATATCAGATCAAGTAGGTGGGTCTTAATATGGAAAATATTTTATAACTGCTTCAATTGGCTAACTGGGTTGTTTGATGGATGTGTTGAGTAATTTTATAACGTGTGTATGTAGGCCAACCATGTGCGCATTTAATAGTGTTATAATAATATCATTGATAGTATGTAATATTTTATGTATCCGTCAAACATCGGTAGCGCAGTTGCAGCCATTGTCTGTCTATGTTTGGTCGTGTTAATTCAATGGCTGTAGTGTTTCTTACTCACCCACGGCATTGTAATCAATCGCACATCGCCTGTCTGGACACCATTATGCCTGCTGTACTTGTATACGAGTAAATGGCGCGACATCTGTCAGTTGTGGTTCTAAGTCGACAAGATGATACAACTGTCCGCACGCAATTCGCTCTGTCGTATCCTAGTTCAGACATGCGCAGTACGCATCCGCAGCATGTCGGTCGCCATTCGTATCGATGACTACTATAATGTAGCGATGTTATATTTCATGAAAAAATATTCCATGCATTAATTAATAGGCCGTTTGTTGTCTCACGTAAGCAGCTTTCATCGTTATTTAAGGGATGGGTGTTTTTGCGCCTGCTTAACCTGTTTCTCGTTTAATTAAACAGGAAGTTGTCTCTCGGTCTTCCCACAACTCTCTCCCGGGGTTTGTCTAATACGACCTAAGGCTCTGACTATATTTAGCAAGCGCACCTGTTTGTTATGTCATCCCATTTGTGCTCCCAGTTATCGGGTCGACCCAGACATATGAACTGCGACTCAGTTGGATTTTATGTCACACAAGTACTCGTATACCTTCATCAACGTCATGTGAATATGTCGGTCGTCAGGTTTTGGGGTTGAGTTCATAAAGATGGCATAATAATTGGCGGTAGGTTTTCTGGGAAGCGGTGGTATCGATTCGAGTTGTATAGGTTGGGTGATCGCAGGGAACGAACTCAATTGTTGGTGTACCATGTGACTGCTGTGTTTGATGGTATGCATTGAATGGGTCTTAAGGGAACGATTTGGTGCCCGAATTTGTGGTAGCCATACTGCCCGCGATCTCGGGTCGGTTCGGGGGCGCTTGTATCGACACACGAGCGTGTTCAACACACAGGCTGACCTGCTAAGCGGAGCAGGCTGTGGTCGACCCGAGATGTCGTGTCGGTCCATGGATTCAATTTATGGTTAAAGCCATGGGTGGTCGTGGACGAACTGGTTACATCTGTGTCTTATGATTGTGGCACGATGTATTTGGTACTCGTACGCCCCTTCCCCGGCTGAGACTGGGGTCGTGGATCTGTTGTCGGATACACCGTATGCTTCATTGTTACCTCAATTAACCCGCGCTGTCGAGGGCAATTATTTACCCGCATTAGATTCCGATTATATTGACCTCCTAAGGGGCCTAGTTTACTCACAGAAAAGTGAATGCATGCCTCTACATTCGTTGACGTGTCGTGAAAACAATATTACCTGTGAAGTATGTTCCGCAGTCTATGCTTAGTTCGACTGCAGGCGCTGAAATGCAACAGCAGTGGTGATGGGGCGACCGTTTTGGCTATTGCCGACATTCGACTATGGCTTCCACTCGGCCACTGCCACTATACGGCTAGATACTCATATGGCCAATGTCACCATACGGCTAGTGATTCTACATAGCCAGTGTCACCCAACGGCTATTGCCACCATTTGAATTGTGCCACTACACGGTAACTGCCACTTTACGGCTGCTGCCTCCTTTCGGCTACTGCCACTACACGGCTACTGCCACTACACGGCTACTGCCACTACACGGCTACTGTCACTACGCGGCTACTGTCACTACGCGGCTAGTGCCACCATACGGCTACTGTCCTCATATAGCTGTCGTTTTACGGCCTCAAGAATCAAGTCGTTAGCCACTCCGGATGTTCTAAAAGCTCACTCAGCTGGATTTGGCGGATGTGGATAATCCCGCTCTAGACGGCCGAGTCTGTGAGACCCCGGGTATAGATTCTGAAGAAAAACAACCGTTCAGTTGCAGTCGTACCTGCTCGCTACCGAGCTTGTTGGATGCTACTGAATGGTGGTTATTCAACCGCCTGTCCATCGTAGTTCACAAGTTCGAGCGTAGACAACCTCTTCATTTGTTGATCTTTAATTCATATCTATCTATTTAATCTGATATCTCTTCTAAAAGATGACAGGAAGCCATCATAAGCAATGTATTACAACTCTATTCGGGAAAGTTTCCGTCCAATTGTTACTTCGAAGACTTCGGTTTATAAAAAAGATAAATATATCAGGAACAACGCCTATCCTGCTGTCCCGAATTTCTGTCTGTAAAAGAACAAATAACCGTTAGTTCGCTCTTTGTCCCCCAGTTCCGTGCTGTGTTTCAGAGAAGTTCGCCGGCTACGGAGGTTCCCTCTAGCGACTAGGAATGCTAGGTAAAACCAGACGCTCGCTTGGGAAAAGCAGACGCTCGCTTGGGAAAACAAGATGCCCACAGTCCACCCTCACTTTCTTCCCTCTTCCTTTCCCATCAGTTCCAACATGTCGGACGTGTCCGATGAAGTAGTGGAGAATGGAAAGTTTCTCATAGCAATGTTTTGTTGCTCTGTAACATAGAACATGTTTTGTTGGCAGGAGGGGCGTTTCTCTCTAATCGTTGCGCTCTCGTTTGCTGACTTGTACGTAGTACACTTCCGCTCGGATTTCGATATCTGGTTTTAAATCCCATGGAAGTGTGTCGACGAACCGATTTTCATATATGGTAAATGCTGTGTGAAGGGCTGGTAACATGTTGTCCGATAGCCTATGTGACGAGGGGTAAGTTATACGCATAGAGCCGCCTTGATGTGCTGCACTTCCGTTGTTATTGTAATGAGCGCTGGTGCCCTGTCGTAACATTTGTCATGCATGTTTCATTTGTTTACAGCGGTTGTATTGTGTATTCGCCAAGTGGCCAGCGACAAGAGCTGGCTTAGCGTGGCATTCTCTGAGGACGCCGGCGACCAGAGCTGGTTTGCGTGGCATTCTCTGAGGACGCCAGGCTTAACGTGGCATTCTCTGAGGACACCAACGACCAGAGCTGGCTTAGCGTGGCATTCTCTGAGGACGCCGGCGATCAGAGCTGGCTTAGCCTGGCATTCTCTGAGGACGCCAGGCTTAACGTGGCATTCTCTGAGGACGCCAACGACCAGAGCTGGCTTAGCGTGGCATTCTCTGAGGATGCCAGCGACCAGAGCTGGCTTAGCGTGGCATTCTCTGAGGCGGCCGGCGACCAGAGCTGGCTTAGCGTGGCATTCTCTGAGGACGCCAGGGACCAGAGCTGGCTTAGCGTGGCATTCTCTGAGGACGCCAGCGACCAGAGCTGTCTTAGCGTAGCATTCTCTGAGGACGCCAGCGACCAGAGCTGGCTTAGCTTGGCATTCTACGAGGACGCCAGGCTTAACGTGGCATTCTCTGAGGACGCCAGCGACCAGGGCTGGCTTATCGTGGCATTATCTGAGGTCCCTAGCGTCCAGTGATTGCCAATGATTTCCATACTTTCCATGCTTTTCTTCAGATCCGATAGTCAACGCCATATTAGGGCTTTCTTCAATGCAACTATTTGATTTGTAACTACAAGTTGCGGGGTACGCATTGCCTCCGTGTATTATAAAGGTATAGTTTTGAGGACCCTCAGTATTGATGATCCCCTCAGGTCAAGTCGGTCAGTTGGAGTGAGCCCCTGATAACTCAATTGGACAGACTAGCAGTCGGGTAGTAAGACTAAGAGGCCCTCCATTGGACGGACTAGTAGTCGGGCAGTGAGAGCCCAGAAGTGCTCAACTCAACCATCGATATCATCTTCGTCATTCACTGTGGCGATGATGTCACGTATTTCAAAAGCCACTCAGAGTCTTCCTGTTTGCTCCCGACTTCCAGTCACGTGGACATCATGCAGCATCTATCCACTGGAACCTCATATCCCTCCCACAAAATCCGGACCACACGCTCCCTAGGTTAAGTGTTGCATAACGCCGGTGGAACTATCCTCAGTGCACCTACCGACTTGGTCCATGTTTTCCTGAAGCCATGTTAACAAGTCAAGTTTTTATCCGGGCATTGAGAGGCGTGGAATAATTCCAATTAAGCAGCGGGCGCGTTTAGTGGCTTTGAGATGGTGAAGGCGGTACTCGATTGGAGAGTATGTTATTGATTTGGATGGGTTATAAGTGCTCATAACGCCCTGAGTAGTCTCGAGATCCACTGTTATATTTCCATCAATGTAGTAGCTGTAGTGCTTAGAGGGATTAAACGTGCTATTGAGTTGCGCATATCGCCAGTTGTTGGTGGCTGGCTTTGTGGGCGTTGTCTCTGTTAGATCTTATTGATGGTCATTCGTCCGGTCAAAATGACCAACCACAAATTGCTAATATGAACTTTTAGCACATCGCTACGTTTTATATGACATACAAGCTGAACAAACGGCCTCATTTATCACCATCAACATATGAAAGCGACATTCTCCTCCCAATGTTTCATTTTCACACCCTTAACAGTAGCCCCAGTAAGGGTCGTTAAATCGACGGCCGGAATGTCTTGTACGTGGCAGTTTTTGCTCATTAGGGGTTCGTCGCCGTTCTCATGTTCGTGCTGCTGCCGTTGGCGCAGTGTTCACGGGAGAACGTGGCGTCGCGCTGCCGGTCGCAACGTCATTTGATTCGACAGCAAAAACGCTGTCCGTTGTCTGGCGGGTTTTCGTCATCTGTCTACCAATGTTTCTGTTTCTAACGATTTAGAATGATCCGAGCTGTCCCGCCACTTGCGTGCCTTTGAGATATATTGCGGTGATCAAAAAAAAAAGTACAGACGGCCGACCTAAGATCATGGGTGACAGACGTGCCGGTCTGAGATCTTGGATGACTGACGTGCCGGTGTGAGATCATGGATGACTGACGTGCCGGTCTGAGATCAAGGTGTACAGATGGGCCGGTCTGAGATCATGGATGACTGACGTGCCGGTCTGAGATCATGATGTACAGATGAGCCTGTCTGAGATCATGGTGTACTGACGGGCCAGTTTGAGATCATGGTGTACAGATGAGCCGGTCTGTACTGACGGGCCAGATCATGGGTGTGAGACCAGACAGATGGGGCCGGTCTGAGATCATGGTGTACTGACGGACCAGTCTGAGATCATGGTGTACTGACGGGCCAGTTTGAGATCATGGTGTACAGATGAGCCTGTCTGAGATCCTGGTGTACAGATGTGCCGGTCTGAGATCATGGTGTACTGACGGGTCAGTCTGAGATCATGGATTACTGTCGTGCCGGTCTGAGATCATGGTGTACTGACGGACCAGTCTGAGATCATGGTGTAGTGACGGACCAGTTTGAGATCATGGTGTACTGACGGGCCAGTCTGTGATGATGGCGTGTAGAAAGCCGGCCTGAGATCATAGTGTACAGACTCGCTGGTATATTTAACCATGGTGCACTGGAAAGATTAGGTTCCATTAGATATCTGCGTCCCACTGATCTTGACAATTTCCAGGTATCGTCACTATATGCTGTGTGCTGCTTTGGGTCGAGGATAATGAATAAATCACAGGATTATGATACTCTAAAAGCTGCTCTGCTGCTGTTACGTCACAATCATGTGAGCATTCTTCCCAGTCCACATAACAACCTGCACCACCCTGGCTTCCCCCACACCCACAGGTTGCTCCGACACACGCTGCGTTCTAATAACTAGCCCGCTGTTCCGAAAACCTGGCTGGTACCTGGAGCGCCCTCCGGCGGTGGCCTTGATACAGCGATTGATTGGTCTCAAACGCTTCCCAACGCCTCCACCACCCCCTCACTCGAGAGCCTTCTGTACAGCAAAGCTTGTCCCCCCCCCCCCCCCCCCGTCGTTCTCATCACATCAAGTAACTATGCATCTATGACTTCGATGTGCTGTGTACATCTCTATCTGTGTACGGGCTATCGTGACCCGGCCGATCCCCTCCCCCTTCTCATTAGTCTGTTGCCTTACCAGCTCTTTAATATATCACTTAAAAGGTAACTCGTGCCACCCTCATCATTGCGCCCACTTCCTCTCCTGGTCCACGTTACCACATGCAGGCGCTTTACACTCGTTCCCTGCGCCCGGGAAACTTAATAAATTGCTGTTGGCAGCCTGAGCAAATCTATACGAAGCCGCGATGTAGACGAGAGACTGGTGATGTCCGATGAATTGGTGCTGCGCCATGTTTGACTATCGCTTTCATTGTTGACATTGTACATATTCATCTCTATTATTTCCCGGACCGGATATGACATCATAAATGCTGATTGTTATCCTTCTGACCTACATCATCGCTTGATTTGGGTCAAGCGATTTGTGAATATTCGTGTGTTGCTGTAATAATTTTGATTGAGATTGGGTCCATCTCAATTCAAACAAGGAAGCTGTCTCCCAATGCGCCTTCAGGGATAACGCGTTAGACCCAATCATCGAGAATATTTTTTTTGCGCGTCCATCGTCGAGATGGTATTTATATGAATAAGCGAGTGCAGGTAACGTATATTGTTTGATGCCGGCAAACCATGGTTGACAGCCGTGGGGTAATGATACCTTCCTCGTTCAATCGTGGGATATTGATTCCTCCCACATACAGCGTGGGGTAATGATTCCTCCCGCATACAGCGTGGGGTAATGATTCCTCTATCATACAGCGTGGGGTAATTCCTCTCTCATACAGCGTGGGGTAATGATTCCTCTATCATACAGCGTGGGGTAATGATTCCTCTATCATACAGCGTGGGGTAATTTCTCTCTCATACAGCGTGGGGTAATGATTCCTCCCTAATACAGCGTGGGGTAATGATTCCTCCCTAATACAGCGTGGGGTAATGATTCCTCCCTTAGCCGTGGGGTAATGATTCCTCTCCCATACAGCCGTGGGTGAATAATTCCTCCCAAATCCTCGTGTGTGCGGCTTCATTCGCTCTGCTTGGTCCTGAATCTCTTTAACAGCCACCTGTGAACAGGTAATTTTAACCTCCTAAATGCCGTTAATACAGCTGGCCGGAATGACGACTGCAGTCTAGTGATTCTGGTGGATGGATGACCTGGGTAGACATTACTGAGACAGAACCTCCTCTCTGGCTATATGTCTGCTCTCGAATCAAGTCCCATCCTGTGCTCACGTCCTTATTATCGCTCAGAATAATTTATCCTATTCGAATGTCGTAAAAAGATGTCGTAAAAGGCCACCATAAACGGCTGCGTTGTCGTGCCAGGGGCGTCTGGAACAAGAGGTGATAGCGACCAACGGAACAGCACTCCTTGAGCCCTTAAGGCGTTTTCCATTTCGCTTCCCCACATAATTTTCAAAGTTTTTGCCAATTTGCCGGAATTTGAAGCCTTTAAGGGATTTGCTCAATATTCACTATGCATACAATGGCCTACAATGAGATTGGTAGCTGTAAGACTAATGCCGGTTGGATTAGATTGGCCACTTCTACGAAAACGTCTGGTTATGTTTTACAAATGGCCCGGCACGCCTGCTGTGTTGATAATGTCTAAATGTCAATAGGCCCCCACTGAAAGGTGTCTCATAATCTGTATGTCTGGTCTACACGCGACGTCACATAATCTGCAGGTCTGGTCTACACGCGACGTCACATAATCTGTAAGCTTAGTCGTCAGGCGACGTCACATAATCTGTTGGCTTAGTCGTAAGGCGACGTCACATAATCTGTTGGTCTGGGCTACTGGCGAGGTCACGTGAGAAGATATTCTACCGAACAGATAAGGTCACGTGATCTATAGGCCAACTCTTTGGTCGGGCCTGTCTACTCCACAGAGGACGTCACGTTGTATGTAGGCCTGGACTGTCAGCTCTACAAGGGGGCGTCACGTTGTGTGTAGGCCTGGACTGTCAGCTCTACAAGGGGGCGTCACGTTGTGTGTAGGCCTGGACTGTCAGCTCTACAAGGGGGCGTCACATTGTGTGTAGGTCTGGACTGTCAGCTCTACAAGGGGGCGTCACGTTGTGTGTAGGCCTGGACTGTCAGCTCTACAAGGGGGCGTCACATTGTGTGCAGGTCTGGACTGTCAGCTCTACAAGGGGGCGTCACGTTGTCTGTAGGCCTGGACTGTCAGCTCTACAAGGGGGCGTCACGTTGTGTGTAGGCCTGGACTGTCAGCTCTACAAGGGGCCGTCACGTTGTTTGTAGGTCTGGACTGTCAGCTCTACAAGGGGACGTCACGTTGTCTGTAGGACTGGACTGTCTGCTAGGGGCATCTGGAACATGAGATGCAACCAGCGGAACAGCACTTATTGAGCCCTTAAGGCGCTTTCCATTTCGCTTCCCCACATACTCTTACTAAGATTTTGTCAATTTGCCGGAATTTTAAGCCTTCATGGGATTGGCTCAATATTCACCATGAATACAATGGCCTACAATGAGATTGGTAGCTGTAATTCTGACTAATGCTTGTTAGATGAGACCGGCCTCTTCTTCGAAAATGTCTGCTTATGTTTTACAAATGGCCCGGCACGCCTGCTGTGTTGATGATGTCTAAATGTCAATAGGCCCCCACTGAAAGGTGTCTCATAATCTGTAGGCCTGGTCTACACGCGACGTCACATAATCTGTATGTCTGGTCTACACGCGACGTCACATAATCTGCAGGTCTGGTCTACACGCGACGTCACATAATCTGTTGGCTTAGTCGTCAGGTGACGTCACATAATCTGTAGGCTTAGTCGTCAGGCGACGTCACATAATCGGTAGGCTTAGTCGTCAGGCGACGTCACATTATCTGTAGGCTTAGTCGTCAGGCGACGTCACATAATCTGTTGGTCTGGTCTAGAGGCGAGGTCACATGAGAAGATATTCTACCGAACAGATCAGGTCAAGTGATCTCTTTGGCCGGGGCCTGTCTACTCTACAGAGGGCGTCACATTGTCTGTAGGCCTGGACTGTTAGTTACACACGAGGGCGTCACATTGTCTGCAGGCCTTGTCTGTTAGTTCTACACGAGGGCGTCATGTTGTCTGTAGGCCTTGTCTGTTAGGGACACACGGTGGCGTCACGTTGTCTGTAGGCCTTGTCTGTTAGTTCTACACGAGGGTGTCACGTTGTCTGTAGGCCTCGTCTGTTAGTTCTACACGAGGGCGTCACGTCTGTAGGCCTTGTCTGTTAGTTCTACACGAGGGCGTCACGTTGTCTGTAGGCCTTGTCAGACGTAGTTGTCTGTTAGTTCTACAAGGAAACGTGACGCTAGACTGTTGGCCTGTCAAATCTGCAAGGGGGCGTCGCGTGGTATAGTGGGAATTTTAACGAGCATAGGTTGCTGACGGGCGCAGATGAACAATATTAACGAATTAGAAATGTTTCATTGAGCGGGATTTGTCTGATGGTATATTTTGGGTCCATGTCAATTGTGGGTTTTTCCGAGTAATACCTGACCTTTATTCCTGGGGGATGTAGGACCGAGTGCATATTAATGAATACCCTTGAAATATAATAGAATTAATCGATTATTCCCAGGAATGGAACACCTGGTCGCATACATAAGGAACAATTAGATTGGGCAAATACTGATGGCTGTCGCGATCGGTGCCCACCTGGCACGTCAGCGGTATTCATGCATTATGTCCTGAGCTGCCACCCCCGCATGAATTACGTTGGCAATGTTCGACTTCACTAGTACCTATATGTAATAAGTAGGCCGTGGTCTCGTGGGAAACCGACTGATTGTTACCTGCATGTCTGAAGGGGCAGTAAATAGGGTGGGGTGGTGAATTAATACCGGAAATGAAGCGTGCGGGGGATTAATATGGGAAATGAAGCGGGTGGTGAATAAGTACGGGGAATGAAGCGGGTGGTGAATAAGAAAGGGCCAGTGTATTGATTGAATAGATGAGCGTTACAGTGTATCGATTTAGCTGATGAGTGTGACAATGAATCGATTTAGTAGACACTGAATTCTTGTTCTTGTCACACCCATTTTGTCTCCGTTTTGTTCAAACTGCTTAAATGACTCGAAATGTTGTCCAATCTTGTAATTGGAACACCAAATCGTTTATATTTTTCGATATCGTCGCTTTGAAAGCAACATTCCAACTTCATTTGCAAAAAATATGCAATCGAGTGGCGAGCGGGTCCAGTAACTACGCATGCGCAATGACATTATTCTCATATATTATCGTTCAAATTCGGCTGCCAGTGTCCAATAGTGTCTGTCATTTACCCTATTAGGTTTATTCATTGCCTTTCATCGAAATAAGCATGCCTGGTAGTTAATTGTATCAAGGTTAGCCTCTTTAAGACAGCGTGCTAAGACGGTGGGTCATTTCCTGGCTTGCTGAGGTCGTGGCCACCGCCTGGCATATTGTGACGTCCTCATACATGCGTAACTAATGGCGCGCATAGCTGGGTGGCGCTGTGTACGCATGGCTGGTGTGTTTTTGCGTTGGTGGGGTGTGTGTGGTCGATGTGGGTATTACTTCTGCCCGGTTAGCCTTGCTTCGTGTGCCCCGTGTAATCCCCTCATTGCATTATCACAACCACCGTCTGTCATATTACGCCGCTTCTTTTGCTGACATAGGTTAACCCTGTTATTTTTTGTGACTTATTCTAGGATATTGTTTAGGATATGGAGCTGCCCTGGGAGATAGGAAGACTAATCCGTGGCGACTCACAAAATCCATTGTCTGCGGCGTGACATTTGCTTTTTTCACCGCTAGGTCCATGGTACGCTATATAAAGGCGCGTGTGGAAGATGAAATGACGGCCTCTGTATTGCCTTGTTGGGATGAACACAAGAGATAATCATGTACTAGGTTTTGGTATCAACGTGTTGTTTCTGTTGGGGCGTGGTTTTTGACGGTGTGTCGGGGCGGGGAAACCTCAAGGAGGCTGTGATACGGTGACCTTTCTACGGACTGGATTGTCGCCTTTGTCTGTTACTGACCGTTGTTGTCTGTTACTGACCGTCATTGTCTGCTGCTGAACGCTGTTGTCTGTTACTGAACGTTTTCTGTTACTGACTGCTGTTGTCTGTTACTGAACGCTGTCTGTTACTGACCGCTGTTGTCTGTTACTGACCGCCATTGTCAGTTACTGAACACTTGTCTGTTACAGACCGCCGTCATTGTCACGCACCGTTTCTACGGACGGCTGTTTGAATATGCTATCTGTATCGGAACTGACAGGCTGTGTTTTACTATAATGTAGCCTTTTATGTGTGCAATTGATGATCATGCCATGTCTGGCCATCAGCAGCTTGAGCCATGCCAAGCAGGGGTGTATATGGACTCGCGTGCCATCAGTTAGTTGCTTGTCCTCGGAATTGTCTGCGTATTATAGCGTAAAGCGATGGTACGCCCGCAATTAGACGTACGCTGCGTAGTACCGCTGACCTTTTTTTTTTTACTCCCGGACTTGCCTTTTTTTTTTCCAAAGTTTTTATTGTGTATAACCACGTTCCCAGATTATCCCCCTTTTTTTTTTCCCCTTTTTTTTTTTTTTTTTTTTTTTTGTTAGGTTGGTTTTTTTTTTTCCTTTTTTTGTCCCTACACTGTCGTGTATACTCTGTCTTTGCCAGGTGTCAGAGATCTTGTCAGCTACACTGTCGTGTATAATCTGTGTCTTTGCCAGGTGTCAGAGATTTTGTCAGCTATATGGTCCAGCCTTCTCTCTCTCTCTCTCTCTTCTCTCTCTCTCTCTCTCTGTCCCTCTTCATTGTCTCTCTCTCTCTCTCTCTCTCTCTCTCTGTCTTTATCTCTGTTTATTGCGTCAGCACCCGTCTTCTTTAGCTAAATCTTTGAGACAGAGAGCGAGCCTAGTTCCCTGGTTGTGTCTGAGCCCGCCCTTATCATCTGCCCTTCCTTTCATATTAGCAATAATGTCGTGTCAATCAGGTTTCTAAAGACGGCTTTTGATATCTGGTAAGTCTGACCTGCTTGTTTACACTAATGTAGATATTGCAATATGAATATGAGTTTCTTCCATCAAGGCATCACGCCACAATTTGGACGGGAAGAAGCCATCTTAGTTGCTTTGAATTGTTTGTATTATAGCTGCAGGCCGCATTATTCTGGTGAACCGTTGACGCCACGACATTACTGCCATCTTCACGCAGATTCAATTGTATATAATATGTGTATAACCACGTGGTCCCAGATGTATCCAATGCTCGTATGGTGCATAACTTAGTCTCTATATTGATTTTAATTATGTAGCAGTGATTGTCAATGTGAAACCATTAACATTTGTGCAACCATACAGCCCGGCAGTGTGTTTCATTGTAAGGGTTGAAAGCCATATTCACTCTGCATTACATATAGGTACCTGATGATCATTCTCAGGCAGGATCTTTATCAAGAGTTGCTGTTACTTTTTGAAACAGAATATTGTTATTGATTATCAAATCTATATGTATTGAATATGATATTTTTCCTCTGTTACAGGTTATTTGTTATTCAAAGAATTCTCAGAAACGGTATGCGACGAACCGCAGCCCCCATAAGCCTTATTCGATTTTTAGAAACGGCGTTCGGGAAATCCATTGCCTGTTTACTGTGTTGTTCACACTGATCCTATGAAACCACCCGTGCACCTCGACCTAACGACAGCCCACACCCGCCCCACTTGCACACGCAGATTGTCATTTAAGTATATTCGTCCAATGGTGAGGGAATTTGCAGTATTTGTGTGACTGATTGCACCCCTTACACCACCCCCTCCAACCCCTCTCCATTTAGTAGTTGTACAACACGTTCTCGTGGAATCGTTTGCTGTTGCCAGCCGTACGTCAGGATATGTCATTATCCAACGGGTTTGTAGGACACGATCTGGACGTGGTGTGGTCAGGACCGAGAGCTGCTTCCTTTGATGGTAGACTACACTCCTGCCCTCACCGGATGTTGCTGCATAGGTCAAGGTCGTTAAGAATACCCTCATTTCTGGCTGATGTCATCTTGTGTTCATCAGGGGTTCAGACGTCGTACGGGAAGCTTCGTAAATGTCTTAGGATCATAAGGTCACTCAAATGACCTCAATTCGATGCCGTGTTTTCTTTATGTGGACATGCTCTTGAAACCTCATTGTCTGTATATGGTGACAATTCGATGTCATTAGTCCTGTCGTTATTCATGTAGGGTTTCTGAACATCACCTTGGTCAAGATTTGACGGGCTCATAGAGTGTATTGAACATCATCTACACGAGTGAAGGTCATATATATATATATATATATATATATATATATATATATATATATATATATATATATATATATATATATATATATATATATATATATATATATATATATATATATATATATATATATATATATATTAGTCCACCGACTGATCAGCTTAAGTTGATCGAACATTCTTAACCATGAAACTGGTAAGTTAGGGAGATAGTAATCGTCTGGCATACGGCATTATCCGGCTCGGCGTTTGATTACTAGCTGCTGGCGATGGGGTGATTAACGGAATGTTATCTCACTCATCAATGCCATCTAGGTCCTGTAAACCCTCACGTCAACTCGTCACCTCCTGCTCTCCTATTGGCTAATATTCTCGTCCAATCAGCACCAGAGGATGAGTAGCAGGGGACATTTGAACTATCTTACTTACCGACGCATCATTATACATCTCTCATTAATACTATTTGTCGACTTTCGTTGTTAGATGCAGCCGAGTTGTTGCAGCCAGTAATGCTAGTAGGCAGTTGTTGCCATGACTGGTGGGGCGTACAGATAACTTAGTTATTGGCGATATATATATAAATATACGGATGTCCTTTCAGGAAACTGTTACACAATGTAACAGGATAGGATAACTTGTGTTGTATGTGTCCCCTGGGGGAGTTCCTGGTCATTAGGTTAATGTGATTCTCGTCTCGTCTCTTGGTATATTAAGATCTATACATCTATATGTGTGTTAGTGAGTGTCTTGTGGCCGTGGATATATCTGTCCGTAATATGTTTAAGGTCATTCTCGCTAATCAGTGATTAGTAACCCCCGTCTGTCCGTACACCTGCCCCCATCATCCTGTCGGATTAGTAATCCCCGTCTGTACATACACCTGCCCCCGTCATCCTGTTGGATTAGTAACCCCGTCTGTCCATACACCTGCCCCCGTCATCATGGACAGACGGGGGTTACTATCCCGACAGGGGGCAGGTGTACGTAAAGACGGGGATTACTAATCCAACAGGATGACGGGGGCAGGTGTACACCCCCGTCTGTCTGTACACCTGCCCCCGTCATCCTGTTGGATTAGTAATCCCCGTCTTTACGTACACCTGCCCCCTGTCGGGATAGTAACCCCCGTCTGTCCGTGCGCCTGTCATCCTGTCGTACTGATAGGGTTGTTGGGCCCTACACTGGCTTCATCAGTGCTACCACATGAACAGGGCCCCTGTGTATACCGGGCTATGCTTCCGTTGATACACTGATGCTGTCTCAACATTTGCCAGGGGTTGGGTGGGGTTAGGGGTGGGGGGGGGGGGTGGAGTTTGTTGTAGGTAATTCACGGCGTGTCTGTCCTTGCTCGGCCCTGCTCAGAACGGTCGTGTCCGCTAGTGTAGTAAGGCACTATGCTAGCAATAGCTCCGCGCCGTCCAGCCGTTCATCTATGAATCAATATACCCCATCTCATGTTTTTGAAATACTTGCATTATTGCCTTTCCATAGAGTGTATTGGTCGTGGTGCTGACTCGGCGCGGCTTCTCCCGCTCACCCCTCTTAGATAGCGCTCCATCATATCCCGCGCTGTCGTCGCCGGTCGCGCGCCGCTCAACGCGCTGACGTGAAACGCGTCGATTGATTTAAGTGGGGATAAATAAGCCGGTCGTTTTGCGTCCCGTGCCGTCGCTGCTGCTGCTGCTGTGACGGCGAGATGAAACAGCTCGGTGCCTGACACGGATACGCTCGCACCTGTAGTGGAGTCACCTGCGCGCTGCTGTGACGTGCGACTGAACGTCGGAGTACACCCCGACAGACGCACTGAACTGGGAGGCTAATGCGTGCAATCAGCGCACGCCCTTATGACGTCATTACAGCGCCCCCCCCCCCCCCCCCCCTCCCCATCCCATCCATATTACAAGCACCATTTAATGTTCCTAGTGAAGACGATCGATCTCTCGCCTCGGGCTCATTTCCCGGGACGTGATTGATAATGTATGCCTTATTCATAGCATGCTGTGTATAGCACCGATTACAAGAGCCTGGTGAATGGACCAAAAGTCGGACGTCCAGCGCTCGTACCCCCATCACAGCATTCCAGGCACCGGTCGTTTATGCACAGTATTTGACCGAAGCTCGGAAACTTGACATAGGGATCCGAGCGTCGGTGAATCAATCAATTTATTCCACCGTCTAAAGCACGCCTCAAGTTAATCTCCCTTGCTCCTGTGTTGTGCCCTTGCACACAACACAATGCTTCTGTTTCCCTTGTTTGACTGGCAATTTCCTGCGAATACCATGGCTTGAGTGACTAGTTTGTATTGGTGGTTCCGTGGCTGTTGGATGACAGAGCCAACATCGCTTTATATCGATCCAGTCTCGTCCAAACTGATGCCAAGAAACCCCGAGTAAGGTGAGGTGACACTGGACAACGCATGGCAAAGGAAACTCCCCGTGCCGTAATCGTGCTATAATGATGTCATTTCCAACCTGCGACCCACCATCTTCGCAGCTGCTGCTTAATTAACTCTACGGTCAGTCGACCTTCCTTTGATCTGCCGACATCGTCTGGGGGAATTCGTCGTAATTACCCATGTTCTAAAAAAGTCCGAACCAAATTAGAACGGACAAAATTCTAGCCTACTCGGTGTATTGCTCCCCTATAAGAAGCTTTATTTGATATGCAAGCCGATGAAACTAACTGCTGCTACCCACGTGAACTAAACAGCGTGGCGGCTAGTGTAAGGCTGGATGTCGTGTCTGTATACAGCGCCCACGGCAACTTCTCGTCAGCCTTGTTGTAATGAAAGAAGCCACTCAACTAGTACTTTTGTATAAGGCAATAGGCGGCGTCGAGCGAGATTGTGGAGGTAACAATTTGCAGGCAGCCTGTCATCTTGTCTTGATGAAGGGTGCCGCTGCAGGCGATGTATGATGCATCCGTCTGTAGAGCGGCCTATTGATGCTGCTGCTGCTGCTGCTGCTGCTGCTGGTTTTGAGGATGAAGCTGGGCGCGGCCGGCATGACATATACAGATGCTCCGTAGACGTCAGCCTTGGAAATGGGTTTATTAGGATGTGTCAGTCTTGCATCCCACGCCCTGCGCCAGACGTATGAAGTAGGCTGTTGTATGCTGATGATCCGCGTAAAGCCGTTTCTGTGATCACAGGGCGGGGGTGAGGTGTGGATGGATCTATCCTATAAACAGGTCGAATCATTTGACAGGAGTGACGATTCGGATGACATTTATAGCCGTCCATTGAGTTGTTGTATTTATAATGTTGGTAGGTAATGTGACTCGTTCATTGATGTTCTAAAGGAAAATAAATCACGGACGAACGGCTACTGACTTCTTCATATCATCTCATGACCTATATTAGGCATCTTGACCCCAGCTGTCAATGGATGCCCAGCCTGCTACTTCAGTTCCCTCTGCTCCAACACCCACTCCTTTCTCCTCATTTGTCCCCTTCTGATATCTTCGCTCACGGTATTTATCACCTCCGTTCCCCAATCCCAACCACTTCGATTGGAGTCACGATTCGCTCTATAATAAATGGGCTATAAACTGCATGTATCCTCCAAGCCTAAATCACGCGGGAGTCGGCGCCGCCCCGACAACACGGGCCGCTCCTTACATGGAGCATCACGGGCGCTGGTGATGGATAGAAGACTGGGGTGTGGCCCGATTGCCACCCGTAACGGCCACCAGTATCATACCGTATACAGCCTGCTCTCTCACCTTCCACTACGACCACGATTGATTGGGCTCGACCATGTAAAGTTGTCTGCTCTAACGCCTCGGAAGTGGGGTTATAATGAGTAAAACTGCAGAAAAGTTCCTTCCAACAGCTATTATATGTTTTGGGATATATGTTTGTGGTTGTTTTGATGCGCATGGTTGATCTTGGACTCTCTGGCTTTCGAAAAGTAGCGGTTCTATCAGCTCATAATCTATAGAAAACGGTTTTGATGGCGTGTTTGCGTTACAACGAATTTGGTCAAACCCTGCATCCGAGGGGCATGGCTCTGTCATCGGCTCCCACGAGGAAGAGAGCAACTTTGGCTTGCGTTTTAAATCGGATTAAGGTAGCTAAAGCTTACATGTTATTTGGCTTTCTTTCCTGACACAGAAGTCACTCCACCAAATCCCCGTTTACAAGTGCCTGAGTGACTTGATAGCTAGCTTATTGTAATCTGGGTGACAGGTAACAGGAAGCTATGCTGTATCACGTCGCCTGAGCTCACGTATGGCCGGTATCACGCCGCCTTCACTGATTAATGCTGCGTGTTCAATATGCGCGGCAATTTTTTTTGCGCCTTTTTAGCCTCGTTACCACATAAATGGTTGCGTGTATTATGAGGCAGCAGGGCAGCGGGCTATCACTTATGCCATAATAAGCACATGTAGTGCTTGTTTGGATGTATTCCTACTTGACAAGGCCTCTGGCTCCTTCTCATTAGGCCTCAGCAGAAATCTATTGCAAAGCTCCTCTCATATACACTGTAATCCATTGACCCTCACTTTTGTTTGTCCTCGGATTAGCACTTACTGGAAGATCGCTTGCTCTCAAGATAGCGAATTTAGAGATAACGTCTTTGTGTATCTGTAGTACACAGAAATCAGGGGTGGGCTGATTGAACCTATATGACACGCGGGGGCAGCCTGGAGGACCTTGAATGTTCCGCTGATGATCGGCTCAGGTATATCCATGCTGGCCTGTAGCAGCCGTATTGCTCCCTGGGGTGTGCCAGGCGGATCAGCTTACTTCAGTCTCCGAAGTATATCAGCTGTGATGGTCTTGAGCCGCTGTAGGGAAATTACGTAGTGGTGATATACTAGTGTGGCTGGTTGATATAAGCTGATGTTACGGTATGTTGGGAGAAAGTGGTGATTAAATGATATTATGTTAATTGGATCGTGATGATGGTTGTGGTGTTACGATGATGGTGATGAAGTGACCATTATAATGACATTTGGACGCTTTCGAGGTCGTGATGCTGGCGATGAAGTCGTGATGCTGCTGCTGCTGATGATGATGATGATGATGACGCTTGTGGGGTCGCAATATACGTGATACCGATTATTCCGTTCTGATCCTCTCGTTCGTGCGTCGCCCCAGAACGTGATCTCGTCGTGCGTGCGTCGCCCCAGAACGTGATCTCGTTCGTGCGTCACCCCAGAACGTAATCTCGTTCGTTTGTCACCCCAGAACGTGTCGTTCGTTCGTCACCCCAGAACGTGATCTCGTTCGTGCGCCTCCCCAGAACGTAATCTCGTTCGTTTGTCACCCCAGAACGTGAACTCGTTCGTGCGTCACCCCAGAACGTGATCTCGTTCGTGCGTCACCCCAGAACGTGATAAGTATCCATCATCGCTTTACACTCACTGCCACTCTGTCATTGGGACGCAAAAACCAATGACCCCAGTCTAATGCCACTCCCTTCCCACTCACGCCTCTCGAAATTATATATTGATAAAGCAGGGTACTATGAACTCTTTATCACTACATCTGGGGGTTTCGTAAGTGAAGTCTTATTGTGGCCCATTGCGTTCTGATCAGCAGACATAACACTGTGATTCAGGAGCCAGCGGAGCTAATAACGCCAAAAGAGTACGTTTATTTTGAAGCGGATGTATTGCTTACCTTAAGTCGTCAGCAATCTGGCCATAGAATGACCTCAAATTGTATCGTACATAATCTCGTGTTGCCATGGCTTTCTGTTGTCCATAAATCCGTGTTGCCATGGCATTTTGTTTCTCTTAATCGGCGTTGTCGTGATATTGTTTTCCTTTAAGTCGGCGTTGTTAAAGCTTTTGGATATCCGCAAACCATTTTAGTCATGGTATTTTGTTTCTCTTAAGCTGGCGTATTATTGGTGTTTCGATATCCATGCGATGGCGTATTCATAGCGTTTTGTTTTCCACATAGACTGTCGCCACGACTTTTTTGTATTCCATGAGCTGGCGTTGTCTCAGCTTAGTTGTTTCATGTAAACTGTCATCCTGATGGCTTTCTGTATTCCATAAACTGTGGTGCTGTCATGGCGTTATGTTTCGAAAAACAAGCGTTTTCATGGCTTTGGTTTTGTTCAACTTGCTTTGTTCTGGCGTTTTGTTATCGATGAGCTGCCATTGCCATGGAATGTTCTTAGCGATCAATCAGTGCTCCTTTGACTTTTTGTTACCTTTAAAGTTGTGTTGCCATGGTTTTATTTGTTCAAGATGCTGACTATGTTGTTGTCTGTTAGTGCGTCATCCACAGCACCTTCCGATGGTCTCCTATAGTTTATGAGCTTTTTCTTTTCCTGATGACCAATTGTGTTATTCATTAGGGGACTATTTTATTCAGATTCAATATCAACTGAGGTGCAGGTCAAAAACTGAATATTACCATATCGTGAATAAGTGTGTTTGGCAAGGGATAAATGTGTTAGACATTTTGAACCCAAATTATGGGTAGATTTTCGTGACTGGTCGATTGGATTTGACGACGACATGATATTTACGACCATAGCCGATATTATATAACTAAATAATGTGCTGTTTGAGTCTAGTGGTATATTAGTTTCAAACCGATCACGATGTGCCTGCATATTCATTGCACTGGGATGCACTTGCCAACTGATCTGATGCCATTTTGGGTCAGTCATGGCGGAGTGCTAATTGTGCACGGTTCCACGACCTCGGTTGGTCGCATTGTGAGGACATAAGAGCCCCGCGCACTGAGACGAGGTGTATATTTAAGTGCCTGAAGTTACCATGGACTTGTGGGTTTGGATTTCAGGTAAAACATGGCAGTATCCGTGGAGGCTACGGATTGGTGGTTGTGACAATGACTGACTGGTTCTAATGGAGTCACGTTGCTTATTCAGATCTTATAACTGGTGTGGTTTGTGCTTGATTGTTCCGTTAAAGAGGCTGTTCAGCCCAATACCGGGCTCTCAGGGATCATTTGGTTAATACATTACTACGTTTAACGCAGACATATTTAATGCCATCTTTAAATTTGTGCCGCAAAGTTCACTTAAGCGAAAATCGTGCTGTTATTTTCAACATTACTATTTGAATGGAAATATTCATGATGTACAGTGGACATCTGTTTTATTAAGTTGTGTCGTTCCATCGATAACGGTGCCTCCCTAATACCTTGAAGCACACGAATGTTAGCTGTAAATCATTACGCGCTCTACAACTACCACGCTATCGATGTGTAGACTTCCGCTTAGGTTACAAAATGTAGATTTCATCAAATCTCCTCTAATTACAGTTGTGGGCATCACGGCGCAACATTTAGACCGACAAGCAGGAAGGGTTATCTCCGTCAACATTAATGGCGACAGCCGAAGTAAGGATCTATTTTCCGCAGCGCCGCGTAGCGACTGAAAGTCTGTAAACTTTAAACTTTTGGTTTCCAAGGTGCGGTTGCCAAGCAGCTTGCTTGACAACCTCGTTACAAATATGGGGCTGAACAGTCTCTTTAAGATCAGTGGCAGGTAATGTAGATGGATGAACAAGCAATTGGGAGTTTATCCACGTTTTCGATATGATGCGACCACAATCTGTTATTGTCATTGTTTGAGGTCCCTTGTAGAGTCCTAACCGCATGGATGAATTAAGAGCCGACTGAATATTGTACTGTTGCTGAGGTGTGAACATTCTTGTGTTAAATATTGCACAGTGATTAATCACATATGTCTGTGGTTGCTCGGTCAGTTTAGCTCGTGTCAGGTGATATGATAGCCAACGTGGGCGCTAGGGTCGTGCTATATCGTCTGTTTCTAATGTCCGCCATGTTGCCACTCGCGTTTCATATAATCCCGTGCTGTTCCTGAATGCTGCGCTACGCTGCTGTTGTGCAACAGAATCAGCAAGCAACCATGTTCGGTCCGGTGAACAGCCCCTGGTTGAACAGGTGAACGCGACGCGTCCATGGTTATCGACCATAAAAGATCAAAGAAAATCCACAGTGCCCTTTCTCCATTCATTTACACGTAAGAGACGGGCCTTGGTTAATAGCACTCGCCACTGTGAGTCATGGATTCTGCTTGGCAGCAGACGTATGTTGTCATGGTTACGATATATGTGCAGCCTGCTGTTGTATTTTGGAATCCCATTGGAAATATTAATTGTCGCCTCACTGGCGGGTCTACACGTACAGCCAGTCTAGCGTGTAAAAGAAAATTTCTGAAAGCGTGGGGGTAAAATGTATTTTGTTTACAAAGAGATGCATCCCCCTGTGGGTTCGGGAAAAGAATAGGCCCACTGTATCCCCCTGCATGTCAC
>CM067356.1:18857396-18959896 GCA_034190875.2 Urechis unicinctus
CAGGTGCAGGGTCAGAAAGCAAGTGGCGGCTATTGATTTTGCTGTGATGTTGATGTCATAAATCAATTTAACGGCACCTTCTAAACAGTCGATGTTTCTATGTTTCAGATCATGAAGTTTCAGAAGTTGGAAACAGATGAGGAGAGAATCAAGACGGGGAAAGAGATCTACGACCAGTTTATTATGAAGGAGCTTCTCTCACAGTCACATGTAAGGCAGTCGTCAGCTAATGGATCCGCCCTCAATCTTATATGTGAGGCAGTCGTCAAATAATGGGTCCTCCCTCACTGTCTTAAGTAAGACAGTCGTCATATATGGGTCCCCCCTCACTGTCACTTTTAAGGCAGTCATCGAATAATGGGTTCTCACTCACTGTCACTTGTAAGGCAGTCGTTAAATAATGGGTCCCCCCCCCCCCTCACTGTCACTTGTAAGGCAGTCATCGAATAATGTCACATATGACGCAGTCGTCCAATAATGGCGCCTCCCTGGTTGTTTTTTGCAAAGACCGTCATGAAATAATAGCCCTTCCCTACAGTTACATGGCGGGCTGTGGTGACATGATCTGATAATAGCTCCTCCCTTCAGTCATATTGTGGGCTGTGGTGACATGATCTGATAATAGCCCCTCCCTTCAGTCATATGGTGGGCTGTGGTGACATGATCTGATAATAGCCCCTCCTTTCAGTCAAATGGTGGGCTGTGGTGACATGATCTGATAATAGCTCCTCCCTTCAGTCACATGACATAAATGCTCCTCCTGACAGAATCATGGATGGCTGGCATCCATCCTGAATAATCGCTCTTCTTTCATAGATTCAAGTTGCCAGTTTTAGACATATCACCTATAGTCAAATGTATTTTCTTCGAGTGATATCTCACGAAATGGTAAGATTGTCCAGATTAACCGACCAGTCGTGTTATTCATTTTTGTGCTGTCACATGAGGCTCAAGTTGTAAGCCGATGAAGTGTTTCATTGCCACTGGTGACATATTTGTAACCCATGGTAAAAGGTTCGACGCTCCCTACCACAATATCTGTGCAATTTACTTTTTTGGGGTGTGTGGGGTCGTCTTAAAGACAACACTGTCAGACCTCTCTCCCAGAGCCTCCACTTTCTCTGTGTCTTCATTTTGCCTTTGTTCTGATCACATTTTATCTCCCTCTTTTGATTCCACCTTGAGTACGTCAACTAATTTGATCTCGCCCGTTTGATGAAGATATGTGGCATCAGTAATGAAGATGTCTCTGCGATAAAGCGACGCTATAGCTGTACTCCTTATTGGTCTGTTTGTCACCTACCAATTGTCTCATTTCTTGCTTTCAGTTTTTGTTTGATTAAATAACCAATCTTAGATAAGCTATCCAGATCAATTATGCCTGTGATTTGCGGCTGCTGCTTGATATTCCGCATGTGGCTTTCGGGAAGTATTAGATAGAAATACAATCTATTTGTATAAGACTTTGAATCTGTATCTTTGCGGGGGCAATTTTTCCAACCCCCAATCAATAATTATCTTTCCTTCACGTCACAACAGACAATGGAAATACAATTGTTGGTTCTTCGTTATTTTAATGTCATATTTGTGTTGTGTTGCCTCGGTGCTTGTCGCGGAAATCTATGCATGCAGAAATGCCTTGTAAGTGCCCTGTCAATTCTGTGACAATAAACATTGCCTTTGCCTAACATGGATTTTACCCCCTCTTCCACTTCATCTGCCTCGTCTCCTTCCTCAACCAAATACGGCTTGAATGCTTGTTGTCTTGTTTGCTTAACGACCTCGCTGACGTCTGCTACCATGACAACCATCATCATCCCGTTTGTTTTCACCCACAATGCACTGCTTACCGTGAGTGGAAATGTTTGAAATACTAGTTTGCGCACGAAGCACTACATGTTGAGTGTGCCTTTTGTGCGTGCATTTGGTCGGTCTGTGCTGACATGTGTATTTCACTTGTCGCAGTTTAATTAACATGCGTTTTGTTTGTGTTCACTAATTCATCCAGTTTTATATAGTTTTATCGCTCCCGTATCATGGCCCAATCGGTTTGCCATAAACAGAGATAGTTCGGAACGATCCTCAGGCGCGGATGCTGCCCTACGAAGGCGATGTTGTTGTACAAGTGGTCTTCTAACCGTTACAGCAACCGTTGCAATTCAATATGAAATGTAATAAATAACTTTGCCTTGGGCAGCACATCACCTTGGGTCTGTGGTTTTTTTCTTGGAGAGCCAACCTTTGGTTGTACTGTACATATAGCACTGATGTGAATTAATTTGTCCGGCACGCGAGCTGGTCTTTGGTCCAATTGCTAGGCCTCTCCAGTTAAAATGTTACGTCCAAATCTTGACATGATTTCATTTGAAGCCTGTCTTGTGCTGCCTTTACGTAGACGGACCCGCTTATACACACTGACACGTGAACTTCTCAACCGCGAAAGACTCGACAGTAAGTCCCCCCCACGCATGCGCTAAAGGGAAATAACGAGTTCCAAGAACTTTGCCGAAAAAAGAGCGCAGAACGTCGCCTTCTTGAGAATGTCGTTAGACCCTTTAAACTCCTACCCCATAGCTTAATACCCGGTAATTGGGGTGCATTAGGTCAACGGCAAACGGATATTTATTACAGCAACAACTGAATATTTACACGTATATTACAGTAAACGGCCAGATATTGTGTGAGATTAAATGCGAATGGAATCAGTATTTGCGACGCGCGTCTGCAGGTTTCTAGTCCGTACGTTGTGAAAGTGAGGGCTATTGACAGTCTCCTCCATAGTCCTGTTCCCGTTCACATGCAGTGGCACTTCAATGGAATGGGTCTATTTAGGGGTATAGAATTGTATACGCAGCGCAATAGAAAAGGCCCATTCGTTCGTATAGATGTTTGTGCATACTGCAACATGATGTATACCGCGTGATGTATATTGACACATCGTTACAAATAAATATCCTACGCGTAGTTGTAGTAATCAACCCTTGACAGCGTGCTCATGTTTCTGTAATCAACGTTAATCTCCCGCTGACATACCAGAGTCGTATTAATGAACATCTTCATTGCTCCTGTATCATTCGCCCACTCACTGATCTAGTAGTATATATAGTGGTGGTTCTGGCGCAACACCTAAATAGAGATCGGCTCGATTCCTATGGGTAGGCATTTGGTGTTTTATTTTAGAATTGTTAAGGTATTGCCATGGTGTTGCTAAGTATTGCCAAGAAATGCAGCAAATGCCTACCCATGGGAATCAAGCCGATCTCTTTTTAGGTATCTCTATTTAGGTGGTGCGCCAGAACCCCCACTATATATACTACTGATCTCATTCGAATCGGGGAATTGCATCAAGACTCTCCATTCCTCTCTCATACTGGCGGAGCTGATACACGAGAGAACCCTCTCTAGTTCTAATATTCATCACCAGGGCACGCGACAGAACTTGGTCACCCAGCCAAGCTTATTTTTGTTGCAGTCATCCAAATGATCTTGTGTACATGTCGTCTAAAACCCGAGCAATTTAGCGCTTGGGGTTTGTAACATTAATCTGCAGTCCCTCAAGTCACCATTAATGATTATCCTTGACAGTTAGAACCCACCGGTTTAGATGAGCACCCCGTGATACCCCAGCCCCCTCCCCCACATACCACTCCGCATCACAGGGTCAAAAGTGAGCCGACGCATGATTTAAAGCCACGCCTTTTGTTCTGACCAGTTGGTTTATGAGTTGAATGATCAATCGTGTGTTCCATCAGCGATCATCTTTAAGTATAATCCAATGTTGCGTTCTCAGTCTGTTTAGTGGTGTCGAGATCGGACATTAGTGACGGTGTCTACCTACTGCTTCAGGGTCAATCTAACTTTCTAACTGAGACGCGTTCCTT
Source organism: Urechis unicinctus (assembly GCA_034190875.2). Classification (NCBI taxonomy): domain Eukaryota; kingdom Metazoa; phylum Annelida; class Polychaeta; order Xenopneusta; family Urechidae; genus Urechis; species Urechis unicinctus. The sequence goes on from CM067356.1 coordinate 18,861,278, forward strand.
CAAGTCGGCCCAAAATGCCTCCGAATACTACATGTAAGATAGATGGCCCTCTAAATCTTACTTGTCTGCCGTCAGCTTCCACTTCCTGTTTGGACTTCCGTGTCATGGCGCCTCTTCAAAGCCAGTTTTTCAAAGTGTTCATTAGACAAAAAATGTGGCTATTTATTGGGATCCGTATCACGAGCCGTGACGTCACGAGCGGTGACGTGCTTGGGTGACATTCATCACGTTAACGCTTGTCTATCTGTTGCAGACTTACTCCAAAGAGGCCGTCGATCACGTGCAGGAGGCTCTCACACGGGCCCAAAAGTCACGGACGCTCTCCTCCACCGTGTTTGAAGTAAGTGGCGTCAGATTACTGCTTATGCCTGTCTCTCAACTGATCACCGTTCACGGTCATGCAAGTTCAGTCAGTTGGTGGGGAGGGGGGTTGTGCGAGAGAGAGAGAGAGAATCTCCGTCGTCAGCATTAACTCACGGCATTCCTGTTTGCCATCGTCCAATCCGTCTCATTACCGCCCGGAATCCACCCGGATTCGACCCGGACCGCCGTGTCCCATCCTAGACTGGCTCCATGACTGTATCAGTGCTTCCATTGACAGCGCTTCCTTTTGGCGGTGACTCGGCTAATTAAAATAGTCCCCGAGTGATTGAAGATTCTACAATCGCGCTTCAAATGTTTCTCTTAATTCATGAAAGACGAAAGGGAATTCTGAATCCACAGCCGTTTATTAATATCTGTTCTTTGTCGCATTTGGTTAAAATAAGAATATAATGATCGATTCAATTGTAGAGAAGCCTCTACGCAAAAGGAAAGATAATTGCACCAGTGAATGCTACCTTTATATATCCTATTATACCCCCCACCTAACATTGATTGTCCTCTCAAATGGTACGTCTCATTCAGTGCTCTTTTATCAATGAATGGAAAAAATATTTGAATCGAATTGTTTTTCTCTGTTTCAGCCTTACATTAAAGAAATAAAAAATACACTGCGTGGGAGATTATTCCACAAGTATATAGAGAGGTAAATGGCTTTCTTTGTTAGAGGTGGATATATTGAGATAGTTTGTCATTGAGGAGTTGGTTGGTGAGGTGACTATGGATGAGTGGTCGTGGTGGCTGAAAGAGAGAGGGCGCGAATGGCTGCGGAAAACTGCACCAGGAACTGGATTAACATCGATATGATGCTAGACTGTACAACAGTGTATGTTGATCTACAAGCGTTTAGCCATGAATAATAGATACTAATGACCTATGTTCCAACACAACGACTCTCAGTTAGCGCCGAAGAACAGCGCCAGGGTTGATTTTGTTGTTGACTCGACCACATTGTTAGCTGATTCTGATGCACTGGTCCTCATCATCTGGTGACTTTATTTTTTTCAGCCTAATGAGCTGTTTGATAATTCAGACCCCATCAGGGGCGAGGTGCTGTTCACGCTCTCCCATCCCAGCCAACCAGCCGGGTTATTGAGGTTTAGGTGTGGATGCTGAGTTCAAAGGCACACCATACAGCGGCTCTCTTAGTAGGAGTAGAGCAACCAATGTTCACTGTATAGACGGATGTGACACCCTTGGAGACGGATAGAGACGGATGTGACATCCAGTAGGCATGATCAAGGCGGATGTGACACCCTACAAGCTTGATAGTGGCGGGTGTGACACCCTACACGCTTGATAGTGGCGGGTGTGACACCCTACAAGATTGATAGTGGCGGGTGTGACACCCTACAAGCTTGATAGTGGCGGGTGTGACACCCTACACGCTTGATAGTGGCGGGTGTGACACCCTACAAGCTTGATAGTGGCGGATGTGACACCCTACAAGCTTGATAGTGGCGAGTGTGATACCCTACAAGCTTGATAGTGGCGGATGTGACACCCTACAAGCTTGATAGTGGCGGGTGTGACACCCTACAAGCTTGATAGTGGTGGATGTGACACCCTTCAAGCTTGATAGTGGCGGGTGTGACACCCTACAAGCTTGATAGTGGCGGATGTGACTCCCTCTAAGAATGAGAAGCCGGTGTGACATCCTGTTAGCATTGTAGAGGCGGGTTGTGACAACATTGAAGCATTATGGAGGTCGGAGTGTTAACCAACATACATCAGCCCAAAACCCTTTCCTCAACCTGACTACACCACCACCTCCCCACACGCCATCCATTAACACGGCCCATCGCCTCTCCCCACATTCATCCATATCAGGTGAAAAATACTTGTAACAGCCAGCAGGAAATGCGATAATGTGTTACAAATGAGCTAGTTAAAATGCCTGGGGCTGCGGCAGATCCAGCTCCCGTTGGCATCCATCTGTCCTGCCCGCCAACATCAACGTCACACACTTTATATTGGATGTGACATAATGCCTCTATGTAATCCTATAAATTTCCCGCAAGAGAATAATGGTGTGCGTAAAGCCGTCGACGCTTGCCACCCATCACCACCCACCTCGCTACAACACCAAGACCTCACCTATTTTAACCCAGGATTGGGAGACGGGGGGGGGGGATGAAGGTTCGGGGAAGTGAGGATATACGTTGTCGTCTTTCGTCAAGATGGTCAAGGAGTTCGTCACGCATAAGACCTAGCCAAATGACCACACCCCGTCTGTCTGATCATCTGTATGGTGCAACTCGTCAGTGTCGCCACCTTGCGAACTCCACCTGCCGCCAGCGCGCCATACACGCCAACAATATCGTGTGTTGACGGCAGTAAGCTGATATCCGTTCCAACTTCCCTTTACCGGCTCCCCATGACTCGTGAGATGAGACACTGTGCTTTCTCTCAATTTTGACTTGAGATTGACTCAAGTAGGTAGCAGGCTTGAATGGGTTATCTTGGGCGCTGGTGCACCTGCACGACAGTATGATGATCATACAAAGTCAAGGGCCAGCCTGTCAGAGAGCGCATTCATCAAGGCGCAATGACCTTCAGCGTTTGTTCCATTACGTTGAGACGCTACCACCTTCTTCCGACTCAGAACCGCAGCAGCGACGTTTCCACGTTCCCTTTAAGTTGGAATCCTGACGTCATTGTCTTCCATCGTCCCTGCTTTTTTATCTAGTCTAGTGGACAAACTTGTTGATTGGATAACGATGTTTTTATGTAATTACGGCTGACATGCTTAAAATGAGGCGGTTTTCTCACCTCCTAATCCGCGCCGCCATTGCGCCATAATGTTGCGGCTGATGTGCGATTGGTTGAATTTGTAGTTTGCTAGTAATTGATGTAAGTCATTTATTCAGCCTTGTTGAATCTTTTTTTATGATTTCTTGTCGTTTTCACTTTGGTTGTTCGACCTCTGGGCGTTTTCGTGCGCAGGAATGTCGATTTCACTTAGCCTTTCATTGGCTGGGGTTATTATGTTTTCTTCTTTTGTCTCGCCGTTTTTCAGTACGGCTTTTGTTAGGCGTGCTGCTTTTTGGGTGCACTGTCTCTCATTGTGTTCGTGGTTTCGTTTCTTTGTGTTTTCTTCTTTTTTCTTGCCGTTTTCGCTTTGGTCTGGTTATTATTTTCACTCTTGTATTTTGTCATTTCCCTGGCGTGACATCTGGCGTCTACTCTTCCATTTGTCAGCCGGGCAGCCCCATCTGGGCCGGTAGATAGTGGACGATATATGCTTCTCCATTATCATCAATGTTTCATGGGATTCTCCTCTTGTGATGACAGCAGAGTGCTCGCCTGTAGGGTATTGCCGACGGGGATAGGGTCAGGCCGTTTCCCGGCAAACCCGACCAAGATTTACAGCGCACTAGATCAGCGTTCAGCGTCTGACTGAGGCGAAGCGATTTGCACTTTAAGCTTCCCACCTGAGCTATCTTTCCTTAAATAAACGCCCCATGGCATGGCGAATAGAGCTTAAGCTGCTGCAACAAAACAGGCGATTAAGTCGTGCAGGTGCGCCAGTCCGGCATGATGCTGTGTGCTTTCGTTGCCACTCTGAGCAGGACATGAAAACCCCATCCAAACCACATCACCAAACAACCCCGTTAATCTACTCCCTCTTAAATCACGTTGAAGCATTACTCTACTTGGTGCAATACAAAAAACTATGAATTTATGTTTATAGCAGATCAATGATATCTATGTTCATGAATTCTTTTGCAGTGACAAATATACAAGGTTTTGCCAATGGAAGAATTTAGAGTTGAATATACAAGTAAGTTGTCTGTTTTGTCAATGGTAAGCTCACTTACATTCCTTGTCAATTCATAGATAATGCTACCAAGGAGTGATATCATTCAGGTGGTTGCATATAGCATAATCATATTTTGTCATCAACAATAGTGACTTCACTCTGACCCCCACCTTCTGCTGGAACTTTTTGTATTCCTTTTTGGGAAACCTTTCCTGTCCATTGACACCATTTTTTCTTAGCCAGACATCAATTTCATTTCCTTTCAACAATTGCCATTATAAACCAATATTTCTAGACAGGGATACCCTTTGTCAGGAAGAAAATCTCTTGTCAAAGCCACTGGTCCCTTCCTCAGAAAAAAAATCCATTCTAGGTTCAAATATACCCATATCCCCCCAAAAAAATTCTATTCTAGAATTAACTGTTCCATCATCCCATAAATAGTATGCTTCTACATTAAAGTATTCCTTTGCCCAGGATTTCCTTGACTGTAATCAATTATTCCATTCTCTTATCCAATCTAGGTCAACTGTCCCCTTCTCCAGGAAGCATTTCCTATCACAGAGTCATCTTTCTGTTATCAAGGAAATGATTAGCTTTTAGGGTCAACTATTTCATCCCTGAGAAACAAGTTTTTTGTATCCATTTGTGACAACTGTTCCAATCCCCAGAAAACAATTCCATTCTAGGGTCAACTTTTTTTTCTTTCCCATGATAAAATTCTGTCTGTAGAAAATGTTCTCTTTTAATAGGTAATGCCCTTTGCAACAATGCTGTTGCCTTGGCAACTTTCCCATCCTCCCAATATCACATTATCATTCTTTGTCTGAAATCAAATCATTTTTATAAACTTATAAAGCTAGTGATCCAGCAACATGGACTCAATCTATATCCTGTTCTCTCTTTGTTTCAGTTGACTATGAATGACTTCAGTGTGCATAGAATAATTGGTCGGGGTGGCTTTGGAGAGGTATATGGCTGTAGAAAAGCTGACACAGGCAAAATGTACGCTTACACTTGTTAGCTTCTGGAAACATCTGTAAAAAAATCTCCCCTTTTGTGTAGTTGACAATTAGCATGAATCGTTGTGTGAATCCTATATGATTTGAGGCAGCTGCTAAATGCATGTCTTTTTAAACTAAAAAACAGCGGTGGGTTATTAAGGTTTTCAACAATGGTTGTATTCAATGTAATGGTTCCCCAACAGGTATGCAATGAAATGTTTGGATAAGAAGCGAATCAAAATGAAGGGTGGTGAAACACTGGCCCTCAATGAGAGAATTATGCTGTCTCTAGTCAGCACTGGGGTAAGTTTTCTTTCTTACTCAACTACACCAGGTGGTGTCATTAGGCAAGGAACACATTGTTCTTCAGTGTATGTGGGGTTCATGTCGGCACTGGCTAGGGAAGGTGGTTGTCCTGCTGATGATTAGTTGTTATTGGTAGAAGAAACTGTTTGTGGCATAATATGGCATTTCCTGATGCACATCCCCATTGGCAGCTCAGTATGGAAACTAATCATTAAGTTACAGCTCACCTCATTTGTTGATTACAGACTTGTGGTATGAATTTTGACATGGAATGATGTTAATTTCATATTTGATGTTGATTTTGATTTTTTTTGTGGTTTAAATATCAAAATGTTGATAAATATAAGATATTAGCAAATGAGCAACCTCTCTTGTGGGGTCGATGAGTCCACACCGCTGACGTGATGTGGTATTGTTTTCCAGGAGGGCAGTCCATTCATTGTTTGCATGACATATGCGTTCCAAACCCCGGAGAAACTCTGCTTTATCCTCGACCTTATGAATGGAGGTGATCTCCATTATCATCTCTCACAACATGGTGTGTTTTCTGAGAAGGAGGTGCGCTTCTATGCGGCAGAGGTCATACTCGGACTGGAACACATGCACAATAGATTTGTAGTCTACAGAGACCTTAAGGTAAATGTAGAAAGCAAGCCATCCTAGGCTACATTATCACCTGATTGTCGCTTGCCAGTGGAAGAGACGCATGCTTACTCTGTGATGCTGTGTAAGCCTACCTGCTAAACAGATGGTTTGATCTATAGTGAAGCTTAGTTCAGGCTGAAGATGGGTTATTGCTATCCGTGTAGGAAATGGCTGAAGATGACGTAATTGTATTATAGGTGCTAATTATGGCCGGTTATTGTTGTTTCTGGTGTGTATGTTGAGATTTGTATAACAGCTCTGCTAATGAGTGGGTGTGTCACATGACCTCGTTATGACGTGGTGTCCTAGCCTATAGGAGAAAGGTGACACATCATGTGGGACATGTTTTATTGCTGTGTGACAGCCGGCCAATATCTTGCTGGATGAGAATGGTCATGTACGTATCTCTGACCTGGGTCTGGCTTGTGATTTCTCCAAGAAAAAACCACATGCTAGCGTGTGAGTATGACTCTCATCTGCTCATATACAAATATTTGATCAATCCTCAAATTTATTCATGTGGCAGTCAAGTGTATAACCCGCCAATTATTAATAGAGCCAAGCAGCAAGCTATGACCTACAAGGTATCATTTGATCACATTTTTATGATTCATACCAAAAAGTGTCTGAAAATCGTCACTCAGGTAGATACTCATTACCATCTCTGTGTCAGATGCTCACTTATTCATGAAATGCTCACCTGTTGAGTTGGCTCATCATCCATACCTGGGTAAGTGTAAGTGAGTGTTTGTTGACAGGGGCACCCACGGCTACATGGCTCCTGAGGTGCTAAGTAAGGGAACAGCTTACGACTCGAGTGCCGACTGGTTCAGCTTCGGATGTATGCTCTATAAATTATTAAAGGGGTGAGTGTGTCACAACGCCCACACAACTCCACTGCTTCAGTTGTGACGTGAATATCATATCCATTATTTAAATATAAGGTCGCCATTGAAATACATGGGAGAATTATCTTGTGGTTATCAGGGAAACTTCCGAGCGTTGGTCTAAAATAATTATTTGCCTATTCAAGATTCGTTAACTGGAATTAATAGCAGAATGAGTTTACTTGATTACTTGATGGGCTTAACATGATAACATTGATTGATTTATGTCATAGCAAAATGAGGAACTTTGTGTAAACTGGTTACCATTGAGTTTGTGTATTTAATTGTTTTACAGACACAGCCCATTCCGACAACACAAAACAAAAGACAAACACGAAATTGATAGAATGACTATGACAATGGTAAGACTGGCCATCGTTTCAGTTCTTTCACTGTCATCACCTCCAATCATTGCATTATCTGTCTGTTATCATTGCCTCTGATTTTCATGGAAAGCTGTCTTTTGGCTGGCCCTGTGTCTGATAGTAGTCAATGCTCATATGATGTTTACTGCTGATTTAAAATATTTGCGTGGTGTTGGTCATTTCTTAAAATGGCAAGATACATACTCACGAAATATGGCATCTTTATGGGATGAGATAAAAATAACCAATTGGTATACACTCATCACAAGAAAGGCCAGAAATGTGCATGGCACCCGATATTCTAGGATTCTTTTTTTATTCTGGCATAAACTTTGTTTTCACTCCTAATATTTGCAACGTGACCATTCTGGTCCTGTCATCATAAAATGTTTATTATTTCTCATCTATCAGTGACAATGCATTATTGCTTACCAAGTATATTTACAATGTTATTTTTAATTGTCTATTGTGCTAAAAACATTATAAATTTCACAATACGTTGGTGAAAAACAAATTGTTCATCTCCAATATACATCTGACATATAGACTGCACAAAGCATAACTTCTAATCTAAAACTATTGGAAAGAATTTGGCAGAATCACAATGAATTTCCTGGAACAATGCACAGATTGAGCGTAGAAATATTTACTTTATCTTGTTACTTTGTTGGTTTAACATCCGATGAATCTGTGTGTTGTAGAATGTTTTCCCCTATGGTTGCTTGATGGTCCAAGCCGAGTAATGCTTTATCAATTGTCCCAATGACTTTATTGTGCGATTCCTACCACATGCTTACACTCTCAAATAATCTTTTCTTCTGCTTGTCTGTTTCCCACCATTTCCTCACCAACAAACCAACCAACAAACGAATCCCCAAACTTAACCAATATCCCAATCAATATAGACACAGGTCTGTACCATATTTTGACTTCTCAATATTGGTGTTTCATTGTCACCCACAAAGAGGTTATTTACATTGAACTTGTAAGTGCTCATTTCGTTTGCCTTGACTTATCATATAGACTTTTGGAGATGCACCCTACATTTCTAGGTGTTAGTTTGATGAGTTTTGTTTTACTTTTAATTCCCTTAAATTAGATTATATGGTTTTCGTACACAATGATTTGTGGTAAGGAGATGTCTGTGTAACCTCTATAGAAACTTTTGTTTGACCTAGATAAACTCATTCAATGCCTGGGGGATGAGTTTACTCATTTCACACTGTGATATTCAGTCTAGGAAAACTGTCCTTATTTGGCATGGTTGTCATCAAGTTTTACTTGCACTCAAATTGATGCTGGTTTGCCTGAAATAGTCCAGCATCTAGTGAATCATTCTTGACCAGTTCTGTCATTTCCAGCTTATCTTGTTATACCTAGCCTGAAATACATAACTTCCACATTCGTCTGTGTTCGTGTGTAAGTTCTTGTATGTGAATAGTTTTTTTTATTGATTATGTTCATGAGAATCTTGGCATGATGATGTATTATTAATGGCAGGGAAATGTGATATTTCCTGACAGGGGTCTGATGGCAGGATAGGAGGTAGAAGTACTCGCCAATCGTATCAGACATCCTCAATTGAAATTGACATGAATCTTTATTTGATAGTCCGAGGTGTTCCCACTGAATTTATTGCTTGGAAAAACGAAAATTATTTGATGTAATTGACCCGTTGGTGTCTACAATTTGAAAATAACAGTAAGCCATATTGAAACTAACAGACTAACAGAGGGATATCTGTTCATCAATCAATGTTGAAGTTTCTTTCATTCAATGAAGTTGTGATGTGTTTCTTTTTCATGTTTTCTAGTATGTGGCCTACTCGTGTGAGGACCTGTTTGTGTGTTGATTACATAGCAGAGGCCAATAGACATGATAGGCTGTGGTGTAGCATGGTGCAGTGAGTGATGTTATGTTACTGCTGATGTGATTCACAGAATGTGGAGTTCCCTGACTCGATGTCCAGCGAGATGAAGTCGTTACTGGAAACGTTATTGAAGAGGGATGTCGACGAGAGACTGGGTTGCCGTGGGGCAGGGTGAGTGAAACTCTGGTGTGATGGGGCATGGTTAGTGACATGGGATTTGTGGTGGGTCAGTGACATGGGGTATGTGATGGGACTGGGTCAGTGACATGGGGTATGTGATGGGACTGGGTCAGTAACATGGGGTTTGTGATGGTACTGGGTCAGTGACATGGGTTTGTGATGGGACTGGGTCAGTGACATGGGGTTTGTGATGGGACTGGGTCAGTGACATGGGGTTTGTGATGGGACTGGGTCATTGACATGGGGTTTGTGATGGGACTGGGTTAGTGGCAAGGGGTTTTTGTGCGAGGGTGAGTGACACAGGGTTGTCAATCGGGCCTGTAGGGGCAGATGAGACTTGTGCTGGGTGTAGTTTTACCTGAACTGGTTCCAATGACTGAGCCAACTGACACTTTCTCATGTGAGATGTTGATCACCATGGCAAGAGAGGGGGGTGGGAGTGGGGTATAAGAATCATGTGTCAATCAAATTTGTGCCTCTCTCATGAAATCTCCTGATTGTTGATATGATACCTGTCAGTGGGTGTGACTCTGCGTGTTATTTTGAAGGGCTCTGGAAGTCAAGGAGCATCCCTTCTTCAAAGGGATTGACTGGAACCAAGCCTACCTCCAGAAGTACCCTCCACCCCTGATTCCCCCGCGTGGTGAGGTCAACGCAGCTGATGCCTTTGATATCGGATCATTTGATGAGGAGGACACAAAGGGCATCAAAGTACACTGTTTATATTATATTATACCTACAATCTGTCCTTTTCTGCTCGTACATCTCTCATCACCACCTACATTAAATATCTATACAAATGTTGTAGTTATGTTGTGTGAGAAACAACGTGCTAGTAGTGTTGTATGAGTGGTTGACATTGTGTTGGTTGTGTTGTATGAGTGGTTGACATTGTGTTGGTTGTGTTGTATGAGTGGTTGACATTGTGTTGGTTGTGTTGTATGAGTGGTTGACATTGTGTTGGTTGTGTTGAATGATTGACTGACATTGTGCTGGTTGTGTTGTATGAGTGGTTGACATTCTGCTGGTTGTGTTGAATTGTTTACTGACATGTGCTGGCTGTGTTGTATGAGTGACTGACATTGTGCTGGTTGTGTTGAATGATTGACTGACATTGTGCTGGCTGTGTTAAATGATTGACTGACATGGCTCTGCTTGTATTCATTAAGAGACTCCTTTAAAGATTCATTTTTTATTGCTAGTTAAAAAATTTCAATTGTTTGTTTGAGTTAGCTAGCACAAATTTTAATTGTTTGAAAGTATTGATAATTTTTCGACATCTACACTTTGAAAACCCATTAAGAGCCTTGTTTCTAAAATATACACATGAGTGTCAAGTGACTTAACGACGGCTTTTGGAATAGAAGGTGTCACAGATTGGACTCAATATTACCAAAATCATTTCAAAAGAAGTCCATAAAGTATTTTCACAACACAATTTCAAGATTTTGGATGAAATACACCACTTAGCATTGTATCAGCAATGGAATATGTGGTGTGCTGCAGCTGACAGAAGCAGACCAGGAGCTGTATAAAAACTTCCCGCTTGTAGTGTCTGAGCGCTGGCAGCAGGAAGTTGCTGAAACGGTGTTTGATGCCATCAATCTAGACACAGACAAAGTGGAGCAGAAACGCAAGCAGAAGCCGCGTATAGACGAGGCCGAGGAGAACTGTGAGTTATCGCCGTCTTGTTTGTGGGATGATTGTGGGTCATTAGAGAGGATCTCCTGGGGCTGTCTTATCACAGTGATGATTGTGGTTCCTTAAAGAACAGCCCTACAAGCTGTTTTATCTGATTAATGATTGTGGGTCATGAGAGGTAATCTCTTATCTCAGTGATGATTAATGGTCACTAGAGGAGATCCCTAGGGGCTGTTTTATCTCAGCGATGATTGTGGGACATAGAGGTAATCTCTTATCACAGTGACGATTATGGGGCTGTCTTATCTCAGCAATGATTGTGTGTCATAAGAGGAGATCCCTGGAGGCTTATCTCAGGGGCGAATGTGGGTTTTGAATTGGGCCCCAATTGATCATCTTGTATCACAGAAACTGGTTTATTATTGAAGTGATCTTGATATCACCAATTGTCTTCCCCAAATGATAATGAAGTTTGAACTTGCATTACCATTCCAGTCATTTGCCCTGGAGGAGAGCAATATTGTGGAATTGGCCTCACATTTAACACAATGGAGTAGGCTGGATTTCATTAGAGTGGTGTTGTGTTTTGCAGTTGGCCCCACAGACTGTATTGTTGAGGGTGAAGTATTGAAGTTAGGAGGCCCCTTCCTACAGACTTGGCAGAAGAAGCACCTCAAGCTCTACCCTAACCGACTGGAGTTCTACCCCAAACATCGTGATGGAGCCATCATCAAGGGCAAAGGGGTGGAGGTACGCATTATGATGCTATGGTGACAGTGCTATGTGTGATATCGCGACAGGTGTTATTGCGTTACAGCGTATGATTGAGTGTCCGGGGACTAATGTCTGTTTCTGCCTGCTTTGCTGTCCCCAGCTGTATCCTATGATGGATATCAAAGAGGTGATTCCAGACTTCCAGAAACTCAACAAGACAGAGAACTGCATAGTCATTCACCTGAAAAACGACACAAAAGTGGCCATCACATCCCCGGTAAGCTATGTAAGGTACTCGCTGTGACTGTGACATCCACTGTTATTCATCTAGAGGACCCACCACCAACCCCACCTATTTCCCATCATCACCATGGCTGGATCCGAATAGCACTCGACCCTAACTCAACCATCATCCCTAACTTAGCTGTCTCAGTCCAGGTTGAGTGCACCTGTTAGCTGTCTCAGTCCAGGTTGAGTGCACCTGTTTGCTGTCTCAGTCCAGGTTGAGTGCACCTGTTTGCTGTCTCAGTCCAGGTTGAGTGCACCTGTTTGCTGTCTCAGTCCAGGTTGAGTGCACCTGTTTGCTGTCTCAGTCCAGGTTGAGTGAACCTGTTTCCGTGTTCATCCTATTATTAGACACCCACTGTGTGAGTGCAAAAAAGAAGAAGGTGGGTGTCTATTGGGGATCAATTACTCGTCCACAAGAAATGTGCGGAAGTCGTCAGATCACATTGCTACTGTGCAGGGTGTAGCTAATGGTAACTAATGGTCGTGCTTTTACAGAGCAAGTTAAATGGGAATCACGTCAGATCACATTGCTACTGTGCAGGGTGTAGCTAATGGTAACTAATGGTCGTGCTTTTACAGAGCAAGTTAAATGGGAATCACAAACATGGATGCAAGCTCAATTGACTGCATGGACGCTGATAGGCTAGTTACGTCCACCTAAGCTAATGGTTGACTGTCTGATATCAGATATACAGCGATATGAGAGGCAAAGGTTCTTTGTAAGACGCTGACTGAGTTCCTGGAAACCCGAAAATAAATAGCAGACAGCACGGCGTAAAACAGGCTGTCCCGCCAAGAGTGGCAGGCTTGGGAGCGAGTGGAAAACGAGACAGACTTCCGCGGGAGAGTGGGGTGCGCGTCAATAAGGGACTGTGCGTCTAATATAATGAATACGGTACTTGGTCAACATTGTGTGTGTTTACGCTTGTTTAGGATATAAGTTCACAAGTCTGAACAGTGTCAAAGTTAATCCATTTGATCTCCATTTCACAGATCTGTCAGCTTGACATCTTCATCATTGTTCAGGACGTGTGTGTAATCAGTGTTGTCTTTACTTGATGAGGTTATCTACTGTGTACAGGACCAAGTGCTTATCTTTGTTATATATTCATCATGAGACTGCATTCTTATCAATCTTATCATCTGTATGAGATTATGTGCTTACAGATATTATCTTCTGTCTATGGGAATGAGTGCTTATCAATGTTATCATGTGTCTATGGTAATGTTTGCTTATCAACATTACCTTCTGTCTGAGACCATGTGCTTATGGATGTTAGTACAGAAGCATGCTTATGGAAGTTATCGTTTGTGTACAGGACCGCGTGCTTATCAATCAATGGAAGGACGAAATCATCAGCGGCTTCAAACTCTCCGCTCAAATCATGGCCAATATGAACAAAAAAGTACGCAATAAATATGGTCTTGGGGGAGTGGATGGCAATATGGACCGCCCACCACTAGAGCATCGTAACAGCAACGACAGCTAGAGTAACCCCGCCCGCCGCCACCCAGCTCCTCTGGCTACCATCTTCTTAACACCACATTCTTTGATGTTCGTATTGTGGTCACTCATGTCTCTCCTCGCTATAAAACCCTGTGTTCCCCTCATGAAGATGACAAGAGAGTCTTTTTATTAGGATCAGATATGAGAGTGACTATGGGGTTTTTTTTCTGGAAAATATGGATTTGGCACAGACTGCAACTCGTGAAATTGACAAGTGAAGGGAATGCAGAGGATGACTGTAAGAGAGCGGCGGGGCCACTCTCGACAGATACATCATTAATATCTGTCATGATACGAACCCAAGCTGTCTATCTGACCTATAGAGGTCACAAGCTCCAATCATGGTGACATTTTATGGATTAGTTCTACATTGTGAATCCTTAACGGATATTTGATATATAGATGTATATTCTCATTATTTGCGTGTCTGGGTATGCATATATAAATATACACAAATTATATACATATATATGTGAACAAATGTATGTACATAGAAGCACCAGTGATTTTATACCAGATTTGGTATGGGGTGCATCCCATTGCAGACATTGTCACACAGGGCAGCCATGATGGGGAGATGTGTGGTGAATATGTTCACCTTGACCTTGATGGCTCGTTAACCAAGATGTGTGGGACCTGTTGATGTTTTTGCTGTGGTAACCTTATTGGAATGCTTGTTTGGTTGTTAGTGTATTTAAGATGAATGTTGCGAGTCAACAATGAACTAAACTCATCTAGTCAGTTGCAAGACCCCGCAAAGAACGAAAAACAACAGACTTATTTCCTTAATACTAACACACGTCATGTTGAACAACTACAGTATATTATGCTTGTTAGTCCATTTCCACCTACCCACTCGTCTCCGTAACAATCTTCTGTATTAGATTTAACGTCATTCCATACATGGCATTCAAGGCCAGTCGGGTAGGAGTTGCTGTGTCTTGAAATTGGATGTACTTACCCTGAGAGCGCACTGGGCGGGGGATCACTGGTGGGGATTACCATGGCTTGGCCGTTCACTTTGAATCTCTTTTGTGGCAGGTCACATGTTGTTGTACTGTATGTTATTGTGACTGGATGGCACTCAAGATGTACATTTTTCGTATATAAATATATGGCAATGGGTATTGATGGGTACATTATGACCACAGGTTATTACAGTTTCGTGATCTATGTGCAGTCATAACGGTTTATGACCAACATGAATTGACAGCTTTAGGAACTGTTCATTATCAAGCAGTGAAGCAAATCTTTGTCTCTTTTTGTCAAATCTCACTTGGTCAAACACTGAAACGTAAAGAAAAAGAAGTTTGCACTAGCAGGTTTTAGAAGTCATTTATTGTTATTTGTTTCTATAGTCTCCTGTGTTATGATATTCCGTTTCGACAAGCAATTCCTGAAATGGTTTTCTTTCTTGCTGGACGGTGATGGTTTCACGTTCGGCCTATATGGTCTGCCTGGTGTTGCTCCTGTAGTGTTATTGGTGGACCATGTGGCAAAATGCACCCCTCTCGATGTTACTCAACAAAGAGATGCTGCTTGTTTTTGTCAAAACTAGGTTTACCAATTTGTTAGTTGGTGTCATCTAACAAGAGGCATACAGAGAGACACATCAAGCTTCCAGTGGGCCAGTGTACAGTTGTATGTGTGTTATTAGCTAAGCTTCAGAAAAAGGGGCTAGTAATGCCCTACTTCTGAATGTCTGTGGCTCAAACCTTAGCGAGGCAACTTCTGTTTACATCATTGCTGATGGTCTATAAGAAAAAATATATAACTTCATGGAGAAATCTGTTATAACTTTAATTGGAGATCATTTGGTTATTGAATGTCATAGATTATTAAGCTAAAGAATTATAATAACTATCTTTTTTCAGCGTATGTGAATCATTTTCTTGGTGTCTTGGTCATATGGGAAATGCTGACTTCTGTTAAATAGGTAGTGATTTGTGGGACATTCAGTTATGTACTTTGCTCTGGAAACCACCATTGATTATCAGGAAATAATGACATGGTAAAAATTTCTTGTTTATTTCGGGGGAAATGATTCCTTGGTTAAATTTGAACTAGTTGTGGATTCAATATTTCCTGGTATTTTTCTTTTAAACATTTCTGGTTGTGTTGTATTTGTTCTAGTCATGTTTGCGTGTGTAGCTCTGCCTTGATTCAATGATAAACTGCTTACTGTAGAAATGTTCACGCAGAGTTAGTCTTGTGATTTCTCCCCAGCTACCCATTATCTAGAGGACATATATTTTACAACTGTCCAGACCAGCTTTCTTGCCCAACACAGTGACATTATTTCAACTGTACCATGTTTCATCAAAGTGTTATCTGATTACAAAAATAATCTTTTTGATATAATACAGTCTGTTAAAGATGAGACCAAGTTTGTGTTTTTTGCTGAGTTTCTTTGCCTAGTATATGTTCGTGTTTGCCGTAGACTTATTCATGACCAAGAATCTTGTATTTAAATATGCAATAAGATGTGTGAAGGTTTGGCTATTTGACAGATTCCTCTTCTTTAGGCACTTGCTTTATTGAATAAGTGTCTGCTCAAGTGCAAGGGAGAAAGTGGTCGCCTGTGTGTCTGTGTGTGTGAGAGAGTAAGTGACCATATGCTTTCTTCTAAGCCCTCTTTACAACCTTTGCTTGTATTCCTACATCTACTATTGTCTAAAAGCACACAGCTGCTTCATTCACCATTGCTGCGGGGTGTATGACGTAGAAGAATTCAATCAGTATTTATAATCACCATTATTTAAAAAAGAATCATTTTTACAGTTCCATATATGGCTGTATATATGTGTATGTTTATCCAATGATAAAAAGATCTTTGTTGACTCAATTCTTGTTTCTTTCCTCGTTCACTCTAGGATTTGAGGCGTGTGACATGTGGAGGAGTAGAGTAGGTACAAGATGTGGGTGGGGTGGAGATCATTAATCTGCTCCCACTTCTCATCCGCAACTCCCTGTGTTATCTTGGTTGGTCTGTCTGAATGTGATATTTCAACAAATGTCTACAGTAGATGAAATAAAGAGATTGTAATTTAAGGTTTTGATAGTGTTTTCCTTGTGGAACATAATACCTGATATCATTGATTGTCTCATTTGCTAGTTTAAACATGCACATGGCGAGTTGTTAAATTTGATGACCATTGGATGAACACCTCAAGGATCTTCCTTGAGTAATAGGTGTGTGCATTAACATCAGCAGGCACTCGAGTTGTGGCGAGCCCCTCTCAGATTGGGCAGGTTTTCTCTGTAGCAATCAGGAATATTTCCAGGTAAATTGACACCATTTCAGCATACACTTGTTCATTAGTGTACAAGTTGAAGAGCAGATGGAATGCCCCTACCTGTGACGGCACTACCGACTGGGACAGCTGACGTGATGTAACCAGCTGGTGCAGCTGGATAGGCTGGCTGTGGCTGAGTCGTAGTTACAGGCGTTTCACGCGTAGATGATGTAACATTGACACATGTTTCTAGAACGCCTGTCCTTTATTTCATGTATAGCACTCCAACGGAGACACTTTCAGAATATATACTAAATAGCCAACACGAACAGAGGCGATGTTTGTATGCGACATCCCCCTTTTTCTATAAAAAGGGAAAAGTTATAATCTTAATACTGAAATTCTTTGGTATGTAAAAAGTTACTGAATGATACAAATTTGACTTAACATGCAAACTCTGCAAACGTTCTAGTTCGTGTCACAATTAACAATTCCGCTAGAAAGCGTTCATCGGGCAGAAAGTATGATAGTATGTCAGGTGCTGGTATTATGATTGGAGATTGTTTGGGCAAAATTGTTGACTGGTGTGTGCTCAAAGAGTTGTAGAGTATGTACTGTAGCACGTAACAATGGTAAAGAGACCCACAAACAAAGCTGTAACATAAATTGCAATGGGAGTTCGCAAGAGATGGAGGCTGATGTAGCAGGGGAGATAGTTGAACGCATAGAAGGCTCAGGTGTGGCTAAGGTTGGAACACTTATCATGGATGAAGATAGCACTACAATAGCCAGAATTAGAGCAGAACTTGGTCGTTCTATTGAGAAATGGAGCGACATAGGTCATATCAGAAAGCATTTACAAGCAGCTTTGTACAAGCTCTAAGCTACCCACAAGTGTTTGAGTAGTGATGTGATTAGGTATTTCTTGGATAAATGTTTCACATATGCAATATACCAAACAAAGGTAATGTAGAGAAAGTACGACAGGCTCTGTCAGCCATAGTTCCGCATGCTTTTTGAGATCACTCACTGTGCGGTAGCTGGTGTTGGTTCGAAAGTGAAAAGGAAAATTACCAGCATAGTTATCTTCCAAACGGCAAATATCTGTGTGGAGAAGGGTTAAAATGTGGTCTTTTGAAAATATTTCAGGATTTGACAGATAATGCAAATAAAATAGCTCCCTGTGAAAGCACTAGCGTGTGTGAGAGTCTAAACAACATGGTTGCATCGAAGGCACCAAAGGTCAGGCATCTGAGCAGCTCAGGAAGTCTAAATGCTAGAGTAGCTTGTGCTGTTAGACAGAAGAATGAGGGAAACACTGTTATCTAAGTAAGGTGTACGAGTCAGCAGGTTTGTCTCCTGGTTCCCGGTGCTTGAAGCATGCAGCAAAACAAGATAGGAAAAGAGAGTTTTGCAAAACGTATAGAAGTTCAATAGAATACAAGAAAAGAAAGCTCAACTTTGATAGGAAAAAGACCACAGAACAGCGAACAAACGAGTTACGAGAAGGTAAAACCTATCAGTCACAGATAGAAGCTATGCCGATTTGTCAGGACGACGTAGAAGTGATTCTAGCTACTGTTAGTTTGCCAGTCTACACAGCAGTTGATAGCAACATAGCAGATGGTTGTAAATTAGTATATTTTGACCTGGAAACAACTTCAGGTAGCAAATTGTGTGATATCATCCAGGTAGCGGCAGTGTGCGGCATGGAGACATTCAGTAGATTTGTTATGCCTTCAGTGCCAATTCAAGACAAAGTATCTGATCTCACACAAATTCGAATTGAGGGAAAGAAAATGTACCACAAGGGTAGCGAGGTAGAAACTGTACCAATAAATGATTGCATGTTGGAGTTTTTCAGATGGCTTCAAAATGTTATTGTAGCAAAAGTTATCCTAGTTGCTCATAATTGTAAAGCTTTCGATGCAAGTAGATTGGTGCGGCATGTGGTAGCAAGTCCCATTGTAGAAGAATTTTCACAAGTAGTTGCAGGTTTTGCAGATACTCTGCCAATGTTCAGGTTTTTGTACAAGGGGCAGTTTAGGGATTTTAAGTAAACAACGGTTGTCAGAAGAATATTGAAGAAGGAATTTGATGCTCATAATGCAATGGAAGACGCAAAAGTTTTGCAGGAAGTTGTTGAAGCCAGCAGGAGTACCAAGAAAGATTTGACTGCGCAAAGCTTTTCAGCCTCTGTAGTTATTCAGGAAATAGAGAGAAACATGGCGAGGTCACAAAATGAAGGTTCTCTCGAAGTCTTGATCAGGAACAAAATGTGTGGTGCTGCAATGGTAGGAAAGATAGCTGCAAGTGGTTTGCAACTCCGGCATCTACTATTAGCACACAGAAGAAAGGGCGAAGAAGGGTTGGCGTCGATTTTTGGTGACAAAGACATAAATGGGCACATAAGAGTTACTAAAAGTAAAAGAGTAATTTCATCTGTTGGCAGTTACCTGCGACAACAATGTTAGTGTATGTTTTTGGCTATGAATCATTGAGTGTTAATGGTATATTTTTTGGAATTTATACTGTTTGGAAATTGATAGTGTCGTTCTAACTTACTAGCCGTTATGTTGTTTGCTATGTATATGGCAATGATATAATATTTTGTACATCAATTTTAAAGTTATGTTTTATACAAATAAACATATATATTTGATAATAATTCATTGTAGTCATTGTACGTCATTTTTTTATCAGTTTTGTTATAATTTTTAAAAATTCTATTCATAGTGCATATATCACTGCACCATATTACCAAGTTTTTTTTTATGGAGGTTTGAATATTGTGATAGACTGCACTCACGGGATACAACAGAAAATCCATTGTGGCTTCCCATAGAATACATGGACCTATCATTTTTTTTAAATTCTGTTCATAGTACACATATCACTGCACCATATTATCAAGTTTACTTCAAAAGTCAGTGGTCAAATTTATTTTATGGAGGTTTGAATATTGTATTAGACCGCACTCACGGGATACAACCGAAAATCCATTGTGGCTTCCCATAGACTACACGGACCTATCATTTTTTTGAATTCTGTTCATAGTACATATATCACTGCACCATATTACCAAGTTTACTTCAAAAGTCAGAGGTCAATTTTTTTATGGAGGTTTGAATATTGTGATAGACTGCACTCACGGGATACAACAGAAAATCCATTGTGGCTTCCCATAGACTACATGGACCTATCATTTTTTTAATTCTGTTCATAGTACATATATCCCTGCACCATATTACCAAGTTTACTTCAAAAGTCAGTGGTCAAATTTTTTTTATGGAGGTTTGAATATTGTAATAGATCACACTCACGGGATACAACAGAAAATCCATTGTGGCTTCCCATAGACTACACGACCTATCATTTGTTTTAATTCTGTACACAGTACATATAATACTGCACCATATTACCAAGTTTACTTAAAAAAATCAGTGGTCAAATTTTTTTATGGAGGTTTGAATATTGTGACACCACTCTGGGATACAACAGAAAATCCATTGTGGCTTCCCGTAGACTACGACGAGACATCATTTTTTTTTTAATTCTTTTTTCAAAGCAGATATTGTTCTGTCTGCATGTCAAATATAATGTTACTTAAAACTGTCAGTGGTCAAACTTTTCTATAGAACCCAAATATTATAAAAAACGCATAATTCCCATTGGCTTAACATGTGGATCTTAAATTCGTCATACTCATAAATTACACACCAATGACCATTAATTTTTATTTTTACATTTCTTTAGCTTGATATAATACTGAGCTTACTCTGTTTACTTAAAAAAATCGTGAAATTTCTATATGGAATTTAGAACTCTGTCGCAATCTGGAAAAAAGCTTACGAAAATTGCAACATTTAAGCATTCTCTGCTAGCAACCTAGGGTAAGAGAAAAGCGCCTCGGACCCGAACCCCCAAACGCGGCTGAGGTGGTTCTGGCCCACCACCTGCTAGTTTGTAGGTAATCTAGTGTGTCCATAGGCCAAGGTGTTTACACCGAATATAACTATCTTACAGAGCCCTTAGTCTTTCTTGTTCTTGGTGGTGGCTTAACATCTGTACGGATATATTTAGCCCTGGGATCTACTATACGATATTTGCGCTTTGCCTGCCGGATAGACGGGTTTTTTCGCACACCTTCTACATCACTTTCTGATAGCACAGTTTTTTCCCCATAGTATATATTTTTTACGGGTGCACACTTCAACAGTGCGCCTTTCACAAGCTCGTGTGACACTTGCTAACAAGCTCCTTAAGGCGTTCCACTCGCTCCCTAAGATCATTCTTTTAACCTCCAGATCTCACACCATGTCCTTCAGTTCCACAAGGTCATCGTTATCACTCAGTTCCAGATCTATCATATCGTCTTTCAGATAAGCTGTATCCAACTTCAACTCTTTTACACAACCTTCAAGTTCAGTAATACGCTCTTTGGTGTGCATTTCTATACCTTATACCCTCCTTCCCAGGTAACACAACGCCAGCGGCCCGCTGGTGGCTATCGTCGGCAGTTCCCAGCTGACGGTCCCCCGGCGGCCCAACGGTGGTTCGTCTTCGGCTTATTGATTATAACGATTTGACTTCTGAGGAAGAAATTTAGTTTTCTTAATAAACTAATTAAAATATGGTGTTGCTGTTCTTCTTTGTATATTAGTTTAAGGCATTTTTTAATACTTGATGAGTTATCGGTGGGCCACTGTCGGCCCGTCGGCTTGCCACTACCGAGATATCTGCACGCCTATATTTTTTGTACATAGCACAATATTTTTCAATTTCTTTGTCAAGGTATTGCTTCTTGAGACTGATCTGATTCAACCGATTGGAGTGCCCTGGATTCTCATCAGGCAGCTCCGGATATAACGGTACCATAGGAATGGTTGGTTGTTGTTTCATATTGCTGTTGTATATATAAGTATATATGTCAAGTTCAATTAGGAGTGATACTACTGACTTTAATGCCTAGGAAGCATCACTACGTGGTTTGAAACTGATTTGGTTACTTGCAGCCAACTCGAGAGGTGTGGTAAACACTCGGTAGCCCACATAATTGTTCCTTTGTTTTGGTTACATAATACTGGCAGAACCAGGTAAATTTTGTTGTGTGGTTCTGATCCTCCGGCTGCGGTGTATCTGCGTTGGACCACCTTAACTCTGGAGTTCCACCAATAAGGTATCTTTATAGGTTTCACGTGTACTACACCATTAGGAGACTTCTGAACGAAATGAGGGTAGCAATACCGGATGACGCCACATGGTCAGCCACCAATAATACCTTTGACTAGAGAATCTACCAGGAACTCTGCCATGAGTTCGGGGTTGCCGAAAATACCAAATGGAGGAGAAAAGGTGACCGACCCTGAGGCACACGTAGTACAGGCAATCACTCATTATGGAAACACCCACTTGTACGAACCTGTCAGGCAAACCTTTGACAAATCAACAGATGGCTTCGTTTTCCAGGGTGGCAAGCTACATATTGATTATATAAAGCAAGACCAAGCGGGTGCAAGCACCGCCTTGAGTGCTTACATACTGTGAAAATCTGAGGGATTCACATCCCCAGGTATCACACGGATTAACGACAGTGTTCAAACCTATGTTTGGGCTATTCTTGGTGCTCAGGCGCAGACCCGCTCAGGAATACTAGGTACAGGCACATCCTTTGACACACGAAAGCAGTTTCAGGATAATATTGAGGATGCTATCAATTCACCAGTTGACATTCCCTCATCCAACAGCAGGTATCAAAACCTGCTCCAGAATGCTTACTCAAAGGTTGATTATGTGTTTAGAACGGGCCTTTACATGACTCCGTCAGACATGAGCCTCGCCGTTGGAGAAGTATTTGGGCACAACAATCTGAGTACCATCGCGAGTGAGCAGCAGCAGATTGGCAGCAACACCGATGTCAATGTGGATGCTGCAATTTCAAATGGAGGAAGCTTCGACACCCCACCTGATGATATGGGCAGCCCCTCTCCTGATAGACCACCCCCCCCCCCCCCACGTAGGAAAGGCGCACGAGGACGAGAAAACCGCTCTTATTGCAGGTGGAATCGCAATAGGCTTTGTTGTGCTTTGGCTTGCTACGTAGTAGGTCACAGAGTGGGTGGACCAGCCAGCCGATCTACATAAACAGGACCATCCCAACAATGCCAAAACCCGATATATTCTCGAATTGATCTGGAATATTCTGCAGAGTTACATGCTGATCACAATGATTATCCCCAAGCGCCAGAGCGAATGCCTGTGCAGAATGAATGGTTGTCAGACTACCAGAAGGATCTCCTAGGTGCATTGGAGAGCACCGGAAATGGATTTAAGAAGCTGGTACTCAACTTGTGCAAAAATGAGAAATATGTGGTCCACTTTAGGAATCTCAAGCTTTACATATCTCTGGGAATGAGGCTTACCAAGATACACAATCAATTGCATGAACACAGACCTGCGTAAGGTTGCCAACAGCAACTTTGAGAAGGACCTGTATAAGCTGTTTGGTAATACCATGGAGAATCTCCAAAGGCGAGTCGACGTCAAGATTGTGCGCTCGGCAGAAAAGGAAAAAATACGCAGGCGTGTGGCCAGTCCCGCCTATGCTCGACATAAAGTATTCGATGATGACCTGGCCGCCCTGCATATGCACAAGACCCGCTTAGTGTTAAATCGTCCGGTGTATGTAGGCATGTGCATACTCGACCTCTGCAAGCACCTGATGTACGACTTCTGTTATAACACAATGAAGTCCAGATATGGTAGCGACCTTGGCCTGCTATACACAGACACGGACTCGCTACTTCTGGAGATCCGCACAGTTGATGTGTATGCAGACATGAGAGAAGATAGTGACCTCTTTGATACCAGCAATTACGATCCTTCTCATCCCTTGTTCAGTAAAGTAAGCAAGAAGGTGTTAGGAAAGATGAAAGATGAGTGTGCGGGTGTGCCCATCAAGGCGTATGTTGGTCTGCGCCCAAAGATCCTGATGTCTGACAAGGGCGAGATTAAAAGGGCTAAGGGAGTGAAGAAGGTTTTGGTTAAGAAACACCTTACGCCACACACAGTCCATGGAGTCTCTGTTCTCAAAGAAACAGTTCCGTCACGGAATGAACATGCTACGCAGTTATGGCCATATAATATATGGACTTCACGTCAACAAGGTGTCACTCTCTCCCTTTGATTCAAAGATGTGGATAGCCGCGAACGGTGTAGACACCTTGGCCTATAAGCACACTTGTTTACCTACAAAGTGGCGATGAGAGGTGGTGGGCCAGAACCACCTCAGCCCCGTTAGGGGGGTTGGGTCCGAGACGCCTTTCTCTTAACTTAGGGTGAGCAAAAATCTTGTATAAGCTGCCAAAGAGGGAATAGTATAGATGAGTGGTGGTGTACCAGAACCGCTACTCTTTATACTACTATAAGACTTGATACTGTGGGCATCTATAAGCATCTGCTCAAGCATCCTGCTGATGGGGAGTACATGAGGCCTAATACTAGAGTGCAACGCTATGTTAGGATCTATCCCAACCTCTCTGGCCTTCCTCATCAGCTGTTTGAGAGTTCTCACCGTTTTCACACTCTGTCCATTGGATGCCGCGTGCTCGGGACTTGAGGTCTCGATCACTAAGTCCCACTCCGAGGCAAACTGTCGCATCTGGGCACCCCCAATGGCATATTGTCTGCCACCAAGGTATCTGGTATGCCAAACCTCGAGGACATTGTCTTCAGATGGGCTATTGTTATGATATTATTCTAGCTCATCCGAATTTAAAAGCCTTCCCCACTTAATTACCAGAAACGCCCATATAGTGGGGGTGTAGTCCTGACCGGTACCAATCCCATTGGTCGATGACTTTACGAATCAACGCCGGATGTGGATTAGTTAGGTCCAGACCTATGTGGAATGGGTCGACTTTACCTAAAAACCAATGGGATGTTAGCTGATCCAGCGGTTTTAGGCAGAATCCAACGTCTGGGAGCGCTGTATATAAACAGGCACTCTCATTGGTTCTGGGAGATTTATCTAGCCAAGATAGAGAATTGCCTTAGCCAAGAGATGAGAATTACGTAACACTGAGACGGCATTTATCTGGTCTCGACATTCTGACCGAGATCCCAGCAAAGCAACATTGTTAAACTTTCATAAACAACAAGAATTCTGCTCCTGGACTCGATTCAGCCAGTCCCCACTCCCGCAACAACAAAAACCACAACGAAGGAGCATAGTATAAAGCAAGAAAATATAGCATAAGAAGTGGTAGAGAATCCAGGTATCTGATAACTTCTACTGTAATCAGAAGTCCCTGACACGCTTTGTTCAAGAAACAGCTGACCATTGCTACAAAGAGAATAACACGAATCCGTCCATAACTTCAACCATGTCGGACATCTTCACCAAATTAGAGGTCATCATTTGCGGCCCATTCCTTCCCCCACCACCTTAGAAGTGTATTAGGTACCTCTTCACACCCCTTGTTTGGACATAAAGACGACGTCACTGACTTGGCTGACGTTAGAAGCTATTGCGCAATATATTTTTCGCTGACGGATCATTTCCGGATTCTGTGCGCGGTATTTCATCATCATTTTGCTGCGCTTAGCATCCTCATGGATGTGCGGTATTCGGGTGAGGTCATTTTTGCGACCTAATGTGATGGATGTGTGCTATTTGGGTGAGGTCATTTGCGAGGGATATGTCCTGAGTTGTTTATTGAGAAGGAGTTTGCTGACCTTTGCGACCTCATGTGAGAAGCTATTGCGCAATATATTTTTCGCTGACGGATCGTTTCCGGATTCGGTACTTGGTGACGTCATTCTATTTTTGGATATGACATCATCATTTTGCTGACCTTAGCATCCTCATGTCATGAGGAGGTATGTAAACGTGACAGGATGATTTGAGTTCAGTTATAACCATGGCTGAGAAACTACGCAGTAAACAGATGAGCGATGCGGACTTGTTAAAAGCCGTGGAAAAAATCGAAATGGAGGAAGTGAAACCACTATACACACGCTACTTTGCACAGTATTCGATAGTGGTTTGGAATAAGGATGTAGTGTTTTTGAAAAACAATTTCAAGAAATGCCACATAGAGTTGGGGATGAACTGTGTATTGGACTGTGGTTATGAAATAACTGCTGTCACAGAAACATTGAAACAGTTAGCGGGAGAGAAGGGTTGTGTCGAGGTCTCTATGGGTGCAGACGTGACGATGAATGTAAGATACCCGGTCCCTATGGTGATGATAAAGCAGGGCCACGTGACAATGCAAATGGACAGTTACTCGTGGTATATGTTTGTAGAAGCGTGGGACGAGTTGAAACAGCTCTACGGAACCCACGTCGAGAGAGCAAAATTTATGGAGGAATATCTGACGGTGGTGTACACAGACACGCTTGTCGATTTAATTGAAACCCTAATACCAGAAAAATGTCATGGATGTCGGATAGACCACCCGAGCCAGCGGCAGCATAATCTTTGTTTGATGGCTGAACCTGAAGAACAAGTTCGGATGTGTATGGCGGACGCCCTCGAACGTGTTGATGATCTGTATGTATCAAGATTATGGGAATTAAGTATTACTTTAATTGACCCCTGCCCCTCGTGGTTGGAACGTAGCAAATGGTTGTGTGTGGACTATAGGAAATATTGGTTAGAGTCGGTGAAATCAGATATTGAAATACGTGTAATTAACAGATTGTGTAATAAATGAGTGAAAATACAGGGCGGTGTTTTTTTTATTTGGAATGTATGTTATAAAGAGTTAAAATTTGCTGGGTGGTCATTTATGACTAAGATAGTCTGAGAGTGACATCAACATGACGGATGCGTATAGCAGGTGGTCTGTTTTAAAAGACAAGTAACAGATGCATGCACAACTTACTCGAGAACTGAGAGACAATAAGATCTTTAGACAAATTAGTATAAATCAACACTGCTTGGTGGACCATGGTTACGATTTTGATACGGCTCTTAGTAAAGCGATCGAAGCTAGAGAGTGTTTAATGGATCGTCAGTTAACTGCGTTCGTGTCTGAAGATGAGGTGGATTAAAGTAATTATAAATATCTGTTAACAACAAGTTTACTGTCAGTAAAGGTTGAATCTTTAAAGTGACGACATGGAAACTTGTGTAGAATGCGACGAATGTCAGAGAGTCGCTGAGACCCAACAACCATATAGACCCAAGTCACCTGCTCAGGGTAAACACAGAACCCTGAGACTAAGGCGATGTCCTCTGTGTCAATGTGGGTTTGTTATGAAGGCTCTTTTGACCCAACACTTGAAATATCACTGTAATTATAAGCTCTACATTCACAATCGAAACTTAAGGAAAACAACAGGCACAACAAAGCAGAGGAAGGTTGTGACGTAATCGGAAAGCTCAACTTCCACGTTCGAAGAACCCCACTACCCCGGTGTGCATGCGATACCACGTGATTTACCGGATCTGAAATTAATTTGTCACGTGATCATGAAAAAACCGCTGACATCAGCTCAATTAATTCATCACGTGATCATGAAAAACCGCCTACATCAGCTCGATCAGGGCGGATAAATAAGCGAACACGGAGAGATTTTTGTTTCATTCAGGATGGTGGAGGAGAACAGCAAGGAGTATGATTACATTGATGGACCGTTGAATCACCCAGTGGTTAGTAGTATTGGATGATTTGATCAATGATTTACACATTCGCGATCGATGGAGCGGACATAAAATAAAATTACCCTCAAATGCCTTCCTCAGAAGTGGGACGGCTCTTACAATCACTCACCGTATCGTTGATTGACGTGGAAGCTGGCCAATCAGACGTTGATAAAGAAGAAACTGTTTGTGACGATGTGATTGGCCGAGTGAAAGCCCCACTCCCCTATATTGAAATTACCCGTGGAAGTGTGACCATGCGCTTTTATAGTTTCAATTGGTGGTAGCTCTTAAAAGCTTACGAAGAACTAACTGCCCGCAGACAAAAGATGGGTGATCTAGTAACGTCGCATGATGGGTGGGATATGATTATTAGGTACATTGGTTTGATGAAACCATTGTTATCTGGCATAGCTCAAGTGGTGTGTGAAGAATGTGCAAACAGGTGTATGTCAAGCCGAGAACCAACAAAAAGATGTATTCACATTGCGTAAGAAGAGCGTTGGATAAGGACCCTCAACATCACGTAACTTTATTATGGCGCTTATTGTGATGCAGCACAATTTGACTGAACTATGCTTTGGCTCTCTAGAGAAGGGATCGACGTACCATGTTAATTTTTGTGTGACTGCCGAACACTGGTCTAAAGTCTTAATGGGGGAACCTTATGACTGTGAATATAACCGAATTATTAGACGCATGAATATACATGATTGGTGATTGAATAAAAAGTGATAATATACTTTAGTTGAATTAGCCTTTTTGAGTTCTACTTATCATGACACCTAATGCATAATACACAGCACCTATCTATAAAAAGAGTGGGGAACTGTGAGTGATAACGGTATTTGGAGAATCGATGGAGCCTTAAAACACCCCTTTAGTTACGCGTGACGAGCTGGTCATACTACGGACCCAAAAAGTTTACTTTGTGAGTGAGTAAATCAAAGGTAGTCACATTGAGCCACCACGCCGATTCGAATCGTGTGGTGTTTCGGAGAGTGGCAAGCAATCAGAACACTCAACTATACATTACGAGTGATGGAAAAGCCAGAGGGGTTGAATTTTGAAACAGACCCTCAACAAAGAACCTTGTTGATCATCGATGATTTGATGCAAGAAACTGAAACGTATCCTTGACTTCAGTTCAGAAGCGTAAATTAACCCGACACAAACAAGGTCTGCGCGCTTTTATCTCACCTAAAACTAACGTCAAGAAAAAGAAAAGAGTATTACAAACCCACGGTTTTCTCCCGGCGTTATTAGGACCTATTTTAGGTATCACTGGTCCGTTGTTAGGCAAACTGTTCGGCTAATTATGGCTCAGAAAATGATGTTGGTTGATCCCCGGGTGGTGTCAAGTACACGTTATGATCAAGCTCCCACTGTCGACGTGTTATCAAACTTGGATGCTGTGATGAGGGATGTCCTGAATCGTAGTGATTTATCAGAGGAGGCTAAAGTAGAATCTTATAACCAGATTTTAACAAAACACCACGAGTATTACCGCCACCACAGAACCCCGACACCTCTCACGACCTTAGCTAATGCCCCACCCCTCACACCCAAACAAGAAGATGTGTCTATTGCGGAAGTTGTAGAAACCATCCCTGATAAATTTCAGAAAAAATGGCGTTTGTTATTAGAACGCCTTCGAAAAAACCCAGACGTGGGTAGGAATGAACGAGGGGAATTAACAATTGAAGGATAAGCCGTTAGTGGAACTAACGTGGCGGATTTGGTTAACGATGTGTTGAGACGACGTAAACACTTTGAACCAGAGGGTTGGAAAAGATTTGCCGAAGCGTTGCGAGAATCCAACATTCCCCAAGATTTAGTAGGTCACCCCGATCGATGGAACTATATCCGACAGGGTGCGATGCGAATAGATAAAAGACCTGGTGAGGAGGAAGCTGTGACACTTGGCTGGACGTCATGGAAAAGTTAAGTGTGTATTTCGACCCCGAGGCACCGGTCGCGTATGGAGGGGTGCAGCCATTGGTTAGAGCTACGAAACTCAAAACAAAGGCAGTCAGACAATGGCTGGGTGAACAAAATGCCTATACATTACATAAACCGATCCGTCGTCGATTTCGAAGAAGACGCGTCATAGTCGGGGGGATTGACCATCAATGGCAAGCCGATTTAGTGGACATAGCTCGTTTAGCCAAACAGAACCAAGACATGAAATTTCTCTTGACCTGTATCGATGTATTCTCGAAATATGCGTGGGTGATACCACTAAAAAATAAAAAGGGAGACAGTTTGATTCGAGCCTTTGAGAGTATATTAAAACAAGCGCGGAAGCCCCTGTGTTTACAGACCGATAAGGGTGGAGAATTTATCAACCGTAAATTTCAGACATTTCTTAAGCAACAGGGGATTCGCTTTTTTACCACCCACAACGAAGAAACCAAAGCTAGCATATACGAGCGGTTTAATCGTACGTTAAAAACTAAAATGTGGCGTTATTTTACCAAACACAACACCAGTGTTTATCTACCGATTCTGGCTTCATTGGTGAAAGGATACAACCTCAGCTATCACCGCAGCATCAAGCGCACCCCGATATCCGTCTCATTGCGTAATCAAGAAGACACGTGGATGACATTATACGGGGAACGCTCTGACGGGGTTAAACGACCTCGGTATAATATCGGGGATCGTGTCCGCATCAGTCAAGCACGGGTAAATTTAAAAAAGGTTACACTCCCAATTGGAGCGAGGAGTTGTTCCGGGTGGACAGCGTTCACTTAGGCTCCCCTAATGTGTATACGATAAAGGATGATAATGACGAAGTATTAGAGGGAACATTTTACGCGGAAGAATTACAGAAAGTGAATGACAAAGCATGGTATAGGTTTGAAAAAATTATCAAAGAACGTAAACGGAAAGGACAAAAACAATATTTTGTCAAGTGGTTTGGCTACCCGGCCAGTTTTAATAGTTGGGTCAGTGGTGTGGAGCTGTATAAAAACTGAGATCGGAAACAAAAGCGTCATTAGGATGGAATATCAGAGAAGTGATCGGGTGTGGACCATATTTGTTCGAGATATTCCGAAAGCCGAAATCGGTTTTTTTACACAAATCCTCATTTTATATACCGTAATCATCGTCAGCATCTACAATCTATCGGCGGGTAAAGGAGATAGTAATTTGTGGACTGCTCTGTTAAGCAGTAGCTTAGGGTACATTCTCCCCAACCCCACTTTGAAACATAAAGCAACGTCATGAGTTTCTTTCTGACCCTGCCTTCCAACAGTTCAATGAATTATCACCCCAACAACAGGTTGACACGTAACTTTACTCAATTGCCTAAATCCATACAATTAAAAGGTAATTGGGAAGTGGGATTAGCAGAAATTCAGTATCCTGTTTCCTGGTACAATATCGGGGAGAACGTGGGTTTTGTCATGGTGGATCAGCGAGCTGGGTACCATACGATAGACAGACACGTGGAAGGGGATCCTTTGGTTGAGTCCTTGGTCGTTCGCCTGACTCCGGGCTCCAAAAGCTGTACAGTTGGAAGGGGCTTGGGAAGTGGGATTAGCAGAAATTCAGTACCCTTACACGTGGTACAATGTTACTGAGGATGAGGGGTTTGTTGACATGGATCGCGTGGCTGGTGCGCTCAATCTCCCGGATGTCTGTTGCAGCGAGCGATATGACATTGTGAGTGAATTTGCAGAGGCCTGTCCCAAATATTTTCACATTACCCCTGGTTTTATACGACCGGATCGTTGATAGAAGCCTTTGCAGCCAAGTTAAAGGAGCAAAATGAGGAGCGAGTGCGTCTCACCCACAATCGAACACGACAGACAGCAACTATGACCCTAGACAATGAGTCAGTTGTAGTTTACATGGACGAGGGGTTGCGTCGAAGACTCGGTTTTGAAATGGGGCTTTTTGAGAATAGTCAAGTCGGTCAGCACATTGATGACCCTGATTGAGGTTTGCACGGACTTTATGTCTATTGCAATCTCATCGAAGCTCAGGTGGTTGGAGACACCATGGTTCCCCTTCTGCGTGTTATTCCAATCGATCACAATCGTCGCGGGCAGTTGATCAACCCCACATATAAAAAGATATTTTATTACCCGATAGCCACCAAGACTTTTTCTACTATAGAAATCGATATAAGAGATGACACGGGTCGACCCATTCCATTCGAATCTGGTAAAGTGACAGTGACGTTACATTTCCGTAAAACCAAGAAAGCTATATTTTGAAAACCATGGCTGATATTTACACCCCGTATTACCTGAACCAAGCGGGTGGTGGACTTCCCGTGTTTTCCAGTGAGAGGAGTCAGCGTGGACATGGACATGGAAGTGTTCTTGGGGGTCTGGCTAAAATGGCGTTACCGCTGGTTTGAAAAGTTTTACCTATCGTTAAAAAACACGCATTGAAAACAGGAGTGAGGGTGGTTGGAGATTTGTTGGGAGGGAAGTCTCTGAAACAATCTGCTATAAAACGAATGTTACAAACCGGAGAGGAAGTGTTCGATCAAATAGTTCAACCCAAACAACCGCGTCGCCAACCTGCCGTCTCTATAAAACGACTCGCACGAGGTAGGAGCAGTAGTTCACGCCATCGTCGTGGAACAACTCGGAGGTTATCAAAGGATATTTTTCGGTTAGATCATGGCACTGGTACACCCCCAATCTTTTCCCTGCGTCAAAAGTGAATTAGACCTATTTTCAATTCCCCCAACTCAAAGCAGTGTCGATCATGGATTGTGGATCGAATTCCATCCGGTAGCTGTTTTAGGTTCGGGTCCATTCGGATTCTACATCAGCGGTTCGGGTGATGATTATATCGATCTGAATGACACGTATTTACAAGTGAATGCCAAAGTGGTGAAAAAGGATGGAGAGGTTTTGGAGGCTGATAGTGCTGTAGCACCCGTTAACCTATGGTTACACTCACTCTTTTCCCAAGTCGATGTCTCTCTCAACGAGAAACTTGTATCCTCTTCAACAAACACCTATCCGTATCGCGCTTATATGGAAACGCTATTGAGCTATGGTTCGGAAGCCAAAAACTCTCAGTTAACAGCTAGTTTATGGTACAAAGACACATGGACGCCGTGGGTGGTAATGACAATAAGGGGATGATAGCTAGAATGAAACGAGCTCAAGAGAGTCCCATTGTGGATATGATGGGCAAATTACATTTAGATTTATTTTGTCAAGATTGCTATTTATTAAACGGTGTGGATTTGAAGTTGCGCTTAGTACGGAGCGGTGACACCTTTGCTCTTATGGCCAATCCTGCAGCTGGGTTTGCCCCTAAAATAGTCCTGCAATCCGTGACCTTATTCGTACGCAAAATAAAGTTGAACCCCATCGTGCAACTAGCCCACATAAAGGCTTTAGAACGAGGCCCAGCTAAATACCCCATAAGACGCATAGAAACCCAAGTGTTTTCTGCATCTCAAGGAGCTATAACGATCAATCAAGAAAATTTATTTTTGGGACAGTTACCCAAACGAATTGTAGTCGGAAGTGTTGATAATAGGGCGTTCAACGGTGATTACACTCAGAACCCCTTCAACTTTAAGCATAACAACCTCACATTTTTAGCTCTGTACGTTGACAGGCAACAAGTACCCGCTAAACCCTTACAGCCCGATTTCAATCACCATATATACTCCCGCAATTTATTCATTAGCACTGGACTCTACCAAGACGAAGGCAACGCCATAAGTTGGAGCGATTATCCCAATGGCTATACACTATTCGCTTTTGATCTGACCCCCGACCTGGCTGATAGCGGCCCTCATTTTAATTTGTTGAAACAAGGAAACGTGCGCTTGTAAATGCGTTTTGGTACGGCCCTAGAACGTACCATTAATGTCATGGTGTACGCCGAATTTGAAAATATGATTCAAATTGATCGAAACCGTAACGATCTGTTTGATTACGCTGCCTAACAATGGATAACAGACAATTACACGAGCTCTTACAAAAAGACGCTTTCACTCGAGCTACTGTGCACGGAGTGTTTGCGCGGAATTACCCCGCCATGTCAATTACCCCAGCGGTTTTGTTTGTAACACCGATCCCACTTCCAAAAAAGGTGAGCACTGGGTCGCTATTTTCATTGATCATAATGAAAGAGGCGAATATTTTGATTCTTATGGACTACCTCCTATTCATAACGTATTTGCCAAGTTCTTGAACAAGCATTGTGTGAGCTAGACTTATAATTCTAAGACATTACAAGCCTTCAATTCCAGTACTTGTGGACTTTATTGTTTGTATTACTTAAAGAGACGATGTCGTGGAATAAGTTTGAACCAATTGCTGGATGTATTTACCGACGATTATTCAACCAAAGATAAGCTGGTGACATGTTTAATTCAAGGCAAATAAACAACGCGTGTTGAAAATATACGTTTTTATTCTTAGTTTCTCACACAGCATTTAAACATCAATTTCTTACAGAGCGCACATCCACCGATTACATAATACCTAAGCTTCAATTTATAGCATAATAACACATATCAATTTCGTAAATAGCATAATAACGTATATCACACATCTAACGGTTTAGTGCTTGCACCATCTGCACTCACAATTCTATTGGGGTAAAAATAACTTAATCCATCTCTAATTTGCGTATACGAATACATTGTGCTATTGTTAACGCGAAAGCCACAGTTCACACCTCGACCTGATTTTTGTTCTCTCAGCACATTCATATATTTCTCCTTGTTCAGTTTGTTTTGACATTTATTGAGTCCTTTACACGAGGCTTTATCCATAGTTCCATAACAGTAATAGGTTTTACTGCACAGTCCGATAAAACCATCTCCACTCCACTCCTCTTTAAATAACCCCGGGGTACGTTTATCATATTTTTGACGGGTCACACAGCACGGTTGAGATACACATGAGGTTCCGTTCGTTTTACACTGTATAAAGTTGTTGGTGTGATCATCACATGCTACAGCTGGCAACCACTGAGGGTAATCTCGGTAAAATTGCTCTTTCATGTTGGGTTTGATGACATCCATTAGATGACTACTACTAAGGGCAATATAACTGCTATCAGTGTCCATCTGTACATAGGCAAAATCAGATCTCGCGACATACTTGTCAATAAAATCATAGTAAAATTCAAGCATTCTTAATTTGGCGTATTGATAAACAAAATAGCCTATTTGTTGGGGTAATTTGAGATCAATGGTGGTTTTGGCCATGTCGAATTCAAACAGGTTGGGGGTTAATTCATTCAAGGCTCTGAATCTTTTGTCGTTGATCAATTTCTGACCCTCTAGATGGTCAGCGTATCTGACATCACGGTGTTTAGTTTTATCCGTGACACATTTACCTACAAACATAGAAAAACACATAAGCACTTGACGGGCGTTGTTTTTTGGGTTTTTTTTCCTTTTTCAAATCACAAATTTGAAATAAATTTAACAATTAAATAAATACATTTTAGTATATTTACCATATGCCGAATTTCCAAGTAGCTTAAAAGTTTCGGCTATAACGGTCTGACTCGGGTCGACATCACCCCCACGTCTACACACAAACAAGAACATTATCAAAAAATAAAATACAACGCTTACAAGAGTATAACATATAACTCCATTCGTGTATTCATACATACCTGGCGTCTGATACGGTCTCGGCAAATCGTTTGAAACAGGCTGTGGGTTCATACTCCAGTGTTTGGTATATCTTTGTGATCACCAGGCCATGTTCCAAGTACCATTTCAGTAGTGGGCTAGCAAGCAATATTTTCACACCTTTGTAGCTCCCTATCAACGTCCGCCATTCCGTCTATATGAAAATAAATAATAAAAATCGTTATGACATCATAATGATCGCAACAAAATACATTATGATCCCCACGCCCCTCGTCACCTTGTTTACTCACTTTCATAATGTCCCGTTGTTCGTCATTGTCTCGCATAAAGGGTCCAAATTCATCTCGTGTCAGTTCAATGTTTTTGAATATAGGGGTCATTTCACTAAAATAGTCTATAAGGGTTTCTGGTACGTGTATATCTACTTCAGCCATTCCAAAAAACTTTCTGTCACGTATATTGGCTATGAGCTGTTTTTCCGTCAAAGGGGCTTGTGGTGGTTAAGGTCGACTGTACGTGAACGCTTTGATGTGAGGGTCTGTTTTCCGTTTTTTCGCCCATTCACATTCCCATTCAACTGCGACATCATAACCTAATCCTCTCAAATACTGGGTATTTCTTTCTGTTTCCGCACATAAGTCACTCATTAGTTTTCCACTGATGGGGCTATGGGTCAATTTCAGACACGGACAACCATGCCATACACATCCGTGAAATTGATACACTGTTTTAGTTTCTTCGCACCATCCATCTACGGGTAATCTCCGGGCACCTATTCTTTTTTCCCCTCTGTTTAGTCGGCGTTGTATTTGGTTTTGTGAGCTGTGTGCTATCCAAGCCAACCATTCGTCCGCGACACCACGTTTTCGGGTTTGTAATGGTTTAAACTCAGGTGCGTGTCGCCGGATGGGAAAGTTGGCTGGCATGGGCTGAGACAATGCCCACAGATACAGCGCATTGGCATCGTAACCCAAGATACCTTCACACAACTTCGCTTCATTTCCGTTCTGTTCACGCCTGATGTAAGTTTTTCCTTTTTCGTGGTAATGATGAAAGATGATTGAGGGTCCGCCCACTATTCCATTTTTTATCAACCAATAGATGTCGCTGTTTTGTTCGTCTGGTAAGGTAAAATAATCTTCCAAGCCTTGAAACAAATATCGCATGGTTAATCCGGGTACTGATATTCCATCTTTCAACATATCTATACCTCTCTCACTGTAAAAACGACTCAAAAAGGCTTTAAAAGTCCGCATATGACCAGCTTCCCACGCTTCTTGACATTCAGCGTATTGGTCAGCTGTAATGTTTTCTTGTTTTAAAGCACTGTAAAAAGCTGCATGGGGTGGTAATTCTGTATTGTTCAAAGATCGAGTGTCACCCATTCATACGGGAAATATCCCTTTTTCTGTTCACATTGAAAGGCTAGCAGGTATTTGTGGTATGTATATCCAGGTGCAATAAATTTGGTGATATCCAAAAACCGTACATGGTCCGTTTCAATGCACATGAATGAGTTATTTCGTTTGATGGTATACTTGAGTGATGAATGTTCTTGTAGGTAAGTTGTCAAAGGTATTTTCACAACGTTGAGGTCATAATTTGATGAGTTGAATCCGACTAACGACTAACGGTAATACATGTAAATAGTTGTCGAATTTGCTCTGTAATTTCTGCAATGGGTGTTCTCCCTTGGCGATTGGGTCCCGTTGATGGGCTTCATCGATTTTCTCTTGTCACTATAAATATCACCCAATGTCATAAAGATTTCCGTAATTCCTCAATTCTATCCCGTAATAGACCTACCCTGTAATAGACCTACCCTTAGCATTGTCGACTGCAGCGCCATTTCCAGTTTGTGTTGGGGGGTGTTTTGAACTTGGTTTAACGAATCCAGCGCTGCATTGGCCTGTTCGATTTCATAAGCGTCCATGGCTGTATGTAAAATCTCTTCGTCTCCCGTCAACACTGAAACACACATGCGTAACAAAAAAAAAAACCTGTCAGTCATGTATGACGTATACCTGGTAATTCTATAATTCAGATATAGAAAATAAAATCATACTCACTGCTTTCCATCTCGATTTTTTCCATGGCTTTTAACAAGTCCGCATCGCTCAACTGTTTACTGCGTTTGCTCACATCATTGAAAGCCTAGCTCATCCTTTTCCCAGCCATGGTTATAACTGAACTCAAATCATCCTGTCGCGTTTATATACCTCCTCATGACATGAGGATGCTAAGCTCAGCAAAATGATGATGACATATCCAAAAATAGAATGATGTCACCAAAATACCGCGTACTGAATCCGGAAACGATCCGTCAGCGAAAAATATATTGCGCAATAGCTTCTAACGTCAGCAAAGGTCAGCAAACTCCTTCTCAATAAACAATTCAGGACATATCCCTTGCAAATGACCTCACCCGAATACCGCACACCCCGAGCTGATATGCACTTGAGTAATCTTAAGCGGTTGATGGCGCAAGGTTACGATTTTGACACGAGCCATTACCTAATGACCATAGAAGCGCGTCATGAATTCAATGGTCAGAAAATCACATTACCCAAGTGTATAATTATTCCACAGATTCATAAATGTGCAATTAATAACACAAACACCAGTATAAAATTTATATATATATATTTATTAAAAAATTAATTTTCTTCTATCTTCATCCTACAAACAAAACAAAATATATTTTAATCTCTAAGAAAGACAAAAAATAAAATTCCAGAGAATCTTAAAGCTTTTTTTTTTCGGTACTCACGATTCTCTCGAAATAAATGTTTGGGTTCCCTGCATACAAAGAAATATAGACTTACAACAGATACAAAAGTCAACGAATCTATACTATGATGTTATGTACTACGATTGGGGGTAAATAGTACAAGTCCGTTTTTGAGTAACAAGTCTCTTTATTTCCAATATCTCTCTCTCTCTCTCTCTCTCTTCATGCCTCGACTGCCTCGCACCTCAACCGTACCACAATACTTTGCTGGTCCTCCAGCCAATCACATATCGATACTTATACATTAAATAACATACATCCAATCAGAGGATGCGAGGAGTAGGGTCCATCTCGGCTGATTGTGGCACACCCGCCTCAGCATTTTTACGATGGGTAATCCCAACTGACCGGATGTTATAAACATCAAATGCACACAGGCGACTACGCATGTCCAGATGGGTCAATCACAATTAAGGAAACATCAAAGGTACAACGATGGTCAGAAAGACGGGATGTGACATAGAACACATACAACGATGGCAATAAAATAGCCCAGCCAAGATGAAACACTACATATTCAACCCAGGAATATGACAATGATATAGCTTGTTTTAAGCGAATACTCACAGTACAGGATAGGCTGTTATGAGAGAGCCACCCTTCATGATAACTTTAATCCATTTGGTAGGTTCTGACACATAGCCCGGGAACTGCCCAGTAACTCCGACTGTATATTCAAAAAGTTTATAAAATACTATTTAATTATTTCCATAGTGCTCCTCTAAATCCGGGGTTTTATCCGTCTGTTCAATTAAATCGGGGTAATTGGGTTTATCAAATTTTGACTTAGCTGGATCATATGAAATAAAATGATTTTTATATATGTGCTCCATAGTGGATGGTAACTTTACTTCAAAATAGATGAAAACTATTTTAAAGTAATGTTACCATCCGCTATTTGTAACCCATAACTCTGCCCCAATTTTGAGAAATATCCAATCGTCTAGTTTTTACCCACCTGCCAGTTATATTCTCAATGAGAGTTAGAACACACTTCAACTTAAATGTATTCAGTATATGATGACAAGCCTCCTGTCATTTCCCCTCATATGTAATTGAATACTCATATGCTAGTAAGTTTCATTCACATGAAAACTCCAATCTATGAACATACTACGCAAAGTAGCGTGTGTGTATAGCAGTTTCACTTGTCAGTTAACTGCAATCTATCAACAACACCACCGATTATCACCCCATTACCAGGCTAGAGGAAATTAATGGCCATCTACAAACTCCAGAGCACCAGCTGACATGAGGTATTACTTCACTGAGTTAAGCTCAGCGCCTTGACGAAATATCCGAGGAGAGTTGATATACTATTCAATATATCACCTCATGTCATGGGATAGAGGAAGTTAATAGCTACTAATAACCTCGTAAAGACCGTCTTCATATTAAGAGAAACAGGTGAATACTCACGCCAAGCTTACCATAACACTGACCTTAATATCTCAATCTGTCAACACCATCACCGCTAATTGACTTTTAATAGCCATTTACAAACTCCTTCTCAATAAACAACTCAGGACATATGCCTCGCAAATGACCTCACCCAAATAGCACACATTCATCACATGAGGTCGCAAAATGACCTCACCCGAATACCGCACATCCGTGAGGATGCTAAGCGCAGCAAAATGATCATGAAATACCGCGCACAGAATCCGGAAACGATCCGTCAGCGAAAAATATATTGCGCAATAGCTTCTAACGTCAGCAAAGTCAGTGACGTCGTCTTTACGTCAAAACAAGGGGTGTGAAGAGGTACCTAATACACTACTCACCTTCTTCAAATGCACAAGAACTGAAAGCTCTTAAGGAACTATTGCGTCTCGTAAAGCTTTCCGCGAATCAGTTCAAAGACACACGCAATATACTCAAGATAGACAGCGACCGCAGACTTGCCGACAATCGATTATCGCCTCAACAACCGCCTTATGCTTGGATCAGGATGATCAGGGACATGCACACACATGTCAGTACCATTGCCTCTATTCGGCCCCCATTAATTGTCCGTGAGCCTGCCCCAGGACTGTTCCACACTATGACAATCGACACAGTTGGCCCACTACCGAAGACGCGCTTCTGTAACGAGCACATTGTGTGTGTCACGGACCAATACATGTCATTGCATGGCCGACTCGTGACATCACAGCCAAATCGATAGCTTAGTGTTTATACGAAAGAGTTATCTGCACCCAAGCGACTTCTCTCCAATAAAGGCTCCACTTTCATAAGCTCCCTATTTCAAGAATTATGCTCTGCTTTCAAAATCAAACAATGTTTTAGTTCGGCGTACCATGCTGAAAGTCAAGGGCAAACGAATCGTTATCAGCGCTCCATACTATACCTACTGAGTAATAATGTCAGTCCAAAACAAACAGACTGGGACCAGCACCTAATGCCATTAGTATTTGCGCTTAACACGTCCGACAATCCGCTTGGCTACTGAAGTTATATGTTAGTATTCGGCAGAATGCCCTTGTTACCAGCGGAGATGGATCTCCCAGATCCCTTAATGCCCCTAACACATACGAGGGTCATATCGTCGAAATACTGCAAACACCAGCGGAAGTTTGTGAATTTACCGAACAGCACCTTGTTGAGCAACAAACCCAAATGAAAGTTTTAACAGTTTTAACCAAACTGCCCCCGATAATTGTGATTCGGACTCGCACGAGCCAGAAGATGTACCCCGAGGAGCAGGGCTACGTCCTAGAGTCGATTGGAATCCTGTCACATTTGCCACCCCCGACATTGTCCACACGACCCCGCCATCCCCCTCCATGGCAAACTTAGTCAACACACCAAGTCTCCTCCCCCGACGGCGTACATACAAACAGTTCTCGGAAAT
Organism: Urechis unicinctus; assembly: GCA_034190875.2. Taxonomy (NCBI): domain Eukaryota; kingdom Metazoa; phylum Annelida; class Polychaeta; order Xenopneusta; family Urechidae; genus Urechis; species Urechis unicinctus. The sequence goes on from CM067356.1 coordinate 18,901,964, forward strand.
TGCCCCTTAGCGCACAAATACTTCTCCCGACAAAACATCCCACCATCTACCGCCTTAACCAAAACTTCCCACGAGCAACACGCGGTACGTTAAGATGGGAATATGCATGATGTAGGTTCCTCGATTTTCAAATAAAATGAAATTTACAGTATGTTTGCAGGCGGCCCAATCGGAATGGACAAAGTTAAAAGCGCCACCAAATTTCTGGCGTGGAAGATGTGCATTACCGATTTATGACACCATTTACCAATTTATGACTCCATTTGCAGATTTATTCACCATCTACCGATTAATGTCTCACCACCCTCATTTATTCGTTTTTAGAGTATTCTTTGAAAAAAAATTATCTTTTCATAAATTATTCCCTCCAATTCCATGTTATTATTAGCTTTTTGCTATTTTACCCAAAACAACATGTCTATATTCATATTGTGGGTATGAACATTTATTTCGTGTCATTGTTTCATGCAGCATATATATATATTTTTCATTATTCCAATCATACACCATTTTACATACCGTACATCGTGCCACTATGTTAAACTCGCCCACCAGACAGTTAAACGAATTCAAATTGCAATCAAATCCCTGACACAATAATAAATTGATGCAAGTAACACAACGGAACAGCTTAAGCGATAGCAATCCAAATCCTTTGCCAGTTAAGCCTACATAAAACTCTGTAACAACTTAGCCTCGATATTCAAATTTTGACCAGTCAAATTAGTCCCGCGATAAACAATTACGGCCCATACAAGGGACTGTGCATTTGAAATCAAACACCTTGTTAAAATATGCTACACTCATCCACACAGATAGCAGACCCCCATTCATGCGTCGGCCAATTATCACAGATTCGATAACAAATACATCAAACGAAGCTATCTCAGAAGTCAAAGCTGGCACCCTATTGATTTGCACCTTAAAACGAGCTTAATAATTAACCACACCGCCGATAACCACACGAAATCCACATACACTGTAAGTCCAGGTTAAATTTTAAGAAGTCTCTGACTATGTCTTCTTTCACACGTCGCGAACTTGGCACTACAATATAAGTAAAGTCTACTACATTATTATCGCAATGTCTTACATATTATGTGGACATGCGTAAAATTAGTGACATTTTATGATACACATTACCCATAGCGCAATCTGATATTATTCAAGTATATGCAGAGTATCATGTCATAGAGGAATCTGCAGTTCAGGGAAGACGTGCGATTGACGGAATAGAATCTTATATGGCATGTTTATATTGATCTTCACCAACATGTACAACACAAACACAATTAAAGTTGTCAACACCGTTGTCAACTGAACTCACATGTTTATATAGGTGCAATATGTGTTCATAAATTATTTCAGGTGTAATTATTCTCAACATCATGCACTCCGAGGAGCACACCATTAAATGATCTTCTTCCCTCCCCACCAACGACCGTGCCAGGTTCAAGAGAGCTGTACTGGGATTTGAACTCGTAGCCATGCACCCACTACCCCTACGCAAAATAACATTCAATCACTTCAAAATGTATCTTTGCTTTACGCACCAGTATTTATTTTGATGTCATAATATGACACACAAGTTACGCACACACACTCATACACACTAATCACATTTAGCAATCATCATATGTTTTCATAAAATTTATGTCACGCATCATCAAGGCACACTGATTGCTGCCGTAAGTTCATTTGTTCCCAAGTATATTTACGCCACATCTGATGCCCCAACACCATGCGACTCAAAGCTGATGTCTTGCTGACGTGCGATATAGTGGAGACACCTAGCGGCTAAACCAAGCGTCGGATAAAGTATAACTCCACTCAACCCCAAGCGTCGAATGAGTGTTATTATGAAGAATTTTTTTTTTTTTCATTTGTCGCAATGTTGTGGAGCATGGCATCAACTTTGTATTATATTTCAATTTCTTGTATGTCACCATAGGTATAATGGTTGTGCCAGCCCCTGTGTTCAGTTTCATTTTTATCCTTGATCCTTTGACCTTCACTGTGGAGAACCATGCTGTGTCGTCAGTGCCATTGGGTATTTCTACATTCCAAATAACCATTGGATCTATGAAGAACTCATCTTCTTCTTCGCGCACATCATGCACTGACCTTGACTGGTAGACTGACCTTGACTGGTTGCCTGACTTTGACTGGTTGACTGTAGTTGTTCTGCATCGTTGAGCAACATGGTTTGGACGCCCACATTTGTTGCACTTCTTGCTCCAGGCAGAACTTTCTCAGTCTCCGTGCTTTGGACCACATCTGCGACAGAAGACTGTTCTTATTTTGCCAGGTTCGTGCACTTTGTGGGTTTTATAGGCTTTCTTGTTCACTGCATGTATGCCCCTGTCTGTACGGGCAGACATTGATTTCATTTTTTCTTGTGTAGCTTCCAACTGTAGACAGATATCCATCAGTTTGCTTTTGTGTGAGTGTGTCATTCTTCGGCAGTCTTTCCTTCAGAGGTTTTTCTTTGACTGAGAACACAATTTTGTCACGTGTCATATTTTCTTACTCTTGAAAGTCGCAGTGTTTAGCCAGGCTTTTCAGTAAGATGCTATATTCTGGGGAAGACTGACCTTCTGCTCTGGCACATATCCAGAATTGGCATCTGTAGAAGACTGTCTTTTTGAATCTGAATGACTGTAGCGCACACATTCTGATCTTGTTCCGCACTGAAGACAAAATGGTTGTATCTCTCACAGGGATGTAGCTTCCAATAGGCCGTGTGTAGGCCGCGGCCTAGACATTTCCTCAGAAATTCGAAAAAATAAAAATGCCAAAAATGCAATAAAAAATCTGAGGGGGAGGGGAGTAGGTGTAATGGAACACCAGAAACAATATTTGCCAAGAACAGACAGTGATTGATTTGTCGGAATCTACACGTATGGAATGGTTTTAAGTCTTTATACCCCAAGGAAGAGTGCGAACGACTAGAGCCCGCATAGTGTAAGGTTCGGGTCCGGCCGCGTATTGTAAAGTTCTGTCTTTTTAAACATTTTAAGCGGCGGAAGTAGCTTGTCAATGGATGAAAACACCCCTTACAACCGGACTGCAGCCGATGTTTGGTGCATGTGTTAATCATTATGATTGACTTAGAGCCGTTATGATGTCTTATATTCACAACTTTTGATTTGAAGACATGATATTCACAGCTTATTATCTCATTATTGAGATTGACTGATAACGTAGACTTAAGATCCACATTTGTTCAACAATCATTCTTGATATATTCTTACCTACGTGTGAGTGAATGGTTAAGTACAATGATACATTTTATGTGGATGCCAAACATTGAGGTAAACCTTCTGAAAATCGTATTGGTTTCACAAGCATTTTATCCACAAGCAATATTGCATTAGGCAGGTAGAACTCACAGTAATAAATGGCTTACCATGTATTATGTTTAATTCAAGATGACATTTGAGAGAACTAACTCAGGGATCAGGGCCCTAGACAGGTGTGTGCCTCCTGTGAAGGGATGCTCCTCTCCAGTGTGTGCCTTTCTCGGCCTGCCCTACGCTCAGCCTCTCTTAGGTCTTCTTCGGTTCCATTATCTCCACCTAGCTACGTTATGGAGACTGCAAAGCCCAACTAAAGCTCGCCAGACAGTTAGACAGTGAGTTTTGTTGTCAACGTTTCTTGGTGTGGTGTGATTTTGTTTTTGTGATTGGTGGGGGTGTGGGTCGTCGAATGACGCACACTGACGTCATCAACGTGTTTGTACAAACCGTGATTATTCGTTTCATGTTCTAGATGTACTATTCCATTGTAGAGCGCAAATGAATGCTTAAATATTTGACTATTTTGCATTGCAAATAATTTGGCGACTGATAATCACATAGAATTGCTGGTGTGTGATAAGAATGCTTGCGATGCATTTCAGATTATTCTGCCGAAATATGATTGAACCTGATTTTATTAAGTTGTCATTGGATCTATTAGATGGTCTACGGTAACTGTAGGATGACCTATTTTGACTTTTGTTCGGTTTATCATATAACGAGTTAGGTTGACCGCGCCAGGAACCGATGGAGCGATGGCAACGAGGTCAACCGGAACGTGGTTGCTCTGACTGGATGTAACAGCCACAAAGGGACGCCGCTTGGTCCTGTGTTTTCCAATAATGCTCATCTTCATCCTGCCATTCCACAGCGCCAACGCAGAGTATTTTGATGAAGGTATGATAGAAGACCAACTGGCCAGAGCTTACGTTGAGTGGTGTAGCGATTTCATGTTGATTTATCGGTCGGTGAAGACGGCCCAAGCCCACACCAGTGAAACCATAACATACACTAACGCACCGAGGAAGACCTTTGTATACATATTCGTTTTTCCAGACGCTGCAAATAACGCGATGTCTGGATGAAATAAGACCGATGTTATACTGTTCAGTATGAAGGCAACATATACTTGTTCAGGTACCAGTTTACGTACCCACATGGGATAGGCGATTGGACTGCCTGTCATGTTCGGATGGCGTCTCTTTTACATATCTGAGAAGATGGAGACAAAACGTGTCTGAGCGTAAGTCGTACACTTATTGGCTACTTGAGATACTGACTTGACTGCCATCAGCACTGATTGGCATTGGACGAAAATGTCACTACATCGCGATTTTTCAACTTGTTGGTGAAGCAGAAGATGCTAGATTAACACACATGATCATAACATTAATGCTGATACTGCAGACAATTATGTTGCATTAGCTTGTGGGTTTACACAGCGGGCAGCGACAAGGCATTAAGATCTCAATTAATTACTCCATGCCAGCACATCAGAGTGTGGCTAATTCATTTTTCACGATAAACAAACATCACTGAGGGCCATATAATGTGATTTACGTCACACCTTTAGGCGCCACTAAGACCGTTATATTGGTGTCACGTTTTATTCCAACGGCTACATTCGCCAATATAAGGCAACATTAAGAGGCAACATTAACTCGAGTGTGGTGGCTGACTAGGTATCAAGAATCTTACGAATGTTATAACAATCTCATTCGAAGCATGAATACAATGCATCATCTTCTGCTATTTCACCCATGTCGACTTGCTAGAATGTGCTAAGTCTTTCCAAGCCCTACTAAATTCATTGCTGCGGGTGCCAAACTCGTTAACATCTTTACCTACAATGGTAGCCAGAGAAAGCAAATGGCAGACAAAGCTTCAGGTTTGCTGTTTAATTGCGAAATTTAATCATCTTTGACAATGGTTTGGTGACTTTCTCGTATATACAACGATATTCTTACGAAAACTGGGTAAGAGATCGTATGTGCTGAAGATGTATATAAAATATACATTGAATTGGTCAAATCGTATAATCGTGCGAACCGAACATTCCTTTGTTAAACCCTCCATTTCCTCTCCATCAATATCAACATAATCTCTGTTCTGTCGAATATCATCCTAAGCGATAATCTATGTATCAAGGAGTGCTCGTGCCTTATTGGATACAAGTACTCGTCAATCATTTTATCAATTAACATGAATGGACATTCGGCACTTTCCATCTGTATCCGAGAAAAGCTGGTTATGCTAATAAGCAGGATCTCCGCGTCAGTGTGGCTTAAAAGGAAAATGTCTCACAGTGCTGGTATGAGTAACACATACAGTAGGAGATTTCCTATCGCTCAGAGCAATCGACAGGAATGATCTTCGAAGTTGATTCATATAAAAACTAGAGTCTGAACTAAAACTTAAACACAACCGTTTCCGTAATTTCGCCACTTTGTTACTAAAATGCATCACCCACTTTAACAAAATGTCTTCCAATTCTTCACAACTCTCTTCACCATTTGGAGATTGTCTGTTGTCCTCTTTAATTTTCAGCCATTTCACAGTAAAAAGAAAAGTTCCAACAAAACCCAGGATAAATATCGTGGTCGGGATTGAAATAACACAAAATGAATTCCATATATGGCGCTGGACTGGATAAGACACTGAGAGGTAACAGTTCATGGCATCTCCTGATTGGAGAGTCACTTCATTCGTGAATGTGGTTGTCACAGCACAATCTGTACAAAAACACTAACACCAACAACCCATTCACCAACAGTAATCAAACACAGCTAGAGCTAGATCAATGGGGCCTTGGAGCAAAACGTTATGAAGCTTGAGTGCTGGGTGATATCAATCCTCAACTACAAAGTCTGCATGTTACTAAAAAGGTAATAGATCCCGATCATAATTGCAGGATTCAGCCACTCCCTTTGTGCTGCTATACAAAAGGGGCGGCTGCTAATGGGCAATGCAACATTATGCTATATACAGTCAGCAGTAATCAGCTAGATCTATGGGACTGTAGAGGAAAATGTTTGGTCAAACGACATGAACTGTTCAATATAGATACATATCACTAGCGTGAATGCTCAGTGATACCAACCCACGAACACAGAGTCAACACATTATTTAACACCCAGTCGATCCCCAGCATACGGGCAATTGTCAACAAGGGTGTAGTTTGGGTGGGAAGAGGGCGGGGGGGATATCGATGGCGATGCAGCTATTGCACAATGCATGAATATACTATATACAGCCATTTTAACACTTCACAAAGAGGATGCCGGACCTTAAATAGTATATCACCCTTACGTCGCCGCTTGAAATTACAGGTAATCCGACTGATGATTGTATTGTAGTCTGCATATGCCATACCTTATAATTAATTATATGTGAGCTGGCTGTGATGAGATGATACTTATTGGTTGTGATTGAACGGATTATGACGTCGATAATGAGGATCTCCTTCTCTTCCGGCTCATATTCACGGATCGGGCCAGTTACTCTTATATAAAATGGGAACGACCTACGCTACGTAAGTAGTCTTCCGTTACGAATAGGTCTAATCCTGCGTGAAGCTTCAACATCGAGTCATGTTTGTATGGTGATAATCACGGTCGAAGAGAAAGAGTTTTTATATTTGCCAGAAACATAATACACTAACCTGCGTTTCAGCGATTGACTGCTGAAGAGGGATAACCTTATAAGTCGCTGCCATTGATAAATGTAATGTTGTCCTATTTCAGGACCCAGTGTTCTCTGTGCGTTTATATATCACGTGTACGACCGTATAATTCGTACTCAATACAGGCATATTTGTAAACTCGTCCTGGTCGGTTGTTGGATGACTATGCATTCCTGCATCATTCAGTAAACTTATGTTTGGAACTTGTGCCCCGTGGTTCTTCTAAAGTGACATGATTGGTTGAAACTGAGCCTTATTTCTCTCGACTTGCGATTTGCAGAAGATGGTCACCTCCACCACCTGTGAGGACATCTGAGCCATTCCCAGGGGGTAATAAAGTTGATAAGACCAGCAAAGGATTATACCTAGCCACTGGGATATCCTGACGAGAGATATTGTCAATGTAGCACCTCGTACGTTTCCACGTTTCCTCGCTGAGTTGTGGCGCCAACAACACATGGATCATGACGACGGCTGAAATAAAGCCACACACCTGCGCTAATACACTCACCGACAAACCAACCAGCATCCCTGCTGAGCTCACCGGTGTCACTCTACTCTCCATGACCGACATACTACTTCTTGTCAGAGAAGCAAACCTCAAGGTCTAATGCTGCAATTACCACATAGAATCCAGCACACTGTCGGCAATCAATCATTGTTAGTTCTATTTAACCTTGAAGCGCCACTAACTTTGCAAGACATGTATAAATGATCAGCTCTGCAGTTACATCCAAATAGCGCCTACGCAATTCACCTCTGTTCCTCGCACCATCTAAGCTAGCTCCGGTCGAACGGTAATATGAATATCTACTCAGATGTCTTGTAGGGCTACATCAAAGCGTGTGTATCTTCGCTTTACTGCGCGCTATAGATTGCTAGTTGTCACAGCTCCAACATTCGACGGAGGCAGGAAAGCTCAACGGTCGCCTTATATACCTGCTAGAGATATTTCGTAGCAGCACATTACAGCGCTTAGTGTCGGCGTGGAGGTTGCGCACGGCATGACACTGTCATTGTTACACCCCGAAGCAATTCCTGAAGGGCTTACCTACAGTGCAATGACTTTCCAGGTGTATCTTCAATTCGAATTGATTACTTGACACTACGATGGTAATTGACAATGTCAGCTAGAGCATGTCATTCGCTGCAAGCTGTTAGCATTCTGTTCCCCATAGATCATTGAAGGTTGAATAATATTATGTGGAATGGAATACAAAATTTACTGACAGAAACCACTTGTGCGGGGGACAATTAAGCTATTGTATTAACAGACATCGATCATTGTACTATACCATTGCACACGCACAGCGTTAATCAGAGGAGAATATGCGTTGATCATTACTATCTTACATACGTGACTTGGCAATTACCCATTTAAATCAACTTTTTGCAATCCACTGTGTTTCCTGTTTTGCAAGTGTCTCATAAGAGTTCTGCGACTCATTAATTACATTAACATAATACTGCGACAACAAACTAATCTGTGAACAGGATTCCCTTTTTGCTCTGATAATAACTGCAGTGAGATGAACAGGACATGGAGAAAACAGGGACAGAGACAGCAAGAAACGGATCCGCATAAAGACATATCCACATCCATTATTACTAACAGTGAAAGTGTGCTGCATATTTATGAATACAATTCTTCCCCTTCACCTTACGAAGGCACCGTATCAATTGTGAATGAATACTTATGCATTATACTTACATCTGCAGCAGAGCAATCACATTTATTTCAGTACGGATGCTTTATATAATTCAATCAATAATTGATCTCAAGGAACGTTGTTTTGGGCCTATCAATTTGGTTCACTCTTCCAGGCCCATTGAGTCAAATTGACTAAAATAAAAATGACAGATTCAAGGAGACTGGATGAAAACTAAACCTGTAATAAGTAGATTGAGTTGTTGTTATGAGGCAGCAAAATGGATCACATAATGAGACTACGCACTTCCGTTCTAATCCTGCATGCAAAACATCCGGTACTCTAGATCTGTTGGAATAAAAAACACAGTTCGAATAGAAGAAAACGATCCAAAAATTTCAAAAATTGCGACCTGTATCGCGGATAAAAAAAATGTTAACAAACCAACATACAAACAAACATACAAACTGGACTGATCGCCATTATACGAATTCGCCAAGTTAAAAATGCTGAACACACACACACAAAGCTGCACATCATTTGTTAGTTAATCAATATGAGTGCTAAAATAATATGAAGGATATTTTGTTAATTGCAATATACTCTGAATGCAACATACTCTGAAACTCTTCCGGTTGGATATTGCACGCCATATATATAAAATTGGATCACATCTAGGCCACGACTCCCTTACTTAAGTATTCATATGTCGGCCCAAACATTGCAAGGAATATTGTCATTAAAACGTTCTGAGTTATAATTGTTTAACATAGAAAAAATGTTTTATATAACTTGCCTTTGATAATAACGCCCCATCCCGTTATATCAATGTATAATATATCATACAGCATATGTGACGTATTTTGAGCCTGATATTACAAATTCATTAACATGAAGCTTTGAACCACGATATACTTGAAATATCTAGTATTTACGTAGGACATTGCTGCTTACCTTAGGCATCAGTTGTATAATATTACAAGTAAGCGAGAATGTACAAATTATGTAATAATTGCGGACCCTGGTTTCTTGCCATAGGCAGTTGTATAAGTACAATGGTTCTATTCTGAGAAATGATTAAACGAAAGGTTTCATAAATAATGCTCACGAAACACCAGAGGCACACATATTCGTCCTCAACGATCATCAAACGCTACTTGCATCATTTCATACAAGACGCGTACTTTGAACGCCGAATACAATGTGATCATGTTTAATGAATGTATATTCATGGTACATCGGGTAAGTGTTGTGGTCTGTTGTAGATAGACATGAAGTCGGCCCGACCGTTTACTACTGCTCGTGCTGTGCATCGTACAATCATCACCATTCTATTCCATCGCATTATATCTATTGAAATTCAGTTCATTCTGCTGGTTGAAAGACATTGGCAGTCGTAAGTGCCGAAGTTTATGAGAGTCTAGATAACCCATTACACGTGAGCTCCATCAGCTACACAGATACAGAAGATAGCGGAAGGCAACCACATCATATCAGTTGACACTCTGTTACCATGGGATATGAGCCCTGCATTGAACCTAATTTGGCTATTCTTGTGGCTTGTCGGTGATTGCTACTCGTTATGTACTGGTACGGTACTGGCAGTTTTGCTACATACCATCAAATAGTTTACAGAAAAATATGTTCACTGTTAAGCAACTATAATACTCACAGAACGACGCGTGCAGTATTATATAACATAACTAGAGGATTCCTTCTTCAGGGAAGCTACCAAACAAAATAGTAATGTGAGATTTGACGCAATTATCATCAGGATAATCATTTTATAAACAATCTGTTGTTAGTAATTGACTTCGTTATTACTTGGATAGAAGGAGATCGTAGATGCACGCCCAGTGCTGTATTCTTCGTTCCAAAGAATAATTTTGATCTCGTTAAGTTTGAAAATCCGGTTGGTAACGGGTATGTGCGCTTGCACTCCAACAGAGATGCAAGAATGCATTTATCTGTTGATAATCAAGTGATGTTGCAACAAGAAAGAATGTTGCGTTTAATTTCGTGGATCCTGAGTTTGATGTTTGTAGGTGTTAGTGCTGTGGGCCAAGTACAACAGAGAAAGTTTGGAACATATCATTCTGGAAACAGAGATCTCCACCAGAAGTCACACGAAGGCCTACCAAATAGCATTCTGGGACAAGATGAAGTTTATCTATGACAATAAAAATATATCATTTATAAATATTCCTGATGCATGTTTACTGAAATCGCGAACAAACCCCACTATATTGACGCATATTCCATGGTAAAGTGGGTCATCGGAAGTTTCCAATGTTAGTTCAAGTGGCCGCTGCGACCGAACCAACTCAGTTCCATATGTTTTCCGTTCACTCCAATTCTGTTTGATATACGTAGTGTGATGTGTTTTTTTAGTTATATCTTCCTCGCCCTGCACCATCCTCCTACCTTCTCCTTTGTTAGTGTGCATTCACATCGAGTATTGATAATCCAAAAAATTGTACCGTACTAAGCTCCACTCCGGTTGCCTGGACAAAACCCGGGTGTGATTAGTTTAATTTCGGTGAAACGGATATATCATGTTTTGCCGCAGTAACAAATGCAACGATAACTAATGATATCTTTAAAAATTGTTATATGAAACTATGCATTGTAAATACGTTAATGATGGCAATTACGGTATGCGTCTCACTGATACGCTACAAGCCCTAATCAGGTAAAAATGAAGTGAAAATAACGGGTTTGCAACAACTTGGTGACATCACTTCGGCGATAAGTGGGGACGATTGGGATGTTTGGACAGCACCATTTGAGTGACACCTTATAAGGGAGGTAATTTATGAGATTATATTGAAAAAAACGCGGGTCACTATATTCAAGGTATTCACCAGACAAGCTAAGTCGCTTATACACTCACGAGTAATCTTTCTCTAGATCCTCAATTGTTGTACCCCATAAAGGTGTGACGCGAGAATTGTCACTTGTCGCGTCACTGATGTCGATGCTCCGATTTGGAGCAGGGTTGCATAACCTATGAAATAATGAGGGCTTCGTTGCTAATTAGTAACAGACCATGGAAAACTTTGGCTTATCTATAAATTTATTTCATATAACAAATAAAACCGCAGCACACAAAACAATAGTGCAAGCCTTTTGATACAAATGCGTCTCAGGGAACCGCAGGAGATGTCATAAGGATTTCTATCACTCCACATTTTACACACTATCTCGCCTTTTTTGCAAGCTGTTAAGTACCAAACGGGTGTTGACAATGAGTTGAAGTTATGATAATCATGTGTTCAAGAGCCACTGACAATGTTTCCATTATTCGTATGGTGCCCAAGTCAAATGATACAAACCATTTAGTATGAAATATCAATGCAGATGGTGTGCATTGCTGGCACGAGGTTTCGTGAGACTTGTCCTACAACTCACACCATTACATCGCTATTTACTGTGAATGTGCGTGGAACAATCAGACTGAAGTATACAGTGATAATTATCTTGCTGTATCGAATTTGTTTGAAGTGTGGTTATCATTCAGTTAATCTAACATAGTTTTCAGACAGACTACATTAGCAATTAATTATTTTTCTCTCTCTCGTGATGTCTAGCAATGTCAACTGAAGCTGTTAGAGCGTGTGCCGCTAGGGAAAACAGTGGATTCTCTGAACGAGATAGCTTTCCGAATGTTTTCGTAGAGCTCGAAACATACCATGTCTGCATTGCCTACCTAGCAAATGAAAGATGGCGTTCCATGAGTTGTCATTGTTCTGATATACTATATCACCTCTTTTCATGTACCGTTGAACAAATTTAACTGATCGTTACGAGGACAGAGTGGAAGTAGTCCTATATGACGTCAACATATTAGTGTCTTAGATGACAGGTCGTCGATCCAATAAAGGGAATACTTGAAAGTTGCTAATTTCTGAAAAATCGCGATATACCACTTGCTAACAATGAAGCGATAGTAGCTAATGTGTGTTGGTTGATAATGCTCACAGTCGACTATTTTATAAGATACTGAAGGGGAAACGATGATCGGAAATGTAGGGTGAAATACTCTCAAGACGACGATGATTGGATAGAGCCAAGATGAATCTAAGCCAAGCGCCCACATTATATTAATAATTAGTTTTGATGTTGTACCTAAATGGATCCCTATAAGCTGTCAGTAACTTGATTCCCATCCGCACCTGGAGTTGGGTGTAGATGCAACAACATCGTGATTGTCCACCCTGTTCGTGAAGCAGAAGATGCCAGATGAGCATAAACACTAATGCTGATGTTCCAGACAATTCTGTTTTCTTTACCAAGGCATGCAGTGCTCAATTAATTACTTCATGCCAGCACATCAGAGTGTGGCTAATTCCTTTTCCACCAGCCGAGGGCCATGTAATGTGATTAACGTCACACTTTTAGGCACCACTAAGACAGTTATACTGGTGTCACGTTCTATTCCAACTGCTATATTCGCGAATATAAGGCATCATTACGAAGCAATATTAGCTCATGGGTGGTGGCCGACAAGATATCAGAAATCATAAGAGTATTATAAACAAAACAACCTCATTCGAAGTATGGATAAGATTTATCAATTTCTGCAATTTCACCCTTGTCGACATGCAAGTCTTTCCTTGCCATATTAAAATCATTGCGACGAGCGACAAACACATACACATCTTTACCTTCATGGTAGCCAGATGAAACAAATGGCAGGCAAAGCTTTAGTTGAGCTGCGGCAATTTAATCATCTTTGAATAAGTATAGAATTGGTCAAATCGTATCATCAATCGTGCGAACCGAACATTCCTTTGTTAAACCCTCCATTTCCTCTCCATCAATATCAACATGATCTCTGTTCTGTCGAATATCATCCTCAGCGATAATCTATGTATCAAGGAGTGCTCGTGCCTTATTGGATACAAGTACTCGTCAATCATTTCATCAATTAACATGAATGGACATTCGGCACTTTCCATCTGTATCCGAGAAAAGCTGGTTATGCTAATAAGCAGGATCTCCGCGTCAGTGTGGCTTTAAAAGGAAAATGTCCCACAGTGCTGGTATGAGTAACACATACAGTAGGAGATTTCCTATCGCTCAGAGCAATCGACAGGAATGATCTTCGAAGTTGATTCATATAAAAACTAGAGTCTGAACTAAAACTTAAACACAACCGTTTCCGTAATTTCGCCACTTTGTTACTAAAATGCATCACCCACTTTAACAAAATGTCTTCCAATTCTTCACAACTCTCTTCACCATTTGGAGATTGTCTGTTGTCCTCTTCAATTTTCTGCCATTTCACAGTAAAAAAAAAATGTTCCAACAAAACCCAGGATAAATATCGTGGTCGGGATTGAAATAACACAAAATAAATTCCATATATGGCGCTTGACTGGATAAGACACTGAGAGTAACAGTTCATGGCATCTCCTGATTGGAGAGTCACTTCAGGAGACAGGTGCACAGGTAAGATCAATGTAGCTATCTCATTCGTGAATGTGGTTGTCACAGCACAATCTGTACAAAAACACTAAAACCAACAACGCATTCAGCAGCTGCAATCAAACACTGCTATAGTGCTAGATCTATAGGGCCTTGGAGCAAAACGTTATGAAGCTTGAGTGCTGGGTGATATCAATCCACAATTACACAGTCTGCATGTTACTAAAAAGGTAATAGATCCCGATCATAATTGCAGTATTGAGCCACTCCCTTTGTGCTGCTATACAAAAGGGGCGGCTGCTAATGGGCAATGCAACATTATGCTATATACAGTCAGCAGTAATCGGCTAGATCTATGGGACTGTAGAGGAAAATGTTTGGTCAAACGCCATGAACTGTTAAATATATATACATATCACTAGCGTGAATGCTCAGTGATACCAACCCACGAACACAGAGTCAACACATTATTTAACACCCAGTCGATCCCCAGCATACGGGCAATTGTCAACAAGGGTGTTGGTTGGGTGGGAAAGGGGGGGGGGGTGGATATCAATGGCGATGCAGCTATTGCACAATGCATGAATATACTATATACAGCCATTATAACACTTCACAAAGAGGATGCCGGACCTTAAATGGTATATCACCCTTACGTCGCCGCATGAAATTACAGGTAATCCGACTGATGATTGTATTGTAGTCTGCATATGCCTTACCTTATAATTAATTATATGTGAGCTGGCTGTGATGAGATGATACTTATTGGTTGTGATTGAACGGATTATGACGTCGATACTGAGGATCTCCTTCTCTTCCGGCTGATATTCACGGACCGGGCCAGTTACTCTTATATAAAATGGGAACGACCTACGCTACGTAAGTAGTCTTCCGTTACGAATAGGTCTAATCCTGCGTGAAGCTTCAACATCGAATCATGTTAGTATGGTGATAATCACGGTCGAAGAGAAAGAGTTTTTATATTTGCCAGAAACATAATACACTAACCTGCGTTTCAGCGATTGACTGCTGTTATGGATAACCTTATAAGTCGCTGCCATTGATAAATGTAATGTTGTCCTATTTCAGGACCCAGTGTTCTCTGTGCGTTTATATATCACGTGTACAACCGTATAATTCGTACTCAATACAGGCATATTTGTAAACTCGTCCTGGTCGGTTGTTGGATGACTATGCATTCCTGCATCATTCAGTAAACTTATGTTTGGAACTTGTGCCCCGTGGTTCTTCTAAAGTGACATGATTGGTTGAAACTGAGCCTTATTTCTCTCGACTTGCGATTGCAGAAGATGGTCACCTCCACCACCTGTGAGGACATCTGAGTCATTCCCAGGGGGTAATAAAGTTGATAAGACAAGCAAAGGATTATACCTAGCCAATGGGATATCCTGACGAGAGATATTGTCAATGTAGCACCTCGTACGTTTCCACGTTTCCTCGCTGAGTTGTGGCGCCAACAACACATGGATCATGACGACGGCTGAAATAAAGCCACACACCTGCGCTAATACACTCACCGACAAACCAACCAGCATCCCTGCTGAGCTCACCGGTGTCACTCTACTCTCCATGACCGACATACTACTTCTTGTCAGAGAAGCAAACCTCAAGGTCTAATGCTGCAATTACCACATAGAATCCAGCATACTGTCGGCAATCAATCATTGTTGGTTCTATTTAACCTTGAAGCGCCACTAACTTTGCAAGACATGTATAATTGATCAGCTCTGCAGTTACATCCAAATAGCGCCTACGCAATTCACCTCTGTTCCTCGCACCATCTAAGCTAGCTCCGGTCGAACGGTAATATGAATATCTACTCAGATGTCTTGTAGGGCTACATCAAAGCGTGTGTATCTTCGCTTTACTGCGCGCTATAGATTGCTAGTTTTCACAGCTCCAACATTCGACGGAGGCAGGAAAGCTCGACAGTCGCCTTATATACCTGCTAGAGATATTTCGTAGCAGCACATTACAGCGCTTAGTGTCGGCGTGGAGGTTGCGCACGGCATGACTCTGCCATTGTCACACCCCGAAGCAATTCCTGAAGGGCTTACCTACAGTGCAATGACTTTCCAGGTGTATCTTCAATTCGAATTGATTACTTGACACTACGATGGTAATTGACAATGTCAGCTAGAGCATGTCATTCGTTGCAAGCGGTTAGCATTCTGTTCCCCACAGATCATTGAAGGTTGAATATTATTATGTGGAATGGAATACAAAATTTACTGACTGAAACCACTTGTGCGGGGGACAATCAAGCTATTGTATTAACAGACATCGATCATTGTACTATACCATTGCACACGCACAGCGTTAATCAGAGGAGAATATGCGTTGATCATTACTATCTTACATACGTGACTTGGCAATTACCCATTTAAATCAACTTTTTGCAATCCACTGTGTTTCCTGTTTTGCAAGTGTCTCATAAGAGTTCTGCGACTCATTAATTACATTACTGCGACAACAAACTAATCTGTGAACAGGATTCCCTTTTTGCTCTGATAATAACTGCAGTGAGATGAACAGGACATGGAGGAAGCAGGGACAGAGACAGCAAGAAACGGATCCGCATAAAGGCATATCCACATCCATTATTACTAACAGTGAAAGTGTGCTGCATATTTATGAATACAATTCTTCCCCTTCACCTTACGAAGGCACCGTATCAATTGTGAATGAATACTTATGCATTATACTTACATCTGCAGCAGAGCAATCACATTTATTTCAGTACGGATGCTTTATATAATTCAATCAATAATTGATCTCAAGGAACGTTGTTTTGGGCCTATCAATTTGGTTCACTCTTCCAGGCCCATTGAGTCAAATTGACTAAAATAAAAATGACAGATTCAAGGAGACTGGATGAAAACTAAACCTGTAATAAGTAGATTGAGTTGTTGTTATGAGGCAGCAAAATGGATCACATAATGAGACTACGCACTTCCGTTCTAATCCTGCATGCAAAACATCCGGTACTCTAGATCTGTTGGAATAAAAAAACACAGTTCGAATAGAAGAAAACGATCCAAAAATTTCAAAAATTGCGACCTGTATCGCGGATAAAAAAAATGTTAACAAACCAACATACAAACAAACATACAAACTGGACTGATCGCCATTATACGAATTCGCCAAGTTAAAAATGCTGAACACACACACACAAAGCTGCACATCATTTGTTAGTTAATCAATATGAGTGCTAAAATAATATGAAGGATATTTTGTTAATTGCAATATACTCTGAATGCAACATACTCTGAAACTCTTCCGGTTGGATATTGCACGCCATATATATAAAATTGGATCACATCTAGGCCACGACTCCCTTACTTAAGTATTCATATGTCGGCCCAAACATTGCAAGGAATATTGTCATTAAAACGTTCTGAGTTATAATTGTTTAACATAGAAAAAATGTTTTATATAACTTGCCTTTGATAATAACGCCCCATCCCGTTATATCAATGTATAATATATCATACAGCATATGTGACGTATTTTGAGCCTGATATTACAAATTCATTAACATGAAGCTTTGAACCACGATATACTTGAAATATCTAGTATTTACGTAGGACATTGCTGCTTACCTTAGGCATCAGTTGTATAATATTACAAGTAAGCGAGAATGTACAAATTATGTAATAATTGCGGACCCTGGTTTCTTGCCATAGGCAGTTGTATAAGTACAATGGTTCTATTCTGAGAAATGATTAAACGAAAGGTTTCATAAATAATGCTCACGAAACACCAGAGGCACACATATTCGTCCTCAACGATCATCAAACGCTACTTGCATCATTTCATACAAGACGCGTACTTTGAACGCCGAATACAATGTGATCATGTTTAATGAATGTATATTCATGGTACATCGGGTAAGTGTTGTGGTCTGTTGTAGATAGACATGAAGTCGGCCCGACCGTTTACTACTGCTCGTGCTGTGCATCGTACAATCATCACCATTCTATTCCATCGCATTATATCTATTGTAATTCAGTTCATTCTGCTGGTTGAAAGACATTGGCAGTCGTAAGTGCCGAAGTTTATGAGAGTCTAGATAACCCATTACACGTGAGCTCCATCAGCTACACAGATACAGAAGATAGCGGAAGGCAACCACATCATATCAGTTGACACTCTGTTACCATGGGATATGAGCCCTGCATTGAACCTAATTTGGCTATTCTTGTGGCTTGTCGGTAATTGCTACTCGTTATGTACTGGTACGGTACTGGCAGTTTTGCTACATACCATCAAATAGTTTACAGAAAAATATGTTCACTGTTAAGCAACTATAATACTCACAGAACGACGCGTGCAGTATTATATAACATAACTAGAGGATTCCTTCTTCAGGGAAGCTACCAAACAAAATAGTAATGTGAGATTTGACGCAATTATCATCAGGATAATCATTTTATAAACAATCTGTTGTTAGTAATTGACTTCGTTATTACTTGGATAGAAGGAGATCGTAGATGCACGCCCAGTGCTGTATTCTTCGTTCCAAAGAATAATTTTGATCTCGTTAAGTTTGAAAATCCGGTTGGTAACGGGTATGTGCGCTTGCACTCCAACAGAGATGCAAGAATGCATTTATCTGTTGATAATCAAGTGATGTTGCAACAAGAAAGAATGTTGCGTTTAATTTCGTGGATCCTGAGTTTGATGTTTGTAGGTGTTAGTGCTGTGGGCCAAGTACAACAGAGAAAGTTTGGAACATATCATTCTGGAAACAGAGATCTCCACCAGAAGTCACACGAAGGCCTACCAAATAGCATTCTGGGACAAGATGAAGTTTATCTATGACAATAAAAATATATCATTTATAAATATTCCTGATGCATGTTTACTGAAATCGCGAACAAACCCCACTATATTGACGCATATTCCATGGTAAAGTGGGTCATCGGAAGTTTCCAATGTTAGTTCAAGTGGCCGCTGCGACCGAACCAACTCAGTTCCATATGTTTTCCGTTCACTCCAATTCTGTTTGATATACGTAGTGTGATGTGTTTTTTAGTTATATCTTCCTCGCCCTGCACCATCCTCCTACCTTCTCCTTTGTTAGTGTGCATTCACATCGAGTATTGATAATCCAAAAAATTGTACCGTACTAAGCTCCACTCCGGTTGCCTGGACAAAACCCGGGTGTGATTAGTTTAATTTCGGTGAAACGGATATATCATGTTTTGCCGCAGTAACAAATGCAACGATAACTAATGATATCTTTAAAAATTGTTATATGAAACTATGCATTGTAAATACGTTAATGATGGCAATTACGGTATGCGTCTCACTGATACGCTACAAGCCCTAATCAGGTAAAAATGAAGTGAAAATAACGGGTTTGCAACAACTTGGTGACATCACTTCGGCGATAAGTGGGGACGATTGGGATGTTTGGACAGCACCATTTGAGTGACACCTTATAAGGGAGGTAATTTATGAGATTATATTGAAAAAAAAACGCGGGTCACTATATTCAAGGTATTCACCAGACAAGCTAAGTCGCTATATACACTCACGAGTAATCTTTCTCTAGATCCTCAATTGTTGTACCCCATAAAGGTGTGACGCGAGAATTGTCACTTGTCGCGTCACTGATGTCGATGCTCCGATTTGGAGCAGGGTTGCATAACCTATGAAATAATGAGGGCTTCGTTGCTAATTAGTAACAGACCATGGAAAACTTTGGCTTATCTATAAATTTATTTCATATAACAAATAAAACCGCAGCACACAAAACAATAGTGCAAGCCTTTTGATACAAATGCGTCTCAGGGAACCGCAGGAGATGTCATAAGGATTTCTATCACTCCACATTTTTTACACACTATCTCGCCTTTTTTGCAAGCTGTTAAGTACCAAACGGGTGTTGACAATGAGTTGAAGTTATGATAATCATGTGTTCAAGAGCCACTGACAATGTTTCCATTATTCGTATGGTGCCCAAGTCAAATGATACAAAACCATTTAGTATGAAATATCAATGCAGATGGTGTGCATTGCTGGCACGAGGTTTCGTGAGACTTGTCCTACAACTCACACCATTACATCGCTATTTACTGTGAATGTGCGTGGAACAATCAGACTGAAGTATACAGTGATAATTATCTTGCTGTATCGAATTTGTTTGAAGTGTGGTTATCATTCAGTTAATCTAACATAGTTTTCAGACAGACTACATTAGCAATTAATTATTTTTCTCTCTCTCGTGATGTCTAGCAATGTCAACTGAAGCTGTTAGAGCGTGTGCCGCTAGGGAAAACAGTGGATTCTCTGAACGAGATAGCTTTCCGAATGTTTTCGTAGAGCTCGAAACATACCATGTCTGCATTGCCTACCTAGCAAATGAAAGATGGTGTTCCATGAGTTGTCATTGTTCTGATATACTATATCACCTCTTTTCATGTACCGTTGAACAAATTTAACTGATCGTTAAGAGGACAGAGTTGAAGTAGTCCTACATGACGTCAACATATTAGTGTCTTAGATGACAGGTCGTCGATCCAATAAAGGGAATACTTGAAAGTTGCTAATTTCTGAAAAATCGCGATATACCACTTGCTAACAATGAAGCGATAGCAGCTAATGTGTGTTGGTTGATAATGCTCACAGTCGACTATTTTATAAGATACTGAAGGGGAAACGATGATCGGAAATGTAGGGTGAAATACTCTCAAGACGACGATGATTGGATAGAGCCAAGATGAATCTAAGCCAAGCGCCCACATTATATTAATAATTAGTTTTGATGTTGTACCTAAATGGATCCCTATAAGCTGTCAGTAACTTGATTCCCATCCGCACCTGGAGTTGGGTGTAGATGCAACAACATCGTGATTGTCCACCCTGTTTGTGAAGCAGAAGATGCCAGATGAGCATAAACACTAATGCTGATGTTCCAGACAATTCTGTTTTCTTTACCAAGGCATGCAGTGCTCAATTAATTACTTCATACCAGCACATCAGAGTGTGGCTAATTCCTTTTCCACCAGCCGAGGGCCATGTAATGTGATTAACGTCACACTTTTAGGCACCACTAAGACAGTTATACTGGTGTCACGTTCTATTCCAACTGCTATATTCGCGAATATAAGGCATCATTACGAGGCTCATGGGTGGTGGCCGACAAGATATCAGAAATCATAAGAGTATTATAAACAAAACAACCTCATTCGAAGTATGGATAAGATTTATCAATTTCTGCAATTTCACCCTTGTCGACATGCAAGTCTTTCCTTGCCATATTAAAATCATTGCGGCGAGCGACAAACACATACACATCTTTACCTTCATGGTAGCCAGATGAAACAAATGGCAGGCAAAGCTTTAGTTGAGCTGCGGCAATTTAATCATCTTTGAATAAGTATAGAATTGGTCAAATCGTATCATCAATCGTGCGAACCGAACATTCCTTTGTTAAACCCTCCATTTCCTCTCCATCAATATCAACATAATCTCTGTTCTGTCGAATATCATCCTCAGCGATAATCTATGTATCAAGGTGTGCTCGTTATTGGTTACAAGTACTCAATCATTTCATCAATTAATGTGAATGGACATGTCCTAATTCCATACTTTACATCTGTATCCGAGAAAAGCTGTTTATGCTAATAAGTAAGATCCCCAAGTCACAGTGGCATTAAGAGATGAACGTGTCTACAGTGCTGGTATGAATAACACATTCTGTCGGAGATTTACTATTGCTCTGAGCAATTGACAGGAGAAAAAACAAGGGAATAACTTTGTTCTGACCTACAACTTTAACGCAACCGTTTTACGGACTGCCCATGTGAAAATAATATCAGATAGCTTTGATGCATTCATGTCGGACAATATTTGCATTGAAAGTGTGAAAAGCGAAATGGGGGTAGGGCCGGGGCTAAACAAATTTCAAATAAGATTTAATCAGATAAAAACCTGCTGTAAGAGCTGAATGTCCTACCTGCGCACACTAGCGTGATGTGTTTACAGGAATCTATACTATGGGTGGGGGGGGGGGGTGTAGATGTGATCAGACTTGGGCACGATAAGAAAGCCTCACGCTACATAGAAAAATCAAGGACATATACACTGTAATTTCCGCCTTTTCTCCACCTTGTTACAAAAATACTTTCACAGTATGTCATCTAGTTCTTCACAACTCTCTTCACCATTTGGAGATTGTCTGTTGTCCTCTTCAATTTTCTGCCATTTCACAGTAAAAAGAAAAGTACCAACAAACCCCAGGATAAATATTGTGGTCGGGATTGAAATCACAAACAACGACTTCCATATATGGCGCTTGACTGGATAAGACACTGAGAGGTAACAGTTCATGGCATCTCCTGATTGTAGAGTCACTTGAGGAGACAGGTGCGCAGGTAAGATCAACGTAGCACTCTCATTCGTGAATGTGGTTGTCACAGCACAACCTGTACAAAAACACTAACACCAACAACCTATCAGCAGCTGCAATCAAACACAGCTAAAGAGCTAGATTCATGGGAAAATATTAAATGTTCAATAAAGATGGAGTTCATTACTTTTTATGCTGGGTGATATCAACCCACGATCACAGAGTCAACACATTATTTAACACCAAGTCGATCCCCATCTTATCGGCAAATAATAAACAGATACCTTGTGCAATTGGTTGTGCAGCTATTGCGAAATGCAACAATATGCTACAAGGTATTATAACACTTCACATAGAAGATATGATACCTTAAAAGTATATCACCATTCCTTCTGCCCCTTGTAGTCTGCAGATGCCTTACCTTATAGACATATGTGAGCTGGTCGCGTAACTATTTAATGGAACTGGCTGTGATGAGATGTTACTTATTGGCTGTACCAGTTGTGATTGAACGGATTATTCTTCTCTTGCATCTGATATTCACGGACCGGACTAGTTGCTCTTATTTAAAATAGGAACGACCTACGCGACGTTAGTAGCAAGGATATATCTTTCGTTACGAATGGGTCTTATCCTGCGTGAAGCTTCAAAATTTTGATAATCACCATCAAAAAGAAAGAGTTTTTAGATAATAAACTTACCTGCGTTTCAGCGATTGACTGTTGAAGAGGGGGAAACATGTAAGTCGCTGCCTCAGACTTTGATAAATGTAATGTTGCCCTATTCCAGGACCCAGTGTTCTCTGTACCTTTATATATCACGTGTACAACCGTACAGTTCGTACTCAATAACGTCGTATTTACTAATTCGTCCTGGTCGGTTGTTGGATGACTATACAATTTTTCTGCATTCAATAAACTTGGCGCTTGTGTACCGTGGTAATACCTGGCCACTGGGATATCCTGACGAGATATATTTTCTATGTAGCACAATGTACGTTTCCACGTTTCCTCGCTGAGTTGGTATTGTGGCGCCAAAAACACATAGATCATGATGACGGCTGAAATAAAGCCACACACCTGCGCTAATAAACTCACCGACAAACCAACCAGCATCCCTGCTGATCCCACCGGTGTCCCCCGTCGCTCCATGGCTGACGCACTAGATGTTCTGAGTGGCAAACTTGTAGGTCTAATGATGCATGTCAACGTTGGCAAGAGCAAGGACCACACAGAATCCAAGGCACATTTCGGCGATCACTTGTTGAAGTGTCAACCTCTTTGAAATGCATGTACAACCGATCAGCTCTTCAATTACATCCACAAAGCTCCGACACCATTCAACCCTGTTCCTCGCACCATCTAAGTGTGTGTTTATTCTCGCTTTACTGTGCCGCATACTGCATCCTGCTCTCTGTCACAGCTTCAGCCTTATACCGAGGTGGAAAGGCTCGAGGGCTGCCTTTTATACCTGCCAGAGATATCTCGTAGCAGCACCTTACAGCGCTCAGAGCCGACGGAGCACGGCATGACGCTGGCTTAGCCACACCCAGAGGCAATTCATGAAGGGCTTACCTGCAGTACAGTGACTCTCCGTATTTATCTTCAATTCGAATCGACTACTTGACACTACGATGGTAATTGATAATGCCAGCTGGAGATTGTCTTTCGCAGCAAGAAGTTAGCATTCTGTTGCTCACAGTTTTAACAGGCATCGATCATTGTTGGTCAGGCCACAACACACACGCAGCGGTAGTCAGACACAGAGACATATCGCGACAGATCCATATTCGGACTTATCATTAGTCAGTGCTAAGAGAGGGAATAAATCGAAAGTGACGGCCGTGCAAGGATCAGAGCGTCTCATTATCATCTGCTTACTAATCACTCGTGACATTTATTCTACTGAGCCCATGCGATTTGTTTATAACTGATGAACGCATGCGAGTTGTTTCAGTTATATAATATAACATGCAACCGCATGTAGCAATAGCAGAATGAGGTTGAATTACCTCCAATAGACTGCTATATAAGTACAATGGCGAGTAATGTAGCGATTCAATACTACTGCAACGTTAAATGAAATATTTCTTAAATATTTCGGATGAAATCGATTGTTTTGATATACAACTGAAAATATATAATACAGAGGCTCGTCTTCAGTGATCCACTGGCAGCATGATCTAATGACGCGTACTTGAATGCAATGTGATCATTCATAATAAATCAAGATGTGTATTTTTGGTTCATCAGGTAAGTGTTGTAGTCGTGCTGTACATCGTACAGTCATCGCATGTATCTTGACGAAAAAGACCTTTGAATGTATCAATTCCATTGTATTATATTTATGCAAATTCAGTTCATACTGCTAGTCCAAAGTCAGTTGTATGCGTCGAAGTTAATGCGAGTTAAGAATACCCATCACCCCTCAATGCCCTTTATTAGCTACAGGGAAAGCAGACGGCGACCTTATTCTATTAGTTCACGTTTTGGAAGCACATGATATGAGGCTTTCAGTGAACCTAATGTGGCTATTCCATTTGCATTTCGTGATTGTTGCAGGTGATGAGCTTGTACTTGTATAATCAAATTAGTTTATAGAACAAATGTTCGATCGCAGTAAGTATCTCGTAACTATAACACTTATTGAAAGACACCTGCTTTATTATGTAGGATCATCTGAGGATTCGTCCTTCATGGAAGCTTCTCTTATATACCCCTGCATCGTGGTCTAGAGATCACGTGACCTAATAGGCGGCGAGGGTACTCCACAACATCATGTCTGCCTTGCTATTGAACTGTCCACACAAGTATTTCACATGAGTTGTATTGGGCATGCCTTATATACTAAGTCTACATGGCATCATTAACTTACAATGATAATAATATCCTGCACTAATTTTATTCTTGTATATATTACTTGTGCGTTTTGGGGTTCCAAAAGCAACTGAACAATCCAGATTATTTATAATTGTCAGTGACAAATCATTGTATTCACTAGAGAAGAAGATAGTGATGGTAGATTTGTTTCCTACCTCTATGGATTCTATTGCATGTCTAGTAACTAAGTGGACAGATTGTATATAAAATAAGAAAAAGTGACACAACCATAATAAACCAAAGTGACACAACTATAATAAACCAAAGTGACACAACCATATTAAACCAAAGATACATAGTCGCTCGTCAAACGTTCATAAAGATCTCCCTCACTGTTTAGCGTCTTGCCACAAGATGTCCGGGATTCTCGTCGTCATCTCCACTTTCGTTCGCATTACTCTTTCATTTTGTCATCATCTTTGTCAAAAAATAGTATGGCAATAGCTCCTCGCAACATTGCGCATAAAAAGACTCAATCAAGCCAAAGTCGTGACGCTCGCAGAAAGATTATCGAAGGACAGCGCACTGCCAACAAACAGCACAAACACCGGCTTGCCCCGAGACCAATTGCAAGAGAGAAAAATATTGAACACTGTTCTAACAAGAATTTTCACTGTCATTCAGACCCCCCAAAGTATGATAGAAGAGTTCATTTCGTGTCTTTTTAATTTCGATTAATTGGCTGGAGTACCACTTTAAGGTATATACTTCAGCACCCGGTCGTGTCCTTATTGCACACTAATAATAGTAACTTTTACGGACAATGGCCATTGACTCTCTCGTCTGTCCCCATGTATCTTGCAGCAGGTGCAGACAATTAGCGACATAACATGGAGTGTCGTATTTTAGAAACCGGGTGGTACCCATAGCAACTGATATGGAGTGTATTGTTGACATGGGGTTTCAAGAGGCGAGTACCAGAAATCTCTCCTTGTTTGCTTTAAGATATATTAGGAATGTGCACGGAGTAATTAGATTATTGCACCTGGGGATAATCACATTGCTGCAGGTTTGTAAAGGGGTAGAACATTGGCTTTGGTGGCACAAGAAGGTGACGAATTGATGTGCCAATTCACGATAATTACATTTTTGGGCTTCCAATTTTCTTATAGGCATATGTGTGTTTGAGTTTGGATTCTTAATTAACCATACTAGGTTACCAAGAAAACGATTTATTAATGACAGAAATAACGTTTTACTCAAAATCAAACAACTTACTAACTATTGACCACACCAATATGCTTCACGTATCTCATCAAGTGCCGTGCTTGGTTATTTGCAAGCCTCCTTTAAACCATATATCCGTCAGTGGCGGTTCTGGTGTGGGCTATATTTCTGAATTGACTTGTTGTGTTCAGAAATCCTGTTTGACCTTAGTGGTTTTAAAAGCTAAAGGGGAGTTGTTGCCCACGCAGTATGGTCGATGCACAGCATGTATAATGGCTTCGTGTTGCTGTCGTTAGCATTATCATCTGTTTTCTTGTTTGCATATCAATTCAAGCAATGGCCTGAACAATTACCCATATGTAGCTATGCATAATGATCTTGCTGCGCTCTTTGACAGGGAATATTTTCATTATGTTACCTTGGGTACTGCCATGATACGTGATACTCAGGTTGAACTGACATATAGATCTAAAACAGAAAGTGCTTTGGACAAACCAGTTGAAATTTATTAATACCATATATATCATTATCAGATAATTTTGCAGGTGAGCAATTGGATATTGCACGCCATGTATATAAAATTGGATCACATCTAGGCCACGACTCCCTTACTTAAGTATTCATATGTCGGCCCAAACATTGCAAGGAATATTGTCATTAAAATGTTCTGAGTTATAATTGTTTAACATAGAAAAAATGTTTCATATAACTTGCCTTAGATAATAACGCCCCATCCCGTTATATCAATGTATAATATATCATACAGCATATGTGACGTATTTTGAGCCTGATATTACAAATTCATTAACATGAAGCTTTGAACCACGATATACTTGAAATATCTAGTATTCACGTAGGACATTGTTGCTTACCTTAGGCATCAGTTATATAATATTACATGTAAACGAGAATGTACAAATTATGTAATAATTGCGGACCCTGGTTTCTTGCCATAGGCAGTTGTATAAGTACAATGGTTCTATTCTGAGAAATGATTAAACGAAAGGTTTCATGAATAATGCTCACAAAACACCAGAGGCACACGTATTCGTCCTCAACGATCGTCAAACGCTAGTTGCATCATTTCATACAAGACGCGTACTTTGAACGCCGAATACAATGTGATCATGTTTAATGAATGTATATTCATGGTACATCGGGTAAGTGTTGTGGTCTGTTGTAGATAGACATGAAGTCGGCCCGACCGTTTACTACTGCTCGTGCTGTGCATCGTACAATCATCACCATTCTTTTCCATCGCATTATATCAATTGAGTTCATTCTGCTGGTTGAAAGACATTGGCAGTCGTAAGTGCCGATGTTTATGCGAGTCTAGATAACCCATTACACGTGAGCTCCATCAGCTACATAGATACAGAAGATAGCGGAAGGCAACCATATCATATCAGTTGACACTCTGTTATCATGGGATATGAGCCCTGCATTGAACCTAATTTGGCTATTCTTGTGGCTTGTCGGTAATTGCTACTTGTCATATATTGGTACGGTACTGGCAGTTTTGCTACATACCATCAAATAGTTTATAGAAAAATATGTTCACTGTTAAGCAACTATAATACTCACAGAACGACGTGTGCAGTATTACATAACATAACTAGATGATTCCTTCTTCATGGAAGCTACCAAGCAAAATAGTAATGTGAGATTTGGTAATCTGTTGGCTAGACGTAAACCCACAAATTTGAAACCGGCGGAAAGCAAATTGCACAACAAGGAAAGTGTATTTAGTTCTAGGCTACTTGATCATTAGATTACATTGAGTTAGTGAGATTATGTTTGGCAGTAAAGGGGTAGTGCAATCAGTATAACATATCAGATCTACAGCACATAACTTAAGCTTTTAATAGTCGCTTCGTAGGACTGTCCGTGTCCAGCCGATTACGAAACTGCAATGCTAAGTACCGCGTGCAGGCGGCCTTCACCTGCTGCTTAACATTGCAGGTCTCAGAATGTACTTCATATAATCGTAACGTCATTAAATTATAAATTCATGATATTTAGCCAAATCTCATAATTCCATTTATTTCTGCTATTGAGTTCGTATCAAACACTGACGCAATTATCATCAGGATAATCATTTTATAAACAATCTGTTATTAGTAATTGACTTCGTTATTACTTGGATAGAAGGAGATCGCAGATGCACGCCCAGTGCTGTATTCTTCGTTCCAAAGAATAATTTTGATCTTGTTAAGTTTGAAAATCCGGATGGTAACGAGTATGTGCGCTTGCACTCCAAAAGAGATGCAAGAATGCATTTATCTGTTGATAATCAAGTGATATTGCAACAAGAAAGAAATGGTTGAAGTTAGTTTTTCATTATCATATTGAAGAGAGTTGCCTTTGTGGCAAGATTAGAGGTATGTTGAGCAGAGTAAATGAATGTTGCGTTTAATTTCGTAGATCCTGAGTTTGATGTTTGCAGGTGTTAGTGCTGTGGGCAACAGAGAAAGTCTGGAACATATCATTCTGGAAACAGAGATATCGACCAGAAGTCACACGAAGGCCTACCAAATAGCATTTTGGGACAAGATGAAGTTTATCTATGACAATAAAAATATATCATTTATGAATATTCCTGATGCATGTTTACTGAAATCGCGAACAAACCCCACTATATTGACGCATATTCCATGGTCAAGTGGGTCATCGGAAGTTTCCAGTGTTAGTTCAAGTGGCCGCTGCGACTGGCAAGATGAGTTGACTGAATTTGATTGACTTTGTCTGACTCAAACATTAATAGACCAAGGAAAAAAAAGACTGAGAATAATCACCGTGCTGACTTGTGCCACCACTACTTATGATTGGTGTGGTATGCTGATGGGATAATACGACCTTAACTGACTATATTTTACAACAATTACAGTCTACATCAAACGCTGCTTGCCGTGGCTGCCGACAGCACATTGAAATGCCGTTTTCGTTATTTGTCCCTTAAATATTGTATGTAACAAATGGACGTGCGTTAGCGGTCTGCGGGGGATGGATGAGTTTGAGGGACTCTGATGAGAGATCAGTCCAAAATACCTCCACTCATATAGAAATCACATCACCCACCCATAATTAGAAGCAAACAGTTTGTGATCCTACCGAACCAACTCAGTTCCATATGTTTTCCGTTCACTCCATTTCTGTTTGATATACGTAGTGTGATGTGTTTTTTTAGTTATATCTTCCTCGCCCTGCACCCCCCCCCCCCACGCCCATCCTCCCACCTTCTCCTTTGTTGGTTAGCATTCACATCGAGTATTGATAATCAAAACAATTGTACCGTACTAAGCTCCACTCCGGTTTCCTGGACAAAACCCGGGTGTGATTAGTTAAATTTCGGGGAAACGGATATATCATGTTTTGCCGCAGTAACAAATGCAACGATAACTAATGATATCTTTAAAAATTGTTATATGAAACTATGCATTGTAAATACGGTTAATGATGGCAATTACGGTATGCGTCTCACTGATACGCTACAAGCCCTAATCAGGTAAAAATGAAGTGAAATAACGGGTTTGAAACAACTTGGTGACATCACTTCGGCGTTAAGTGGGGACGATTGGGATGTTTGAACAGCACCATTTGAGTGACACCTTATAAGGGAGGTAATTTATGAGATTATATTGAAAGAACGCGGGTCACTATATTCAAGGTATTCACCAGAAAAACTAAGTCGCTTATACACTGACGAGTAATCTTTCTCTAGATCCTCAATTGTTGTACCCCATAAAGGTGTGACGCGAGAATTGTCACTTGTCGCGGTACTGATGTCGATGCTCCGATTTGGAGCAGGGTTGCATAACCTATGAAATAATGAGGGCTTCGTTGCTAATTAGTTACAGATCATGGAAAACTTTGGCTTATCTATAAATTTATTTCATATAACAAATAAACCGCGGCACACAAAACAATAGTGCAAATCTTTTGATACAAATGCGTCTCAGGGAACCGCAGGAGATGTCAAAGGGATTTCTATCACTCCACATTTTACGCACTATCTCGCCTTTTTTGCAAGCTGTTAAGTACCAAACGGGTGTTGACAATGAGTTGAAGTTATGATAATCATGTGTTCAAGAGCCACTGACAATGTTTCCATTATTCGTATGGTGCCGAAGTCAAATGATACAAACCATTTAGTATGAAATATCAATGCAGATGGTGTGCATTGCTGGCACGAGGTTTCGTGAGACTTGTCCTACAACTCACACCATTACATCGCTATTTACTGTGAATGTGCGTGGAACAATCAGACTGAAGTATACAGTGATAATTATCTTGCTGTATCGAATTTGTTTGAAGTGTGGTTATCATTCAATTAATCTAACATAGTTTTCAGACAAACTACATTAGCAATTAATTATTTTTCTCTCTCTCGTGATGTCTAGCAATGTCAACTGAAGCTGTTAGAGCGTGTGCCGCTAGGGAAAACAGTGGATTCTCTGAACGAGATAGCTTTCCGAATGTTTTCGTAGAGCACGAAACATACCTTGTCTGCATTGCCTACCTAGCAAATGAAAGATGGCGTTCCATAAGTTGTCATTGTTCTGATATACTATATCACCTCTTTTCATGTACCGTTGAACAAATTTAACTGATCGTTAAGAGGACAGAGTGGAAGTAGTCCTATATGACGTCAATATAGTAGTGTCTTAGATGACAGGTCGTCGATCCAATAACGGGAATACTTGAAAGTTGTTAATTTCTGAAAAATCGCGATATACCACTTGCTAACAATGAAGCGATATTAGCTAATGTGTGTTGGTTGATAATGCTCACAGTCGACTATTTTATAATATACTGAAGGGGAAACGATGATCGGAAATGTAGGGTGAAATACTCTCAAGACGACGATGATTGGATAGAGCCAAGATGAATCTAAGCCAAGCGCCCACATTATATTAATAATTAATTTTGATGTTGTACCTAAATGGATCCCTATAAGCTGACAGTAACTTGATTCCCATCCGCACCTGGAGTTGGGTGTAGATGCAACAACATCGTGATTGTCCACCCTGTTTGTGAAGCAGAAGATGCCAGATGAGCATAAACACTAATGCTGATGTTCCAGACAATTCTGTTTTCTTTACCAAGGCATGCAGTGCTCAATTAATTACTTCATGCCAGCACATTAGAGTGTGGCTAATTCCTTTTCCACCAGCCGAGGGCCATGTAATGTGATTAACGTCACACTTTTAGGCACCATTAAGACAGTTATACTGGTGTCACGTTCTATTCTAACTGCTATATTCGCGAACATAAGGCATCATTACGAGGCAATATTAGCTCATGGGTGGTGGCCGACAAGATATCAGAAATCATAAGAGTATTATAAACAAAACAACCTCATTCGAAGTATGGATAAGATTTATCAATTTCTGCAATTTCACCCTTGTCGACATGCAAGTCTTTACTTGCCATATTCAAATCATTGAGGCGAGCGACAAACACATACACATCTTTACCTTCATGGTAGCCAGATGAAACAAATGGCAGGCAAAGCTTTAGTGGAGCTGCGGCAATTTAATCATCTTTGAATGGGTGTAGAATTGGTCAAATCGTATAATCAATCGTGCGAACCGAGTATTCTATTGTTAAACCCTCCATTTCCCTCTCCATCAATATCAACATAATCTCTGTTCAGTCGAATATCATCCTCAGCGATAATCTATGTATCAAGGAGTGCTCGTGCCTTATTGGTTACAAGTACTCAATCTTTTCATCAATTAATGTGAATGGACATGTCCTAATTCCATACTTTACATCTGTATCCGAGAAAAGCTGGTTATGCTAATAAGTAAGATCCCCAAGTCACAGTGGCTTTAAGAGAGGAACGTGTCTACAGTACTGGTATGAATAACACATTCAGTCAGAGATTTACTATCGCTCTGAGCAATTGACAGGAGAAAAAACAAGGGAAGAACTTTGGTCTGACCTACAACTTTAACGCAACCGTTTTACGGACTGCCCATGTGAAAATAATATCAGATAGCTTTGATGCATTCATGTCGGACAATATTTACATTGAAGGTGTGAAAATCGAAATGGGGGTAGGGCCGGGGCTAAACAAATTTCAAATAAGATTTAATCATATAAAAACCTGCTGTAAGAGCTGAATGTCCTACCTGCGCACACTAGCGTGATGTGTTTACAGGAATCTATACTATGGGTGGGGGGGGGGGGGGTAGTATGTGATCAGACTTGGGCACAATAAGAAAGCCTCACACTACATAGAAAATTCAAGGACATATACACTATAATTTCCGCCTTTTCGCCACCTTGTTATAAAAATACTTCACCCACTTTCACAGTATGTCATCTAGTTCTTCACAACTTGCTTCACCATTTTGAGATTGTCTGTTGTCCTCTTCAATTTTCTGCCATTTCACAGCAAAAAGAAAAGTACCAACAAACCCCAGGATAAATATTGTGGTCGGGATTGAAATCACAAACAACGACTTCCATATATGGCTCTTGACTGGATAAGACACTGAGAGGTAACAGTTCATGGCATCTCCTGATTGGAGAGTCACTTCAGGAGACAGGTGCGCAGGTAAGATCAACGTAGCACTCTCATTCGTGAATGTGGTTGTCACAGCACAATCTGTACAAAAACACTAAAACCAACAACCCATTCAGCAGCAGCTATCAAACACAGCTAAAGAGCTAGATTCATGGGAAAATATTAAATGTTCAATAAAGATGGAGTTCATTACTTTTTATGCTGGGTGATATCAACCCACGATCACAGAGTCAACACATTATTTAACACCAAGTCGATCCCCAGCTTATCGGCAAATAATAAACAGATACCTTGTGCAATTGGTGGTGCAGCTATTGCGAAATGCAACAATATGCTACAAGGTATTATAACACTTCACATAGAAGATATGATACGTTAAAAGTATATCACCATTCCTTCTGCCACTTGTAGTCTGCAGATGCCTTACCTTATAGACATATGTGAGCTGGTCGTGTAACTATTTAATGGAACTGGCTGTGATGAGATGTTACTTATTGGCTGTACCAGTTGTGATTGAACGGATTATTCTTCTCTTGCATCTGATATTCACGGACCGGACTAGTTGCTCTTATTTAAAATGGGAACGACCTACGCGACGTTAGAAGCAAGGATATATCTTTCGTTACGAATGGGTCTTATCCTGCGTGAAGCTTCAAAATTTTGATAATCACGATCAAAAAGAAAGAGTTTTTACATAATAAACTTACCTGCGTTTCAGCGATTGACTGTTGAAGAGGGGGAAACATGTAAGTCGCTGCCTCAGACTTTGATAAATGTAATGTGGCCCTATTCCAGGACCCAGTGTTCTCTGTACGTTTATATATCACGTGTACAACCGCACAGTTCGTACTCAATAACGTCGTATTTACTAATTCGTCCTGGTCGGTTGTTGGATGACTATGCAATTTTTCTGCATTCAATAAACTTGGCGCTTGTGTACCGTGGTAATACCTGGCCACTGGGATATCCTGACGAGATATATTTTCTATGTAGCACAATGTACGTTTCCACGTTTCTTCGCTGAGTTGGTATTGTGGCGCCAAAAAAACATAGATCATGATGACGGCTGAAATAAAGCCACACACCTGCGCTAATAAACTAACCGACAAACCAACCAGCATCCCTGCTGATCCCACCGGTGTCACCCGTCGCTCCATGGCTGACGCACTAGATGTTCTGAGTGGCAAACTTGTAGGTCTAATGATGCATGTCAACGTTGGCAAGAGCAAGGACCACACAGAATCCAAGGCACATTTCGGCGATCACTTGTTGAAGTGTCAACCTCTTTGAAATGCATGTACAACCGATCAGCTCTTCAATTACATCCACAAAGCTCCGACACCATTCAACCCTGTTCCTCGCGTCATCTAAGTGTGTTTATTCTCGCTTTACTGTGCCGCATACTGCATCCTGCTCTCTGTCACAGCTTCAGTCTTATACCGAGGGGGAAAGGCTCGAGGGTTGCCTTTTATACCTGCCAGAGATATCTCGTAGCAGCACCGTACAGCGCTCAGAGCCGACGGAGCACGGCATGACGCTGGCTTAGCCACACCCAGAGGCAATTCCTGAAGGGCTTAACTGCAGTACAGTGACTCTCCGTATTTATCTTCAATTCGAATCGACTACTTGACACTACGATGGTAATTGATAATGCCAGCTGGAGATTGTCTTTCGCAGCAAGAAGTTAGCATTCTGTTGCTCAGTTTTAACAGGCATCAATCATTGTTGCCACAACACACACGCAGCGGTAGTCAGACACAGAGACATATCGCGACAGATCCATATTCGGACTTATCATTAGTCAGTGCTAAGAGAGGGAATAAATCGAAAGTGACGGCCGTGCAAGGATCAGAGCGTCTCATTATCATCTGCTTACTAATCACTCGTGACATTTATTCTACTGAGCCCATGCGATTTGTTTATAACTGATGAACGCATGCGAGTTGTTTCAGTTATATAATATAACATGCAACCGCATGTAGGAATAGCAGAATGAGGTTGAATTACCTCCAATAGACTGCTATATAAGTACAATGGCGAGTAATGTAGCGATTCAATACTACCGCAACGTTAAATGAAATATTTCTTAAATATTTCGGATGAAATCGATTGTTTTGATATACAACTGAAAATATATAATACAGAGGCTCGTCTTCAGTGATCCACTCGCAGCATGATCTAATGACGCGTACTTGAATGCAATGTGATCATTCATAATAAATCAAGATGTGTATGTTTGGTACATCAGGTAAGTGTTGTAGTCGTGCTGTATATCGTACAACCATCGCATGTATCTTGACGAAAAAGATCTTAGGATGTATCAATTCCATTGTATTATATTTATGCAAATTCAGTTCATACTGCTAGTCCAAAGTCATACTCAGTTGTATGCGTCGAAGTTAATGCGAGTTAAGAATACCCATCACCCCTCAATGCCCTTCATTAGCTACAGGGAAAGCAGACGGCGACGTTATTCTAATAGTTCACGTTTTGGAAGCACATGATATGAGGCCTTCAGTGAACCTAATGTGCCTATTCCATTTGCATTTCGTGATTGTTGCAAGTGATGAGCTTGTACCTGTATAATCAAATTAGTTTATAGAACAAATGTTCGATCACTGCAAGTATCTCGTAACTATAACACTTATTGAAAGACACCTGCTTTATTATGTAGGATCATCTAAGGATTCGTCCTTCATGGAAGCTACCAAGCAAAATATCAATCTGATATTTTGGTTGCCCGTCGTCTTTACTTAGACCCCGCGTATTGATATGAAATTAAAACAAACGGTGTGCGAATGTCTTACCATGGGAACTATAGTTAAGGTCTAGACTACTTAATAGTTGAAAAACGCCTGATTATAGTGGATAATGTTAGTGAGATAATGTTTGACAGTTAAAGTGATACTCAACACTATGCAACTTGCAAAGATAAGTCGGTTTGAGTGAAATTAGCCCGATTTATGAGAATAATGTATCCATGATTATTCAATAGACCTAGGCAAAAAGTAATCGATCCCCCTGGTCGGGTGCAGCAATGTTGGTGCGCATATGTTGGTGACGTCAAAGGAGCGAGCTGTGCTCTTACAATGCACAAGAATATCAACTTCGATAGCACTTTATTATACCACAGCGACTTCCCAACTCGGCCGCTTCAACGAGAACTCTCCAAATATACATGGTTTGCTTCTCTTATATACCCCGGCATCGTGGCATAGAGACCACTACACAACATCATGTTTGCCTTGCTATTGAACTGTCCACACAAGTATTTCACATGAGTTGTATTGGGTATGCCTTACATACTAAGTCTACATGGCATCATTAACTTACAATGATAATAATATCCTGCACTAATTTTATTCTTGTATATATTACTTGTGCGTTTTGGGGTTCCAAAAGCAACTGAACAATCCAGATTATTTATAATTGTCAGTGACAAATCATTGTATTCACTAGAGAAAAAGATAGTGATGGTAGATTTGATTCCTACCTTTATGGATTCTAAAGTGACACAACCATAATAAACCAAAGTGACACAACCATATTAATCCAAAGATACATAGTCGCTCGTCAAACGTTCATAAAGATCTCCCTCACTGTTTAGCATCTTGCAACAATATATCCGGGGTTCTCGTCGTCATCTCCACTTTCGTTAGCATTACTCTTTCATTTTGTCATCATCTTTGTCAAAAAATAGTATGGCAATAGCACCTCGCAACATTGCGCAAAGAAAAGACTCAATCAAGCCAAAGTCGTGATGCTCGCAGAAAGATTATTGAATGACAGCGCACTGCCAACAAACAGCACAAACTCCGGCTTGCCCAGAGACCAATT
Organism: Urechis unicinctus; assembly: GCA_034190875.2. Taxonomy (NCBI): domain Eukaryota; kingdom Metazoa; phylum Annelida; class Polychaeta; order Xenopneusta; family Urechidae; genus Urechis; species Urechis unicinctus. Next base: position 18,938,822 of record CM067356.1, read on the forward strand.
GTAAGAGAGAAAAATATTGAACACTGTCAATTAGAGCCCCCAAAGTATGATAGAAGAGTTCATTTCGTGTCTTTTTAATTTCGATTAATTGGTCGTGTCCTTATTGCACACTAATAATAGTAACTTTGACGGACAATGGCCATTGACTCTCACGTCTGTCCCCATGTATCTTGCAGCAGGTGCAGACAATTAGCGACATAACATGGAGTGTCGTATTGTAGAAACCAGGTGGTACCCATAGCAACTGATATGGAGTGTATTGTTGACATGGGGTTTCAAGAGGCGAGTTCCAGAAATCTTTCCATGTTTAATGAGTAATTAGATTATTGCACCTGGGGATAATCACATTGCTGCAGGTTTGTAAAGGGGTAGAACATTGGCTTTGGTGGCACAAGAAGGTGAAGAATTGATGTGCCAATTCACGATTAATTACATTTTTGGGCTTCCAATTTTCTTATAGGCATATGTGTGTTTGAGTTTTGATTCTTAATTAACCATAGTAGGTTACCAAAAAACCGATTTATTAATGACAGAAATAACGTTTTACTCACATTCAAACAACTTACTAACTATTGACCACACCAATATGCTTCACGTATCTCATCAAGTGCCGTGCTTGGTTATTTGCAAGCATCCTTTAAACCATATATCCGTCAGTGGCGGTTCTGGTGTGGGCTATATTTCTGAATTGACTGGTTGTGTTCAGAAATCCTGTTTGACCTTAGTGGTTTTAAAAGCTAAAGGGGTTGCCCACGCAGTATGGTCGATGCACAGCATGTATAATGGCTTCGTGTTGCTGTCGTTAGCATTATCATCTGCTTTCTTGTTTGCATATCAATTCAAGCAATGGCCTGAACAATTACCCATATGTAGCTGTGCATAATGATCTTGCTGCGCTCTTTGACAGGGAGTATTTTCATTATGTTACCTTGGGTACTGCCATGATACGTGATACTCAGGTAAAACTGACATATAGATCTAAAACAGAAAGTGCTTTGGACAAACCAGTTACTTGGATGAAATTTATTAATACCATATATATCATTATCAGATAATTTTGCAGGTGAGTAATGGTGTGCAATTAGTAAATTATCTCCACGGCTATTCTCTATATATATAATCAGCGATTGGCGTGCACAGGTGTCGTTTTAGTCGTTCAGGGCGGGGGGGGGCAAAATACTTCAGAAGTGTGAAGTTTGGCTGGACGTCAATGTCACTTCTGAGGATCGCTAAAACAGTTGTTGATGCTTATCTATCGATACCTCGTTCTTTATTCAGTTAAAAAATAAAATAGAACAATGTCTTGATGATGAGGGTCTATGAAAAGTGTCAGTGGGCGCTGTCTTCAGCTTTCAATGGTGATTTAGCAGCCCCAAGCGAAGAGCAAAATTATAGTAAGTCAATATATTAATAACGGTATTTCATGTTTTACTCTCTTAAATATTTCCAGATAAGTATAGACAAAGTTTACTATAGATTTATACTTAACAGTTTACGCGCTATCATTATATTTAAGGAAGATATAAATGATATGGTTTCAGCCCATCTGGAGTGAATGTAGCTTAAGTATCTGATGGACATGACATCTGTACTATATGCCAAATATTACAACGTTAAAACTAACATTAAACTTTAGATTGGTCGACATTTTACTAGTTGCATATAACCACAAGCCCATATATGCGCATTGTACCTCTTTGAGCAGTTACAAAAATCAACTCCATAAGTTCTAGGTCTAGAAACAAAATGTCTATCTTTTTCATAATTTTATAAGAGGTGTCAGCATCAAAGCATGTAGAAGTTAGCTTTTGTGTGGCCATATATATATAGGGACAAAGCGAGCGACCTTTCTAATGACTTCCGTTTGGTGTAGCGTATCCCTGAATTAATTTACTGCGGTACGTGATATAGGCAATGCTTGTTCAATGACGTCGGAAAAGTTTTACACACAATAACACCTGGTGAAGCAAATGGCTTTCTTGTGCTTGTTATCCAATACTTAATCCCCTCGCTTGCTGTCATGTGTCTGCATCTGTGGTAATGTGAAACATTAGCCGGAACATTTACACTTGTGTTTGAAGCATTTGCTGACACCTTTGATCGATCGCGCCTTGGGCATTTCCGTAATTCTTAACTTATCTTCAATACAATAGTCATTTGATCTTTATACAGTTGGTGTCCTCTTCTTACTATTTTAGTTCCTTTATGTCTTGGTAAAGTCTTTTGGTTATGATTAATGCCGGAATGTAATCAAGGTTATAAGATCGTCTGATGGTGATGCTTGGGAATATTTTCAATAGAGCATAATATTAGGTTCCTTATTGGCTCGCTGAGATGGGGTTCGCAGTGGATCAAGTAGATAATTATGGCAGATGATATTGATTAATTCTTTGACGATCACAATATATATTAGGGAATAAACTTCTCCTTGTAACTCCATTTATCATTTAGTTTATAAGGGCTAATCGTTATTGCAATACACTACAGTTACAAACGTTGCTGTACGTGTGCTTCCTTGCTTTGTGATGCTTAATGGAGTCTTTGCAAAAGTAGTACACGGGTAATTACAATTATCATGTAATCACAAATAATTGCTTCGTCTCCTAAACTAATTCCTGAAACCTCAAGCTCTAGCTGCTTCACATCCCATTATAAGCCTGATGCATAGATGGTGGCAACTCATTCAAAGGTTACAAATAAAACTACACTGGTCCAATCGTAGGACATGATGACGATATCGTATGTTTGTATGTATGTATGTATGTATGTATGTATGTATGTATGTATGTATGTATGTATGTATGTATGTATGTATGTATGTATGTATGTATGTATGTATGTATGTATGTATGTATGTATGTATGTATGTATGTATGTATGTATGTATGTATGTATGTATGTATGTATGTATGTATGTATGTATGTATGTATGTATGTATGTATGTATGTATGTATGTATGTATGTATGTATGTATGTATGTATGTATGTATGTATGAATGTACGTATGTACGTATGTATGTATGTATGTATGTATGTATGTATGTATGTATGTATGTATGTTTGTATGTATTTAAAAGCAATAACTTTATGAAATACAAATTAATGACGATAAGTGTGTGTTATTTATGTTGAGAGATAAATACTAACCTTACAATGACTGAATCGATATTGAAGAAAATAATATTTCGACGTACATTTGCCTATTGCTCCGATGTTTTGCTCTTCTTGATTATGCCGATGCTTATTAGTCATTGCAATGAATGATTTGTTGCAAATATGCGATCTATTTGTCGATGAAAGTTATATAACCTTTAATCCGTTAAATACTAAATGTATAAAACATGGTGAGGTAGTGAAAGAATTTGTTAAGGTGGTATTGTACAGTTCACCTATCAGGTGGGTCAACAATATTAACCACTCGGGGAAAAATAATGGTATCAAAATGACCTATGCTGAGTGTGTTTCTAAATGCTTAATGTTGAATGTATCATTCAGCAAAATGTTTTGGAAGTTTAGCATTTATGTCATAAAAACCGTCTACAACGTGTTTGCTAGAATTATGTGACACAGGGGAATAAGGAAAGAATACCCGTATGTTACTGGCATAAATTATCAGAATATCATTGTAGGAGCCAGCATTTTTTTCACGTTTGTTATGATCTTTTATTTATTTGTTTCCTATGCTGAAGGATTAATATAGATATATTTGTGCAATGTGGGTTTACATTCACTTGACCCTGACAAAGCATTTGGTGAGGGGATCACTGTAACATATACTACCCAAAATACGCTCGCCTCCAGTAAATTCCTATTATTTTCGTTTGTCAAATTCGATTGTATGCAATTTCATGTTATCCGAATAAAGAATTTATTGTTGACCTAATGCTCAAATGCATGTCCTGCTTAAATGTATGTCCTGCCTAAATGTATGTCCGTAGTCAGTTTGTAAGCTGTAAGCTCCATCCATTTTTCTACGTGTCATGCATCGGTTCGTTATCACGTCCCGTCAAATTAGGCAAAGAGACTCCATACATTATACCGTGTACCGGGCTACTGTTTGCAATCAATTTATATTTATAAATATCAACTTTTTAGGAATTCAAAGAGTGATACTCAATACACAGACCCAGACATTGCAGGCTTCAGCTCCTACAGCTCCCGCACCTTAGGTTCCAAGCGATAACTGAGAGTGGTACCTGCAGAAGGGTATCATCCAGATTGCTCAGTGATAACTGTCCTCTAACAATACCTTTGATATGCCTGACTATGAATCACATCACCTTGTGCTGACACAATATTGTCCAAGGAGTTGTTGCCTGCTGACTAATACTATAAACTCTGGGTGAACATCATTGAAGCTATTTGTTTATCCTTGCCCTTATGGCAACTAATGAGGAGAGCATTATAACATCCGAATACAACAACGCTAGTTTCAGCATGCTTATTTGCTTCTTATTATAAAGATGATCGTATGCTCCTCAGCCTGCCTCGTTCATAACCCTCCCTGACCAAAGATGGATCGAAACACAACAGAATACACATATGTGTTACTGAATATGTTTGTTCGATATCATGCAATCTTTGAGGGTAGTCATTATCAATGTATATACTGTTTACCAACAGTATGTATCACCGTATATTACACGAAATGGATTGATGCTATTTGAAGCACAAGTCAAATTTTATATTCCATTATATAAAACAACTGACTGTCGATGATTATCTGAATCACGCGCAGAATGACTCATCATGGCGTTTGCGCTGCTACATTTCGGAGATATAGTATTATACCAGATTTATCGGTATTAACGTGTTGTTCATGATATGATAATCTATTCCTGTGAAACGGTCTACCCTGTAATAACATTAAAAGAATGTGTGCGCTGGTGATAATCAGTGCCAATAAAGCTCGTTAATGACATCCACAAAACAATACTGCAGCGGCATTTTCCATAGAATGGAAACTGATGGTTTGCTTGCTAGAACTGCGCTTGGACTAATGCAGGGCTAATGAACCGTTTATGCATTAGTGTGCCAGCATCTACGGCATCAGCTCTGCATAAGAAATTTCCCACCGCGGGGGATGGGCTAAGGAAAGTAACGAACCCATGTGGATATCTGTTGATTATCATTGTCCAATATATTTGTTATGCTGATACAATCCAATATAAATATATCCTTCACTTTTGCAGTAGCACAATGTGACCTAAAGCAGGAATATATCTTGCTAATGTATAATAAGTTCACGACGTACATTCAAAGCCTATCATTCTTCAAAGAGTGTCAATTGTTGTTGAAAACCATGTAAAGCACGTGGATGATAAGTGGCAGAGAGAGAGAGAGAGAGAGAGAGAGAGAGAGAGAGAGAGAGAGAGAGAGAGAGAGAGAGAGAGAGAGAGAGAGAGAGAGAGAGAGAGAGAGAGAGAGAGAGAGAGAGAGAGAAGAGAGAGAGAGAGAGAGAGAGAGAGAGAGAGAGAGAGAGAGAGAGAGAGAGAGAGAGAGAGAGAGAAAGAGAGAAAAAAGAGAGAGAGAGTGAGAAAGATAGAGCGAGCGGGAGATACTAAGTGAGAGAGAGAACGAGAGCAAGAGAGTGAGAGTGAGAAATAGAGATGAGAGTGAGAGAGATGAGAGTGAAAGATATGAGAGTGAGAGAGATAGAGAGATTAGAGTGAGAGAGATAGAGCAAGCAAGCGAGAGTGAGAGAGAGAGAGAGAGAGAGAGAGAGGGAGAGAGAGAGAGAGAGAGAGAGAGAGAGAGAAGAGAGAGGAATAGGAGAGAGAAAGGGATAGAGAGAGAGGGGGATAGAGAGAGTGCGAGAGAGAGATATGAAAAGACAGAAGAGAGAGAGAGAGGAATGATAGAGAGAGTGAGCGAGACAGGTGATAGTGAGAGGGATAGAGTCAGTGAGTGAGAGATGAGAGAGTGAGCACAGTACTGAAGGTGACTTCATTTATTTCGTTGATGACAACTGTTGAAGCACTTTAATTTCAATTTCATCTATTACAGATTCCATGATAGATTTATCTGTGTGAAGGAATTTATTCATTCCATGACACCACCTGAACGCCCCATTCACATGTATTGCCATATAACAGGGTCCGCATCGTCGCATCAGAATTCCCTCTAAATTGCATACTTTGCTAATCAATAACATTCGACCAGGGGTCTACCCCACGTCGTCATGTCCTCATCCGCATTGTCGTCGTTCCCATATTTATCGTCCATGTCGTCCGCATTTCATCTTTACACCAACTTCTGTATTGACTATACATCAAAGGTGATATACGAAGTAAATATAATCTTGACATGCAACCGCAGCATCGTCGTCCGCATATCATCCTCGTCCGTAGCGACGTTGGCCACGCAAACATTAAGCCACCACACCCGTTACAGGGCAGTGCGTCATACCAACTTGTCTGAACTTATCACAACACCACCGCCTTTCACCCCCTATGAAATGACCATCTGGCATCTCGATTTCATTGTTATATGGATTAACTATTCCCACTATTTCATTGACACCCACCTCCCAGACATGTAATCGTCCTCATGCCCCGTCATAACACGCCCGCCCGACGCGCGTGGCAGCTGGGGAGCCATTCACCTGCTCGCCCCAAACATAATTGCCCCGGTCAGTAACTTTTATGATGATCTCAGTGTGAACTATTGCGATCCGGAAATTTTGATGATCTGTCATTGTGACGATGATGTCATACCTACCATACCGCTACTACTAAGATCTACTACTACTAATAACGCTGTTCTGTCGCAGCGCGATTAATCCATGTAAGCTCCTTTGTTAAATATTAACGTTAACAACGCTCACGATAATACTTTGTTATTTTGAAAGGAACTCATTTTTCTGTAAATCGAATATTGCCAACCAAACCAAGGATAAAAAGCCTCTTTCTTGATCAGTCCGCTAATACCACAGTGCGTATTCGCATTGTTTGAGTGCTGGTGGTGGGAAAAGATGCGCTGTGTTATTGGGGACCCCCATGCATCATTAACGAGCAAACTTGATTGACTTCTTGTGTAGGTCTTCAAAACGAAGTTGTCGGCAGGAAATTGCCCGTCACTCACAATAATGAAATATGTCAGTCTCGGCAAACAACTCGGAGCCTATGTAAAGAAATCCAATGAGACATCGTTGTGGTCGGAGTGTGTCTGCTGAAGTCTCTATAGGGAGAGTGTACATACCAAGGTTTGACATGGTTACACTCTTTGTCACCTAAAATTAGAATATGCAACATAGACAATGTGAATCGTCTTCGTCTGAAACTATATACATTTACATCGACTTGGCTAATCATGTCTACTTAGGTTCATATTACATATATTGTATGAAGGTGTGCAATATGACCCAGCTCTGACGGATAGTGATATGTAAAATAAATGATAAGATGTATGAGTGTAAACGATGCCACAATAGTTATATTGCTTATTATAGGGGGGTCCCTGTATCATTCACTTTCTACAAATACGCCTGTTTTCAGAAATTGACTTACATATATGTTAGTTAAATGCATATTCTGATCCTGTTTTTGGTGTTGCCCAGCTGATTATACGCCAGACGGCAATTCTCTCTTATACAGTATTAGCTCTCAAACTCCGCCCATTTAGCCGTATCTGATATTTACCATGAACTATCGATTGAACACGATTTATGTATATAAATGCCAACGTTGTAGAAAATCCAAAAATGAAGCCTTTTCTGTAGTATTTCGATGATTCGAATAAGTGTCATCAAAACAAGCATTGTGACGAATGAACAATGCATAGCACTTAGCATTTATATGATACAGCTGCCACCACTGATGATAACCATAGCAACGATGCCCAATTGCAGTACCCAGACATCGCAGGTTACAGTTTCTACATCACAATGACAATACCCAGACATCGCATGTTACAGTTTCTACATCACAATTACAATACCCAGACATCGCAGGTTACAGTTTCTACATCACAATTACAATACCCAGACATCGCAGGTTACATTTTCTATATCACAATTACAATACCCATACAACATAGGTTACAGTTTCTACATCACAATGATAATACCCAGACATCGCAGGTTACAGTTTCTACATCACAATTACAATACCCAGACATCGCATGTTACAGTTTCTACATCACAATCAAAATACCCATACATCGCAGGTTACAGTTTCTACATCACAATTACAATACCCAGACATCGCATGTTACAGTTTCTACATCACAATCAAAATACCCATACATCGCAGGTTACAGTTTCTACATCACAATTACAATACCCAGACATCGCAGGTTACAGTTTCTACATTACAATTACAATACCCAGACATCGCAGGTTACATTTTCTTCGACATCTCCCGTGCCTTTGGTTCGTACATGTTTGACCGACAGATGACAGTGGTACCTGCAGACGAGCAGCTTCAGATGGCTCTAGGTGATTGCTGTCAAGCAAGTCCTAATTACTTTGGGAAGACAGTTTGAAATTCACTTGAAGTTATGTTGAAACAATACTGTTCAAGAAATTAATACCAGCTGCCAAGTACTATGAACTCAGAGAAACAATTATTGATACTATAAACATCGCCAACCTTCTTATATGTACATGCTTTTTACGGATGAAGCATTCTTTTGCACGTGACGACCCATCTGAGCTCACCGGTGCACTCTTCGCTCCATCTTTCTCACGATTCTCCGACATTGTTATTACCTTAATCGAATATTGCATTTCCATATAATAGGCTGCACAAAATCCTCGTTGAATGACATCTGTGGTGGATTTGTCCTGTGTTAAAACCTCTAAGCAGTATGCTACCGTGATATTAAACGTGTGTATCATATCTCTATGCTGCTCAATGAACCTGCCCATACGTCGCGTACCTGCCACGAGGAGTAGCACAATGCAAACGCCCATCCTACCCACCACACCCAATGCTGAACAGTTGACTTCATTACGACGCCAAGGCCGGTGATGTTAATGCGTCGCTGTGTTGACTAGGCACGTCTATATTCAATTGGATACATCAGGTTGTTACGGTCAAGTCATCAGAATGTGTATATATGATAGATCACACCTATCACTTCATTAGATTTGACCCTAATTAGCCCTTGAATGGTGACACATCCAGGCCACTCAGATCCATTGATGACTTTAGTTTACCAATCGGCTTTTTTCCTACGAAGAACGTATTCTTAGAAAAGCCAAGTTTCTTTAGCGCGTGATTTGTAGTCCGCTGCTTTATGAAATTTAACACGAACAGAAGGAGATGTTATAGGGATTTTCTATCACCGCTGCGTGTATGTTCATTTTACGCGATATCTTATGTATTCAAGATCCACTGACTGGCATGTCGTCTCGCAATGTTCCTGGATTCTTAGTGTTTCCACCACATTCAGTGTTGATCATATAAACTATACAGAATGAAATATCAATGCAGGTGGTGTGTATTGCTGGCACGTGTTTTCACGAGACTTGATATAGAACTCGCACCATTGTATCGCAATTTAATATGAATGTGCGCGGAACAATCACATTTAAGCATAAAGGCATAATAACATTACTGCGTAAATTTTGTTTGGGGGTTTGTATTAGATTTAACTGCCGAATTGATCTCAAATATCGGTCTTTATATAGTTTTCAGATAAACTACACAAGCAAATGTCTAACAATTCCAACTGCAGCTGGTGTAGCACATGCTGCTAGGTTAAACAGTAGATTCTTACAAAAAATAGTTTTCCGTATGTTATTGTTTGGCACGCAACATACCGTGTCCGCATTGTATACCTAGTGAAAGGAAGACGGCGCCCCATGAGTAGGTATTGTCATGATATTGTTTTACACCTATTTGACTATTTTGAATGGGTACGTTTTACATCAATCAATGCGATTCTATACATTTTAATCGACTTAGCCGTAATTTCCTCCTCCATGTGATTATATTTGAATTACGCCGGTTCTTATCATGTTTTTTAACATTAATAGCTGAACTACAGCAGAGGAAGCTTTCCATGTGCAGAATATTCCACAAGATGCCCCAACGACGCGGAGTTTGCTATTGATTCAGCGACTACGGGATCATGATGCAGATTCTTCCGGCGACAAGACTTATGCAAAGTCCGTCTATCCGATTACATATCCGCCTATATGTGCTGCTTCTTGAGGCTGATGGAATCGGTGCGCTACATATCATGTTGACTTGAATGCGGAATAGAAGACGCCTGGGTCCATGCATCATTGTACAACTGAGTACATATGGTATCGTATTTCAGTATACCAGTAGAACGACAGCAAATGGTCTATACAAAATTTGCATTGTATCAGAAACAATTCCGAGGAATAATTGAAGTTCCTAAAATGGTTATTTTGGGCATGACTGAGGTCAATGGAACGGCATGAAGCGGAAGCATCGTACAGCATCCGAATTGTGATGTTAATGGAGCCATAGATTACTCCAAACGATTCGCCTTGACCAGGTGGCTCATCGGAATCACGTTGGACGTCTACCAAACGTCCAATCATCTCAATTATTCTCATCTACGCCTAAGTAAGATAAACGATTACCATTAGTTTAGTTTAGTCATTTCACTGTGGTATTACTGCCCTGCATGACATATAAATGGCTCTATCGAACCCACAAAGTCCTTTGTGATTATTGCTTATTTGTTTCAACATGACTGTGAATGCTTATAGGTCAAATTAATCATCAGTTTGAGTAGCGTAAGGCACTCGATTGACCGTACAAGGATTAAGTCTCAAAAGGCATATGCATAGAATATAGAATACACAACTTAGCAAATGCAGCGAGGTATTGGCGTTTAACGGCACCTTTCACATTGAATATATAGCGATGGTGAGTGATGAGTATGATTGTGATGGTGAAACACACGCCTTGAAAAGCAGTGATCTACTTCCCCAAAATCTCCTGTTCACATCACGTTGTAACCAATCAGGCGACGTAATGTGTGGCATTTCCGTGTATGGTAGGCGTTACAGTACTAATAATACATCTAACAGAGGCCCACATTTAGATGCAGGCGGCATGATACTTGAAAAAGTTCTGATATGATTACCTCTAAAAAACCCAATGCGTAGGTAAATGTATCACACCTGACTATTGCACAGTGCAGGGAATAATGATATGATGTAACTGATGTATCAGGTGTGATGTTCGGCATCCGGCAATTACGCACATAGGTGGTAACAGGATAGGAAAACAACATAAACCATTGCAGTGGACGTAATGTAATGTGATGTAATGGCTGTGACCATTTGATGTTCATTACATACTGACGTCATACTGACGTCATACTGATTCAACCAATCAGAATCAAGTGTTCATGAAGGTGGGTATAGCAGTCGGCAGCGGAGGAAATGATACAGGATGTAAGTGTCAGCCTTAAGCTTAGGGATATTTTTAGGAAGCTAATTAATTAGAAATTTTATACCGTCAACGGATACCGTTTTACAACCAATGCAGCTTTGTTCTCATATCGCAACTTACCTTTACTCCCTGCGGACTACTCTCAGATATATTGCACTGGATGGATTTGCGATGGATTACCAAAACGCAATGAGGTATATGGTTTCCTTATATAGCCGCAAAGCCGTGAAGGGAAGACATTTTGTAACCACACATAATATGATTTGTAAGGTAACATCACCACGTGTTTAGATATCTCTGGCTGCACAGTGTCTACTAGTCGTAATTGACGTGGAGGAGAATGCGAGCTAACTTCACTTTTTTCACCCCAGTATGTGAAGGTGGAATACATTATTGTCGCCAGTATGACACAGAGCATTGTAGCAGTTAATGATACTGAAAGAAGTCGCACCACTACCACTACAGTTTTTCGGATTCCAAACAAAATACCTCTATCCGGGTTCCTGAGCTGTATCCCACTTACCCAAGTTAGCTCAACTCAATACTCATTTCCGCGATATTTTGCAATTTCCTTTATATTGTACTGATGAGTGAAATGACATAAAAACTGCATTTCAGGATTGGGTGTAGTGAGGTGATGTCGAAGCGTTAGGGGTATGGTAAGGTAACAACAGGGTTCAGTAGCCCACGTACGTGTATGTCGCATATGACCTCCGATAAAGAAATTGAAATTACAATTGACCTCTGATTTATTATTTTGTGGGAATATTTACAAAACGACCTATGATATCTAATTCCCAGGTGTCACAAGGGGCCTGAATAATGTCGTGTTCCGGTTTCACCGAGGATATCCGTTTTAATGAGAGTATGCTTAACCATGTCCGAGTATTGACAAGGGGTGAATTACGAGTTGGATTATCTCCTTAATGAGGTATTTATGGATTGAACAGGTATTGGCATGCGGATGATTAGTTCCTTCCTCCTATATTTGCTGGAGCTGTTTGGCCACTCCAGATACAAGGGCTAGGTTTCGAGTTCATTAGCGATGTTTTCATCCCACTCCTTTCGCCATTCAGACTTGTATGCGTATAAGAGAGACCTAAGTGACATATGGAGGGCATGTTCGATATCAAGATTTTAGATGCTGTTCCTTGTAAATGCACAAACATACTGTGAAGGGTCAAATCTGATTAAGTGATCTAATATACACATACGGATTAAGATGAATTGTCAGTAACAACCTGATGTATCCAATTGAATATAGACGTGCCTAGTTAACACAGCGACGCATTAACATCACCGGCCTTGGCGCCGTAATGAAGTCAACTGTTTTCCAGCATTGGGTGTGGTGGGTAGGATGGGCGCTTCTTGTGTACATCTGCTACTCCTCGTGGCAGTATAGAGATATGATACGCACGTTTAATATCACGGTAGCACACTGCCTAGAGGTTATATACACATGACAAATCCGCCACAGCTGTTATTCAACGTGACTATTGGCTTCATGATTAAGCACGTCATGCAATACAAACCGCGACCCCCCACTACCTTTCTTACACTGAATTTACCACTTAGTTGATGAAACCTATTAGTTAGAAAAGAAACATTCGATTAAGGTTATAACAATTATGGAAAACGGCTTGGCATGTATTGTGAGAGAGATGGAGCGACTAGTGCATCGGTGAGCTCACCTAGGTCGTCACGTTCGATAGATTGCTTCATCCGTAAAACGCATACAGAATGATACATCTCAGCGAGTAAACGCACCTTGTGCTACATTGAAAGTTTTTCCCGTTAGGATTTCCCAGTTGTCAGACATAACCCTTTGCCAATCTTTCACACTAGGTATAAATCAGGAGTCATCAAACAATTAAACCTATCATGTTTACCACACCTCATATGTGGTTGAAGCAGACAAGTTCTGCAATCGCAGAAATAACGCCCATTTTCAACAAATCATGTCACATGACCAGAACCACGGAGCTCAAGTTAAAACCATACGTTTACAGAATGAAGCAGGAATGTATAATCATCAAACAACCGATCAGGACGAGTTTACAAATATGCCTGTATTGAGTACGAATTGTACGGTTGTACACCTGATATATAAATGCACAGAGAACACATGGATGCACCTGGCTTCTAATAAATAAGCCCATTTGTCAACTCTATATGTCTTGTCTCTCACAGCAAACTAGCTGCAAGGTTTTTGATTACTCTCTCAAACTTATTCATTTATTTTATTACTATATGACCACCCAACTTATATACTAATTTAAGATGCATATGATTAAATTCTTTTTTTTTGCTACATTGTGGTATGCATATGATTAAATGTTTTTTTGGTGGGTGATCATGTGTTATTTAAGCGATTGATATGCAGGCTTAGCTTTTATTTCCGTAGTTTAGCAGATGCAGTGTCTGTAATCATAGCGTTTGTTTATGTCATAATGTTTGGCGGTCTCTCGGTCTTATCTTGTACATGCGATATGTTGCTTATCGGCTTGCCGCCCTGCTAGGATGTCACATGACTTCTAATTACTGCAGTTGCCGATAGGGGCGATCATCACTTCCTTTCTCCTTGTGACTGTCGCCATCTTAGCTCGCACGATTTTTTATTCCCTAGCCCCACCCATCCAATGTTTTAATTCTTGTTGTAGTATTTTTTAATGTAATACCTTTTTCTTGTAGTGGTGGTTGTCTTCTCCCCCACCTTTGCTGTGTGCGATGTATGTTGTTCACCTTATTATATATATATGCACCTGGCTTCTAATAAATAAGCCCATTTGTCAACTCTATATGTCTTATCTCTCACAGCAAACTAGCTGCAAGGTTTTTGATTTCTCTCTCAAACTTATATTTTATTACTATATGACCACCCAACATAAATATATATATATATATATATATATATATATATATATATATATATATATATATATATATATATATATATATATATATATATATATATATATATATATATATATTTATATATCTATATCCATATATATGTATATATATTTTTATATGCATATATATATATATATATATATATATATATATATATATATATATATATATATATATATATATATATATATATGTGTGTGTGTGTGTATGCATGTATGTATATATACATATATATACAGATATATATGTATATTTTATAGAGAACGTCTGTTCTTTGCTACAAGGTACCGCATCTTCGTAATCATGACTGCATATAGCATTATATTGCATTGCCCATTAGCAGCCGCCCCCTTTTGTATAGCAGCACAAAGGGAGTGGCTGAATCCTGCAAATATGATCGGGATCTATTACCTTTTTAGTAACATGCAGGCTTTGTGATTGTGGGTTGATATCACCCAGCACTCAAGCTTCATAACGTTTTCCCCATAGATCTAGCTCTTTAGCTGTGTTTGATTGCTGCTGCTGATAGGTTGTTGGTGTTAGTAGTGTTTTTGTACAGGTTGTGCTGTGATAACCACATTCACGAATGAGAGAGCTACGTTGATCTTACCTGCGCACCTTTCTCCTGAAGTGACTCTACAATCAGGAGATGCCATGAACTGTCACTTCTCAGTGTCTTATCCAGTCAAGCGCCATATATAGAAGTCGTTTTGTGTTTTTTTAATCCCGACCATGGTATTTATTCTAGGTTATGTTGGTAATTTTCCCTTTCCTGTGAAATGACAAATTTAATAATGAGGACAATTTGAAGAAATTGACATTTTTTTAAAGTAGGGAGTGTGTATTCATGGCAAGGTAGTTAAATAGCGGAAAGGCTTGGTAACCCGGCGAACCCTTATCACGCGTTATCTTCGGTGTAGTGACAATATTAATTAAACCCCGTCGGTACCGAATGCTGGTTAACTCTAGCTGAAGAGCTGTGATCAGTCGGTATCTTTAGCTCACTCACTTAAACCAATAAGTCTCACCATATTCAGCCTTATCCACCTCTCTGCCCACCCCGCCAACACCTTCCAAATCCATCAAGTTTGGTTTTCCGAACGAGCTCGTCTTTTCAGATCAGCACAAGTCAATGTAGTAAGCGTCGTTAGGGGTTAGAGATCGGGTTGATCAGTCCTAAAGAAGAAGCAGTGCTGCTTAATTGGCTGCTATCAGCTAACGGATAGAAATGAACTTTAGGTTCTAGCGCGCCCCAGATAGATTATATTAACAAGAAAATGTCACTCATTCCCTAAGAGTATTCCGTGAACGTAGCCCAAGATAGAGAAGTTGTAGTCGATATTGCCTGATAAATAGAGCCACGTATTCGACAACTGTTTCTTTGTCACATACAAGTGTACTCACCATTGAATAAGGTGATCACATTACAACAATTAAACAGTTCATCTTGTCTTCAATTTGCTTCCGCATGTTTTTTGATTTAGTTAAGGATGGCAATTGGTTTGTCACTCACAGTAACGATTAAATATGGCTAGGAAAGACTTGGTCAATCTATTTTACAAAGTTAAAATGGTAAATTAGTTAATTTCGACTGAGATTGCTTTGTTTAGGCAATATCGACTACAGGTATAAATCAATGTACAGCACGGACGGCGCCCCTTTTCTTCGCCCAGTTCACATAATCCCATCGGCAACACCGGGATGAACGCAAAGCCAATGCGCTACACCAAGAAAAACAGCAGTAAGGTAATTATCCCCAGGTGCAATAACCTAATTACTCCATGCACATTCCTAATATATTATAGCAAACAAAGGAGGAAATGATGGAAATGGCCTCATGCGCTCACTCTGCAATGCGCTTGTATCCCCTCCGCTTTCTACAATATGACGTTCCATGTTATTGCGCAGACACACTTCTCCTGCAGGTTTTTCTTTGTGGAAAGACATGAGAGTCAGTGGTCTTTGAAGGCAATGATTATTAAAATAAGCATGCAATAAGAACGCGACAGAGTGCAGAAATATATGTAAGTTTCGTAATATAAGTTATTATGCAGCTACCAACTACATAATTTTACCTTGTCCACTTCAACATATGTGAAATTGTATAAGATATATCATGCCCCGAACAATTTACCAACAAGAACGTTTGTGTTTCCACGCTTTCGCCAGATTTGTAACGTTACTATAGCTTTAGATACAGGCGTTGTAGACCAGGAAGCCTCTTACACATACAGCCATAAAGGATCGACTGCTTCTTTGTCAAACTCGCAAGCACACAGAACCACCACTAGGTACGTTCCTTGTCATTTAGTCAGCATGATATTTATGCAACTACTTATCATGAAACAGCTTACATATTGGTTCTTTGATATAACATGACTTTCCAAATGTGACAGATATGGAATGACTTAATGTTCGCATGTACATCCCATTTACATGACAGATATGCGTAAATACACCCGGGCCGCCGGTAAAACACTCATTTGACTATTACCCTCAACATCAGCGATTGTCATTGCTAACGCGAATAAGGGGGTGGGGTGATTTGCTTTTTCTGTATAATGTATTTTAATTGCGTGGAGCAAATGCTGTGATTTGCCTGTGCATATTTAGTGTGTAAGCCTATAATTCATCTGCACCAAAAAGTAAAATACCTCAATGAGGTGAAAAAAACCAGCCCTAACTTGAGTGTGATGCATCATTGAGATTGAATGTCGCTTTTGACATAAAAGGCCATGTGGGGAAAGTGGGATGGATGGTGTATCTGAATTGTCCCAATTTAGAGAGAAGAACATCCGACGTACATCGCTGTCGCTGATCCACGGCTATGCAATTTCGTAGTTATGGCATTGAATTCACGATACAGCATTGAGCTTGATTAAAGACGCCAAATGTTTGTTCAAGGTGAATGAATTACCGAGAATTAACGTGCTCATCACAAGCTTTGCCTGCCATTGTCTTCCGCTGGTTGCCTATGCAGATGAAGATGGTGATGTTTGTGATCCACGGCTATCCATCGAATGTTTTAAATATAGCTTACTCACTCTTAATTATTGATTAGGGTGAAATATGTGCAAGCTACATATTTGAATGATTACAATATTCTTTCATGATACCTTGTCATCCATAATACTCCAGCTCATGTTGTCTCTGAATGTTGCCGTATATTGGCGAATGTAGGAGTTGGAATAGAGCGTGACACAAATGAAACGGTCTTAATGGCGCCTAAAGGTGTGACGTATATCACATTATATGACCCTCAGATGGTGGCGATGCATATATATCGTGAAGAAACTCTGCTGTGCTGGCATGAAGCTATTAATTGAGTACCTTTTGCATCGCGCTGTTCGCATTGCGAACCGACCAGTTACTGCAACAGAATTGTTGGCTGCATCAGCATGTGTGTTAATGCTCATGTCGCTTGATGTAGCCCCTGCAGACAAAGTGGATAATCGCGATCTAGTTTTCCCTTGGTTACCTTGGTTACAATAGACTGCATGTGTTGACCTGCATTGATGTTAGGTCTGGTACGCTTTATCATAGAAATAGCAACATGCAATAATTTCTGCATCTTGACTTAATCGGTGAGCCGCCAGGTAAGTCACGAGCTTGATGGGCTGTTGATGTACGTCACAGAGAGGACGTCTTTCTCTCCGACTCCAATTAATGATTAGGATCTACAGCGAATCTGGAAGGTCCGTGTTCGCTCTGCTCTCAGGGCACGGCTTTCATTGTGGTGCGCTGCTCTCAGGGCACGGCTTCCATTACAGCGCGCTGCTCTTAGGGCATGGCTTACATTGCGGCACGCTGCTCTTAGGGCGCGGCTTCCATTGCGTTGCACTTCTCTCAGGGCGCGGCTTCCATTGCGTTGCACTTCTCTCAGGGCACGGCTTTCATTGCGTTGCACTTCTCTCAGGGCACGGCTTTCATTGCGGCGCTCTGCTCTCAGGGCATGGCTTACATTGCGTTGCACTTCTCTCAGGGCACGGCTTCTATTGTGTTGCACTTCTCTCATGGCACGGCTTTCATTGCATTGCACTTTTCTCAGGGCACGGCTTCCATTGCAGTCAAATTAAGCGCTTTAAAAATTCAGAATACGTTCATTGCAGGAAAAAGGTAAATAGTCAAGCCATAGTCAACAACCCATTTTGAAGACGAACACAGGCATGTGTAAATCTGGAAATACCTACAAATTTGGTTGGTAATATTATGGTTAATAACAGCCGGAGTTTGATTAAAAGTCAAAATTTACGGTTAGTAAGTCATAGTTGCGAATTAATGACCAACTTCACCATGGCAATTGCGTAAATAAATTGTTATTTACTTTCATGGTTTTTATTCGTGGGATCACCAAGTCAAATTCTCATCACATAATACATTGTTTTTGTCATCGATCAATGTGAGAAAGTCAGCTATTGCTTCAATGAGCTCCTACTTAAAATCATTCAAGCAAAGGGTACTTGGCATTCATCTTGTCCCAGAACGCCATTCGTTTGGCCATCATGTGACTTCCGGTGGATATCTCCGCATCCAGGATGATATGCTCCTGGCTCTCTTTGTTGTACTTGGGCCATGGCGCCAGTCCCTCTCCATTGGGGTCCCTACGATAGATGAATATCTTATTGCAATAACTCCCACCAACATAAACTAACAATCAGCATGATTGAACGTAACATCAAAACACTCGCATTCTCACTGCTGCACATATAGTTTTACGTTTTATCTTGTCACTTAGACAATTCTTTACACATAGCCTGACACTGAAAAAGCCAACTGCAAAAGTTTCTTGCTCGCTATCCAACCACTTTATTTGACCGTGAATTAGATTACACCTATCACCTCAGCAGCAGAACAAGCTCGAGTACTCGTTACAAAGCTGATTTCTCAAACTTAACGGGACATAAATCGCTAATTGGTACTAAGTATACAGCACTGGGCGTACCATAGCTCTCTGTTCGAATTAAACAAAGTCAACCCCAAATAATCTCTGTACAATTTGCCGATCTTCAACTAACCCGGTTTTCGCGAAGTTGGTCCAGTATCCAATAAGTGTACGACTGACACTCAGACACGTTTCGTCTCCTGCTAACTTTTCAAATTCCTCTATCTGCTCAGACATGTCAAAGAGACGCCAGCCAAACACAGCCGGAAGTTCACCTGCGTGATCGCATAGTACCCATTGTGGGTAAGTGTGTGACGGGTCGCGGTACTGGTACCAGTACAAGTACGTGTTGCCTTCAGTATCTGAACAGTATAACATCGGTGATAGAGAGCCAGTATTTCACCCAGACATTGAGAACGATTCATTTGTTATAAATATTTGCCGAGTCAATTGCAGATAAACGCTTGTTATAAAATGAATCTCCTAATGATAACTGAGTCAGTGTATGATATGAACTCACTGGTCTGAGCTTGAGCAGTCTTCACAGACCCATAAACAAACACGAAATCGGTACACCACTCAACGTAAGCTTTCGCCATTTCGTCTTCCATCATACCTTCATCAAAATACTCTTCCATCATGTCGGTCAACGCGGCTTCACCTTTGGCGCCATATGACGGCAGGACGAAGAGGGACATGGTATTTTTCACGGTGCCTATGTCTGGAAATTGGAAATTGGAAAACAGAAGACCAAACAACGCCCCCTCGTGGCTATTGCATCCGATCAGAGTATCTACATCCGGGTTGACGTCGTTACCATCACATAATACGTCTTTCGCGTGGAAAGTCACGTTGTCAATCACGGGAACGTATCCTGGCATTGGACTAAGCGATTTAAGCAAGTCTTCCCGAGTGGCTTGTCGCAGAAATTCCACGATTTCCTCGCTATTTTCAGACGCACAGCCTGATGTAACAATAATCACATTTCATTGATATTGTCTAGAGTGCAACAATTGTCAAAACAAGAGGGAATGGTCAAACACGAATTTTAGCCTTCATTTTATCTAAAATATAATGGCTTGCATTCACCATATTCTATTAAATACTATACGTGATTCAGATAAGCTTGCTTCAATGAGGCAGCCTACCTACCCAATTTGTCCAGCAGTGGTTTCATCACTTGAACCACACTTCGGGGCTGTGCAATCCAGCCTGGAGACCTTATGGTACCACTCTGACAGATGGCGCGACGGAAAAGCCCTTTTGCCAAAGGTGATACCAGCAACGCCGACACGCTCATGCCGCCTTCACACGCGCAGGTGCAAGCATTATTCTTACAGCAATACCTTGGTACAGTAGTATTACTTCACTTTGAAAAAGTAAAAACTTTAATATCTACCAGTTCCATCACTAGGCGATGTCACATAGTTATCCTATGCAGCTTAACTTTATCGACAACCACACAGTATGAGTTATCATTTAGTGGCGGAGAACTTACTCACCAGCACTTTCACCAAATATTGTAACGTTATCTGGGTCACCGCCAAATGCCCGGATGTTGTTTTGGACCCATCGCAGAGCCTCGATTTGGTCAAGGATTCCATAGTTTCCAGGGGCAACATCATCGCCTGTTGTCATGAAGCCTGACACCAAATGACGTAATGGTTACCGAAGCAGTTGGGATGATCAGGATCAAACTCAATGAAATCAAAAATTCGGGGATCGAAGAGTTACCGAACACATTGATTCTGTAATTCAAGGATACAAGAAGCACATCTCCTAGACAAACAAGGCCAGTGCCGTAAAAGGTATCACTGAATCCTGCAACATGTTTACACATCCTATTGTGATCCCGCACATCATGAAATCAACCAAACTATATGATCAGCTAGACTCAA
>CM067356.1:18964896-18980025 GCA_034190875.2 Urechis unicinctus
TAATATTTGTCAAGAGGTTTACCTCAAGTGTTTGTTGTTGCCATCGTCGTTCTCATAGAATGGCTCGTTGTACTAAACTACGGAGTAAAAATGACAAGGAAGTATCTAGAACGATGGAGGGTACGGTGATGTATTCCATGTGAACTTAGTCTAGGTTATCAGTCGATTTCAATATGAATGAGATCATATCATCTTTCATCCGTCGGTTGCGAGACTGTTGCCTTAATTGCAGAGTATCTTCATTTAATAGAGGGCTAGGCAATGCCGCTTAACTGCATCTAATACAATGAACCTCGAGGGAGTTGGGGCACGAGAAAACGCACTTGCTGACTAATTAAACATAGACAGATTAATATTTTATGTCGCCAACGCTTGTTTAACTTGCTGACTTGGGATCTTCCTCTTTGACATGGCAAACATCGACTCGGTGAAGGAAATTGGGATAAATCCATTTACTTAGGTGCGATAACAGTCGCGAATGAGATTTAACATAGTTTAAGTCTGGGGAAGCTATAGTTATAGTCAAAACGAAGAGATTTTGCGTGGGTCAAAATCTAATTCATTTCACAATTGCGAAACATAGGGTTGGACTCTCACATCGTTTTCTACACAGCTTCATAAAAATCGTCTATTAATTCCAGGATGGAATGCTGGTACTGTATGTCAGCCGTACATACATGCAGCAGTCCTCGGGCTGGTCGGCTTCATAACGGATCGGTTGTGAATGTAAGACCCTCATCATAACGAAGCTCTGCATATCATAATGTTTCACAACTAAACACACTTACGAAATAGCTTAAGTTATTCACACAACCTTTCTGTGATCATGTCCCACTCATGGACACTATTTCAGGAAGGACACACTCGTCCCTGGGCTAACTCTCAATAATTAAGATGCCATATGATACTCTTCGGAGAAGGTCAATCTTCCGTCCATCATAAGGCTTATTTCGGCTGGATAAACTCATTGGCATATTCACCGCAATTGTTTCAGCACAGTACCAGCGTTGCAATTCGTGTGTCATAGATGCTATGGGCGTGGAATAGTAGAAAACGATTTCCGTGTTACGTCATGGCATAAGGGACCAGAACAGGTGGCATGAAGTAACTGAGATGCTGTATGACCAAAGAGTTTATAGCATCGCTAAGAGCGCTAACTCGAGCCTTCCGCCCGAGGAAATACGTGAAGACACCACATGTTAGCCAAAGCGTTATTGTCATAGCGTCTTGTTATATCGTCTCTTAAAACCACGTGGAATTCTCTTTTTTTTATTTGGAGCTGTATTCGACTCGACCAATCAGATGACTGCATATATTTAACAGCCGCCGAGCCCCGAGACACTGTATCAACAGTCCCATGTGCTTTTGTTGATTTCAGGGTATCGTCGCCTGATGTCGGGTGTGTCTTTCGTGTAATTTCATAATCGTCACGCAGCTGAGCGTAGCTATGAACTCTTCGCTCGAGACTTTCACATCCCCCTGACATGCCAAAAATGTTAATGTCGACCCCAGGCCAATTAACTTGCTTCAGACTGTTATTGACAATCTAAAGCTACCATCCACAGTGCGGACATGAACGATCGAGGTTCGTAAACTGACGGACGCTGTTAGAGGCGAACTGTTTTAGATAGGTGTACCCCAGTCCGGGTAATTTATCAAGTTGACATTTATCAAACAGTGCAGTTGCTATTTTCGCTATTCATAAGCCTATTGTGCGACGTGTTTTGGCAGCATGCAAACGATATTTTCCCCGCTGTCATCAATCGCAGTGACGTCTGCACAATATTTCCATGTGCTTTTGTTTGTGTCACAGTAGCGCCACCTTACGATTGCAATGTATTATAATTAGGGAAGCGATCACCGCAGAACCACTCGAAGTGAGCCCTCTTAGCGTAGCTATAACCTCTTTGATGACATCAAGAAAGTGAATAAACTTTATGATGATTATAATTTATAGGGACGCGTGGTCATAAGGTGAGGTAAGGGCAAGTCGCAAACCAGCTGATTGACTGAACCAAGTCATTCCAGCCTCTCGTCTAGGTGAAATCTGGGCCCAAGTGGTGTGTAAAGATAAAGCCCTCGTAAGAACCTCTCCACTCAACCACCTGGATCCCATTGTCCAGCGACTCGAGTCGCAACCCACGGCCAACAGGTTGCCCCCTATTAATCGCTTCTCACGACATGCAGCAGGATACAGTGGACCTATTCTAACCCCGGACTTACAGGGGGAGTGGGGGGGGGGGGTGATGTGGTCATAAAGAATTTAGTTATGATTGTTATGATGTCCATAGAATAAATAGGTGGAATAACGGGTTTTATTTTCATATAGACGAAATGGCGGACGTTGATATGAAGCTACAACGGTGCAAAATTATTGCTTGCAAGCCCACTACTGAAATTGTACTTGGAACATGGCCTGGGGATCTCAAAAATATACCACACACTGGAGTATGAACCCTTAGCGTGTTTCAAACAATTCGCCGAGAACGTATCAGAAGCCAGGTATGTACTAATGCACAACATATATGTGTGATTATATGTTAAGCTCTTTTAAGCGATGTATCTTAATTATGTTCTTGTATGTGTGTAGACGTGATGGTGATGTTGACCCGAGTCACACCATTATAGCCGCACCTATTAAGCTTTTCAGTAATTCGGCATATGGTAAATATATTAAACTGTATCATTTTAAAATATTTTAAATTCATTATTTGAAAAAATTGCCCACTAGCGCACGTGTGTTTGTATGCGTTTACAGGTAAATGCGTCACAAATAATACTAAACACCTTGACGTCAGATACGTCGACCACCGAGAGGGTCGAAAATTGATCAACGACAAAAGATTCAGAGCCATGAACGAATAAACCCCCAACCTGATTGAAATCAACATTCATTCATCTCAACTTACTCCAACAAATAGGCTATTTTGTTAATCAATAAGCAAAATTAATAATGCTTGAATTTCACTCTGATTTCAATGATGAGTATGTCGTGAGATCGGATTTTGTATGTGCATAGATGGACTTCACTGATACGTAATGACCATAATACTGAAAATATTCGCCTCTTTCATTGCGATCAAGTGAGTGAGTGAGAAGGGGTTTAATGGCACCCCAACTCTTATATTTAATATGGCGCCTCGAAAGGTAAGTAGATAAGTTTGACCTGAATAAGCAGCCGCCTTCTAGGATAAATTAGACGGAAAGCACTTGGATCGCGATAAAAAGATAAAAAGCGAACGGTAATCTTAGGGCAAGTCCCCACAAGCCTCTCGTCTAGATGAAATCAGGGCCAATGTGGTATGTTGTAGATATGGCCCTCGCAAGGGCCTCTCTGCTCAACACCTGGATCCTATTGTCCATCGACACTAGTGTGTTATATTGTGCCTACTAAGGTGGGGAAAATACGAATACGAAAGGATAAGAAGAAATCAAGGATTAAAACAAACTAAAATTAAACCCATTAGTATTAATTGAATCATATGAATATAATGAGAACTGTATGATCTAAAATATATAATATAGTCCAATTTCTCTGATGAAGCCAAAAATCTGAGATGGATTCATCCTTTCAAACCATTCTGAA
Source organism: Urechis unicinctus (assembly GCA_034190875.2). Taxonomy (NCBI): domain Eukaryota; kingdom Metazoa; phylum Annelida; class Polychaeta; order Xenopneusta; family Urechidae; genus Urechis; species Urechis unicinctus. The sequence continues at coordinate 18,968,483 of CM067356.1, forward strand.
GGCGTTTGCACCCGGTAGAAGCGATTTCTGATAAGAATCAGATCAGCACATTCAATAAGAATGTGATTGACGTTGTATGTGTATTGGCAAGGAATGCATTCAGGGATGGGTTAATCCCTTAGTAGAACAGCATGAGTTTTATAAGTAAGGTAAGTATAGGTTTTAACGGCACACCAACACTAGTGTGTTATATTGTTCCTACTAAGGTGAGGAAAATGCGAATACGAAAGGATAAGTAGAAATCAAGGATTGAAACAAACTGAAATTAAACACATTAGTATTAATTGAATTATATGAAATTAACGAAAATTGTATGATCTAATATCTACAATATAGTCCAATTTCTTTGATGAAGGCAATAATCTGAAAGGGTTTGGACCCGAAAGAAGCGATTTCTGATAAGATTCTGATAAGAGTTGTATAGGTGTGTCCTATACAATCACGCAAGAATAACTTCCCCTCTTCGGCTCTCTCTGCAGCTGTATGGCCACTCCACAAATAGGGGTTGAATTTCGTGAAGTTTGTTGGGTTAAGAGTCATCCCACTGTTCTTGCCATTTCTTGCTAAAACTTTTACAATCTGTGGTTAAAATTTGTAAACTCACATTCTTGTTGAGCGCTTCCTTGGCTGCTCTGTCTGCCCTCTAATTGCCAGGTATACCGACATGGCTCGGAGCCCATACAAACAAAATGTCCTTGCCACACGATATGTTAAGTGTGAATACAAAAGTACAATATTTAAAATAAAATTACAACGGAAATTGCTCCCTGTGATCGCCTAAATGACAGACAAAATGCCATCCTTTCATTCGGCTTACTTGTATAGAAATGCGTTTATTTGGGATAGAATGTCACGTCATATGCTGGATGGTTTGGGGTTGTTTTCAGCTTCAATGCGTATTGGATTGCAAGCTGTTCCGCAACGTGCAGACTGGTTATTTGCGATGTCCTAAAAGCTCCGGGACATAATCTCAGAGCTTGATTTTGTACGGTTTCAAGTCTCTTTAAATATGACGGCCTCGCAGAACAATAAATAATGGCATCATAATCAAGTTTGGACCGAACGAGAGAGCAATAAAGTCTCAAGAGGACTTTCCTGTCAGCTCCCCAATCCATGCTGGACACCACTGTTAGGAGATTCAATGTCTTGCAACATGTTTGCCTGAGGTATGCTATGTGCGCTTTAAAATTAAGTTTGCGGTCGAAATTAAGACCCAAATCTTGGTCACTTCCACTATAGGGATATCACTTCCATAAAAAAATAAAGTGTAGCAAACATGCAAACAAACAGTTTTGGAGAACCGAAAGCTGTTCTGGTCAGCCCATTGGTGTATGTTATTTAGACTGAGTTGGAGTTGTCTCTCAATGATTTTCATATTTTTCGATTTGTAAGAAATAAGGAAGTCATCCACATAAAATGAACAGTCAACCCCTGGTTTGATAGCATTAACAATATTATTGATCTTGACATTAAAAAGAGTGACGGATGAAATACTTCCCTGAGGGACCCCCATTTTCTCATAATGATAATCCTCCAACTCCTTCTTTGTTTTGTGACCTAAGTCAGCGTCTTGATTGTCCCACTCTTCCAGATCAATACCATTTTGAAGATGTGGTTCGTCTTGAGTCAACCATGACCCAGTCCCATGAATCCTCTGAGAGGACAGTGGATTTGGCTCCTGTGGATGTTCTTGGAGATTGGGGCAAACTGGAGGTGGACTCAACAATCACACACACAGAAAGTGATTCAGACTGTGTGATTGTTGCAGTATTTTAACTCATTTTGTGATTTTTCCCATTTGTTTTAAATTTATCATGAAATTGTAATATTAAACATCCCTATTCCTTTCCTGTACAGATATGCATGAAGTGTCTGTGGTAAGTGATTCTGTGTTGCGGGATATAAAGTTGCCTGAGTTCCTTAATTCTACGCCAAGTGAATATTCAAATTAAACACAAAGGGACTGGGTTTTTCCTAAACCTCCTCGAAGCACAAAGCTACAACTCAAAAATTAAGAGTGAGATGTTAAATTTTCTGCTGTCTGTGTGTTTATGATAGGGACCAACAAACTTATGCTAGGACAGACATCAGAGCATATAGTACAGGGTGTAATAGAATTGCGCGATCAAGTTCAACTCATAAACCCATGCTGCAAAAGTTTAGTGATTTCACTCTAGCCAATTATGTTAGACCAGCATAGCGATATTGCTTTATTTCTTTGAGTAGTAAATTTATCAATACAGATGGCTCAGTTAAATCTGATTTGCTTTCTCTGCCTACTCCCACCGTCACTTACATATAACCTCTGTTGGTTTGGAGATAATTAGTGCTGATTTGCGCCGTATACCTCATTTTTTCCAAAAAATAACTTTTGGATTTTATATGATTTGGCTCCTCTAAGCATTGCCGGAAGCTACGGTTATCCCAGATACTTACCTCGACCTACCCTTAATAATTTTCTCCCTTTTGATTTCATTCAGATCCCACAACAATAATAATTACTTGTCTGATATATATATATATATATATATATATATATATATATATATATATATATATATATATATATATATATATATATATATATATATATATATATATATATATATATATATATATATATATATATATATATATATATATATATATATATATATATATATATATATATATATATATTATACATAATAAAGATATGGTTGTCATTGGGTAGCCTTTTTGTCCCCCTAGTATAAAGTACCCTTTGATAAACATGTGGTAAAGAATGGAAAATTGTTTCTGCAGAAAGTGGCTTACTTGTTGCGCTTTATAAGCTCAAACATATTTAACCAGAGGTGCCGCTGTAATGCGACAAGGAATATGCTGTGACAGAACCAGGATAATTGGACTTGTAACATATATAGATTGTCCAAGAAATGGGTTTGTGATGTTATGCGAATGAGGGAAACAGATTGCTTTGGTCTCTTTGGATGAGATGATTTTGAAATCTCTCTATTTTTCGCAAAGAAGAAAGGTCAATAGATTTATCAATCAATGCTAATGATATTAATGTTCGTTTATGCTACTTGAAATCAATGTTAAATAGGACACCAGATAAGCCTGTCCATACTAGTTTCAACCCCAACAAATGCATACATACACGCATATATTTATGTACACCCACCACCTCTCCATCCCTCCCAAAAGGTTCAGTTCGATTTACAACTTTACGACCACTCGGGACATAAAAACTACACCAATTTATACATATGAAATTCACTTCTTTTCACTCGTACCAGATTAATTGTTGTCAGATTTACGTAAACCTTTAGAATCCTTTTAAGTAGATGTTCCGAACAGGTCAGTTTCAAAATTAAATAGTCCCGGTTAAGCAAGTACTACCCTTTGAGGTAAACATTCAAATCCAGTCAATTCCCATAACAATTACGTAAGCCCGTCTCGAGAATCTTACTACAAGCGTCTACGAATATCAGCAGAGACAACAAGACTAACCTCTCGCCCCGCATCCCAATCCCCGATTAAACGACTTTGACCTCTGGCTATCATAAAACGGGCTTACGTTAGCTATGAGATTTGATATATTCTACAGACGCTTTGGAAAAACAGCCGTATTTATGTTGTCTTGTTTATTTTTAATATTTCAGATAATCAGTGTCAGGTTATATTTTGTCTCCTCGATTTTTGGTGCGGAATCGTGCACGTGTCTTGTCGGGTATGTTATGGATCATGATGCTTCTTTCTCTCATTTAAAGTTCCCATTTGAGCGTATTGTGTCTGATTCCCGAGACCGAGAAGCTGTTTCTATTCCAAGTCTTTACAATCTTTAATTATTTGTTAATTACCTTTTCGTGTAAACAAAGAGCACTAAGCCATGTAAATGACACCCACCATACAATTTGACGTAATCAATCCACAGAACGGATCATTGCCTACATGAATGCGGAAATTACGCACTGTATCATGTCAGCACAAATATGCCTGCGCAATATGGGCACCACACGCATATTCCTCTGGTTCAAGCGGCCTAGTCGAAATACATTTTTAGAATTAACTAAAAATATATAATATTGTACACTGATGACAACGTACAAAAGTAAATTGCTGAGCTTAAAGGTCTTGTAAAAAGGTAGGAAGAAGAAGATTATCTGGTGGAAGATAACTTAGATTTGGAGATTGAACTGAGAGATGCTGTGAGCGATTTAATGAGTAAAAACGATGACCTAGTTGAGCGTTTGAAACAACTAGAGGAGATGTTTGAATCTCAGCGGGTGTAAAACGGCGTGGGTTGCGGACCGTTCCGGGCATCGTTTTATAGCAAAGGTAGCTTTTTGGATTTTACTCTGGTATCACCGACAGCCTCAACGGAAGGCTTGACGGATGGTATGCTCGACCACTGTGCTGCTCACGTTGCTCGCTGTATAGCGAGAGTGGTCGATATATTTGTTTGATATGGATACATAAATTGCCTGAGATGGTGATATCCCGAGTCCTCCATACAGCGGTTATGAATGCTGTTAAGCATTTTGCCTTAACATAATATTGTGCATTTCAGAAGCCATACCAACGCAGCTAGTTTGTCGATTGTTAAACTGTTTAACAATTGATTGGTCTCACGAGTGGATGGATATGTGCGTTACGATAAGAGTAACTTATATAGACAGGTCAGTTTTGGCGAGTAACGCGGTTCCATTCAGGCAGGTTGGTAGCATCATGTACAATTCGCATAAATACATCGTACATTCCAATCAAATTAGATTCCCCTTCCATAATATATTGTGCATTTGGAACCACTGCATCTCTGACCAATATTCGACCGCATATTTGTAGAAATCGATATTTTACGGATGTTGAAAGTGATAACGTCCCGTAACTATTGACTTGGACACTATGCACTAATAAGGGCGAGTTGATTAATAATTTGGTACATAAAACAATCATCATCGTCCAAATGATTTGATACTTATATCGATGGGCTCGAAAGTGTGACATGCTCTGTAAGTCAGCAAAGTTTTAAGCATATGCATATATCATCAAAACACATCAAAGAACAATCGTTTATATTGACATAGTACCTTTCCGTGCTGTACCATATCACTGAAAAAATATACCAATATAGATTAGCCATGTAACCTGTTGAGTGTTAACCATGATTGATGTTACTAAATGAATTGCAAATGAGACGCATTATAAGACGGCAATTATATCTATACGAAGGACCACACTATTAGCATACATGTGTTATATATGTTACCATGAAAACATCACATGTTAATGCAAAGGCTCCTTCCATCGTATTGCTGATCACGACAGGACAATATTTGACGAACGTTATGGACTGTTGACGCATAAATAATCGAAATGATGTAATTTGCAATGACGAACGGTAGTGTTTTTTTGCTTTTACAAAATACTCGCGTACACTGTTGAAACAAAATGCAGGAATGCGCACCACGTTTTCCCGACATATACCATAAATGAGTAAGGCTCTATAGCCACATTCCTTTTCGTATAAACGTCTGCTAAATGTAAGGAACAATTTTTATGTAATCAGCCTTGATTATCTTGTGTGCCAAGGACCTTTGAATCATGGTACCCTGCTTTAGTACCAGATATGGCATGGTGATAACATAAGATGCTTGCTCTCCCTCGGTGCTTATGGGTCGATGGGTAACGCAGACGACAGTAACATTTACTGCGATAGGCTGTATCTTGATTCACGCACTACTGCATTCCCACAACCGAGCTATCATAACAAAAACTTCGTATGCTTCAAAATGACTTTGAGCGATGTGGATTAAAGGCGTTCGTGTCATGGCAATGCTTGTGGAAATAATAACATCAGACAGTCGGGTATTATGATTCATCAATTATGAGTAGATACGATGTCTGTGAAGGGCAACATATACAAAAGAGGTCTACCTCGCTTTCACTTTATCCTATAAGCAGCATGATAAATGGCACCACTGGAACTACATTAGTATAGTAATGGAAATATACTGCTACAAAATGCAAGGTCGTGGCCAGTCCTTGGTGATGTTGTTCCGAAATGTAATAGTATGAATTGTATCATAGCAAAGAAAGTGTGACTAGTGTTGCTTACATATGGTAATCAGAAACGTATCGATGTCTCTGTTCAATGTATGATGTAGATTAACTCCCACAATTAGGCGCCATTTACGTATTCAACACATTAACAGTCTACACTTATCACCGCCATCCAGTCACGATCAGAGACAATGCATAATGGAATGATTGTAGCAAAATATTTTAGGAGCTTGGTTTCTATTGGATGATCATATCTTCCATTTACAACTCGGCTAATAGGATTTACTTTTACAGAAACTATCAACAGCAGCACAAATATGAATTCTTATTTGTAAGTATTCCCTTATGTATTAAAACTATTCATGTATAGGTCCATATTGTGGTATCTTGTAATGTGGGCACTGGTTTTGTTTTATAATGACCCAAGAGCACAATTGGATGACTTCTTTGAGCTTGACTTTACCGCGGCGTACTTTGCAGGTAGCGGGAATGACATTCTAGAATTGTGCTGGAATCGACTTGTTTGAATTCATTAAGTTACATTGCTGTTCATTGCGTATTGGTAAAACAACGGTCAATCTTGTAGCGCTTCTCCGTATATCATCCTCACAATAGATTAGATGGTACAACCATTATTAATTCGTAATGCGTAATGATGCTTCATGTCTTTGCCCTATCACCTGGGCAAAAATATCGCCACAATACATACGTCTGTTTGATTAATACTCATCTAGAGTTATCAATGCCGGACGAATACAACAAATAAGTAGAAAAGAGCAGCGCTTGTTTATAATGAAAACCACATTGCAATCTGCGTATATCTTCTGTATATGATGGATAAATGGGCAACAATCAGGAATTAAATTATAGTGGAGGGACATCGCGCTACTGAAGCTAGAGCTTATTACGCGGTCCAAAGCTGTTTGGTTGTTTTAACAGCTGTGTTCCGAATTTACCACCGACGTAAAACCACCCGGCGATGTCGCATGCTGCTTCAAAATACAATGTAGATTAAAACGATGATTTTACAAATGTACGCGCAATTTGTTTGTTTAGTTAACGGCCACTAATCTATATATGTCTTATTTTACCAGCAAATACCCAACATGATGATAGATAATAGAGTGAATGTGGCGAGAACATTCGATCATATTGGTAATAGCGGAATAACAAAACGTCAGCGACAGCCCGTGCTACACCGGTTAATGGATTGTGGAAGGGGTGATTTGCTTGGTTGAGTATCTCATTTTCTCTCTGTCTCTCACGCCCCCCCCCCACCACAACTTCCTATACATTGGATCCTTCACTCTGCGAACGAAAGCCATTTACCTTCGGACAATTATTGAACATTAATCTTGTGACTGGTCTTTGCTATTTGTCAAACACTCAACTTAAACTGCAGCTGCTATATGACAACAGCGTCGTAGTAGAAGTGTCTATTTGGATATATTATTGTCCCTTGCTTCTCAATGTTGACACTCCCATGGGATAAACCATTGATCACCAAAGCTACAGGTTATTGTTGCACTTAATTTCCAACTTGTCATGACATCTCGTAGTGTTATTAAAAATAAAGTTATTGCTGCATACTATCGCACCTCGTTGCCCTTTGCAAACCTATAAATTGCTTTGTTTTGACGAGACACTTCCTTGCGCCATGTATACCAAATGACCCTTAGCGCCTATACGTTGTTAGAGAAAACGTATGTTATTATAAGGAAACATCTGTCACAGGCTTTTGTATATCTATGCCGTGCTAAAAATGCGTGCAACTCTGTAAGAGACATTGACGGGTGCAGATTGCTCCCCTGTATTTGTTATCCTCTAATATCCGATGTAACCGTTTTTCGAATCGGGGAAAATGATGAGGAGAATAATAGCGAGGCAGCATTAATATATATTCCCCAATGTGGGAAGGATTCAATTACCCTTTTTTTAAACCACGGTTTGTCTGCTAATGATATGCATTGATGCATGACTCATGTTGCGACGAAAATATATATATATATATATATATATATATATATATATATATATATATATATATATATATATATATATATATATATATATATATATATATATATATATATATATATATATATATATATATATATATATATATATATATATATATATATATATATGTATATATATAAATATATATATTCCTCGCCAGTTTATGTGACTGAAGTATGACTAGTAATTAAATATTAGATAATCGCACATTTCATCAATGGCAAAGTGTCAATATGTCTGACATGCTGCGCCACTAATGCTGTCATATTTACTCACATAGCAGCCATACGACGGAGACAAAGACAGCTCAACAAATGGCACGGTTTGTGGCCTGCATAAATCAGATCGCAAAATAGAAAGAAGAATTCGATGTTGATGATGAAGTTTAGTTTGGCTGATTAGACGGAAAGCTGTGAATACCAGTTATCAGAAAACTAAGCGGGTAAATACAACTGCTAGACCGGTGTGATGAGGAATAACTGCATACTTTGATAGCATCTGCACTTTTGTAGACAAAGCGGTAGGCGCAATGACAACAAAAGGACGCGTGATAAATGAGCACGTTTATGCATAGCCATAAACAGCAGGCTAATCTATGATATGAATAGTGCATGCTATTTAACAAATATATATATATATATATATATATATATATATATATATATATATATATATATATATATATATATATATATATATATATATATATACATATATATATTTATATATATATATATTTTTTTATGTATGTGTATATATATATATGTATATATAAATGTATATATAGACATATTTGTACATTTATTGCGAATACTAATCAACGTGGGTGGCAATCATGCTATCACATCATGCCTTACCGCTCTATCCTGTAAGGTCGATATTCACTTTAAAACGATGGCCAGGTCGTATAAATGTGCCTTCGAAGGTATTAGTTTTGTAAAGAGGCAAAAACTAACAACCTCTGCAAGACTAATCTAAAAACTAGACCTATTTATGCCAGCCGATCTATCAGTTCCTATTGTAAATAAAGAATGCTGTTTACTTCGGTAACCTCTCACCGCGCAGAACCACAAGATAAAATAAAACATGTAAGAGGTAGCGTAATCAAAATCATCCAATGTGGCAGTAAAATCGCAGTAATTGATTGGCAAAAATAAAGATTGTGTCAATTGCACAAATACGTAGTTGGATACCGACCATGTGGCGTTGTAAACAAGAAGTGTGAATACTTCCATTGTCGCTTCAACTTGCAATTACAGCCACAGAAAAATGACTGTCATCCTGGACAATACGCTGTTGCATAACCTATTGCTGTTCGTTTCAACGGCTGCATTGCAACATTTGGCAGAGAAAACAGTGACGAATGAACTCTTAATGTCCAGATTCGGTCGTGTAACAAAGCGCCAACTGGTATATTTGGCCTTATCTTACTACATAATACAAAAACATACAACCCTAATAGCAGCGCTGTCTGAATATAAACGCTCTTATTGTCTCGTATCCTTGGTAGGTAGACGCGGAAGGTAGACGCGGATTCCTGAAGTTTGAAATCCGTGACAGCCATAGATTGCGTCTTTTTCTTGAAAGCTCTTCAGTACGAACACCTCGATTTGTGATAGCAGCCGGTAACCTGTAAAATGATTTATCTTTATCTCGGTAACCTCTGTTGCCACAGCCAACGATCGCACAGAAATTGACCATATGCGTCTCTGTAGTCTAGTGACAAGTTCACTACAGCATACCGGACCGATTAATGGCATCAGATCACTCATGTTGCCCTGAAATGGGTTTACCAACTCGGAAAATTACGGGTTGACTTTCGATCCGCGTGTTTTTATGAAATGACTCCTTATTCAATGGAAAACGTGCCCAGCTACTTCTCATCATAGCGTGCGCAATGCGCTGGTGGTATTTTGTACTCGAACATGGCGGCACTGGACCCGGTTTCATTGGTGGGATTGTCGTAGGCAGGTAGGGGCAGGGTTGGTACAAGGAATTAGAATAAGTTGTTGGTTGGTGGTTCTCTTCTTAGTAGTTAGATATGTTTTATTACGTTGAGATGTGGCTATGTATTTAATAAAATATATCACCCAAATCCCAACTCCTGAAGGCAGTTTCCCTATTCTGTCTTTGGCAACTCCTGTGCTATTAAATAATTTGTTCTCATAATGATATCTTAATTTAGATGACATTCACTTATAGCCCTGCGTGGAAGTGTTTATACACTGTAATTTCAATATATGTCTTGAAGGGCTATGGTTCAACTTAAGTTGTTTATGTTATCTGATGAATCCAAAAAGAGTTTGTGTGCATGCATTGATGGTCTTAATATTTTACCTTAGAAGCCTTACCAATTTATTTTGAACCATCAAGGTGATTGGTGAAGTAATGTTGCTTCTAGTATTGCCATTTCAGGCTCTTTGACTAGTTGGGTTGGGGTGGTAGGGGGGAGTTTGGTCACCAACAAGGTTTTTTTGTATGGTATCAAAATGAACAGGCAAACACATATGAGAATAAATTTCTAATAGTTACATCACCTGTCAGGTGTCATTAATGTTAAGAAGGAATTCCTTCTTTTCATTGGAATAGTATGATAAATATGATAATTGTTTCGTTTGACATAACTGCTTTAGTGGTGTTTTTCATGCTTTCAGGCATGGTTAGTTGAAGCACCAGTATTAAACTATGATTATAACCCAATTAATTGATATCAAAGAACAATATCCAAAGCAAGTGCATTTAGAGAAAAAGTCGTCAGCTATAACTTTGTTGAATTTGCGACCTTCAACTGTGCACACAATGATGCGTTTGGAGTAAGATAAGCCATGGACAGAGCATGATTATTGGTGCATCAACAAATTTTGTTTGTACACTAGGCAACAATATAAGAATTTTTTGGGGGAGTGTGGCGTGGTTAATCTGATAAAAGCACAACCCATGCGCACTCCTAATTTGTATTTAATGGCCTTCCAGCAAATTCTGCAAACAATATTAGCAGCTACCTTTCTGGGCTGATTCCTGCGCGTAATACAGAACTCTTGTGTGCATGGTTTGTTACATTGGTCCCTTGTCCCTAGCATTATCCAAGGGCACTTGTTTTCAAATACCTCCATTCTTGCCTATAGTCTATTTTAACAAATCTGTAATGGTGAACACCATCTGGAAGCAGCTGAGTGTCAGGTGGCACCCAGAGCAGCTCCTCCTTTACAAAGCCACGGAGTGGTCCATCCAACAAAGAGTAGAAGACAGGCCCACCAGGCTTAGTGGCAGAGCTTTCAAGCCAGTAGGCATTGAGTGACCACACAAGGTCAGTTGCATGACGGTGGCCCTGCTCCAGCTCTCCAGGCTGGTAGAGGTAGCTAACGCCAACACCTGAGGGAAGGTTTTGTTCTTTAAGCCCTACCAAGCGCCCCGGGACCATGGAAGAGGGCTTTTGTGCAACTTTGTTTACCTTTAGAACATCTTTACCTTTTCTTTCC
>CM067356.1:18985125-19135125 GCA_034190875.2 Urechis unicinctus
ACTCATAGTCCAAATATAGCATCAGATAATCAAGGATAATCCTTGTGTTTACAATGCTAGTAGAGCTCAATGATTATTATTAATGCCGTTTCAAGTTCAATGGAGCAGATAAAACGCTCGTTACATACACATTGATGGCCTACAACTCACACTTACCATTTACGTAAAAGCTATATTTAATGTCCAATCACGCTTGGATATTCATATTATGACTTGCAAATGTATCGTGCTAACTGAATCAATGTGTTTATACACCGGGTAATCGCATGTGCATAATTCGCTTCGTTGATAGACAGACGTGCGTTGAAGCAAGATTAATTAATCAATGTTAATAATATTAATGTTCGTTTATGCAGCTTGAAATCAATGTTATATAGGACACCAGATACGCCTGTCCAAACAAGTTTCACCCCCAACAAATGCATACATACACGCATATATTTACGAACACGAACACGTACACCCACCACCTCTCCATTCCTCCCAAAAGGTTCAGTTCGATTTACAACTTTACGGCCACTCGGGACATAAAAACTACACCAATTTATGCATATGTAATTCACTTCTTTTCACTCGTACCAGATTAATTGTTGTCAGATTTACGTTAACCTTTAGAATCCTTTTAAGTAGATGTTCTGAACAGGAGAGTTTCAAAATTAAATAGTCCCGGTTAAGCAAGTACTACCCTTTGAGGTAAACATTCGAATCCAGTCAATTCCCATAACAATTACGTAAGCCCGTTTGATCTCAAAATTAAAGCTCTTGGTAATTTTAGGTTAGCTCGAATAGTCCCAAACACCCGATTAGCCAGTCACTGCTCACCATGTCAAGCCACACCCATTTTTCACTATACAGACTGCTGCATCACACACAAAAAACATTACACCCAGAAGAAACAAAAAAGACACTGAGAGAGATACGCAGAGAAAATACAAAGAAAGAGCGTGCCAGTCATCGGAGAAAAATAAAGATCAAATAGTAGTCTCGAGTATCTAACTACAAGCGTCTACAGTGCCAGAATCAACCAGACTAACCTCTCGCCCCGCATCCCCATCCCCGACTAAACGACTTTGACCTCTGGCTATCATCAAACGGGCTTGCGTTAATAGCTATGAGACTTGACATATTCTACAGACTATTTGGAAAAACAGCCGTATTTATGTCGTCTCGTTTATTTTTAATTTTTTCAGTTAATCTGTGTCAGGTTATATTTTGTCAGCTCGATTTTTGGTGCGGAATCGTGTGCGTGTCTTGTCGGGTATGTTATGGATCGTAATGCTTCTTTCTCTCATTTAACGTTCCCATTTGAGCGTATTGTGTCCGATTCCCGAGACCGAGAAGCTGATTTTGTTCCAGGCCTTTAGAATCTCTAATTATTTGTTAATTACTTTTTCGTGCAAACACAGAGCACTAAGCCATGCTTGTAAATGACACCTAGCATACGATTTGACGTAATCAATCCACAAGGCGGATCAATGCCTATATGCATGCGGAAAATCTGCCTGCGCAATATGGGCACCACACGCATATTCCTCTGGTTCAAGCGGCCTAGTCGAAATACATTTTTAGAATTAACTAAAAATATATAAGAATTTACACTGATGACAATGTATAAAAGCAAATTGCTGAGCTTAAAGGTCATGTAAAAAGGTAGGAAGAAGAAAATTAATGGAAGATAAATTAGATTTGGAGATTGAACTGAGAAATGCTGTGAGCGATTTAGTGAGTAAGGACGATGACCTGGTTGAGCGTTTGAAGCAGCCTGAGTAGATTATGCACGGTGCAGCACGGCGTGGGTTGTGGACCGCTCCGGACATCGTTTAATAGCAAAGGTAACTTTTTGGACATGGTTTTGCTGTGGTTTCACCGACAGCCCCAATGGAAGGCTTGACGGGTGATATGCTCGGCCACTGTGCTGCTCACGTTGCTCACTATTTAGCGAGAGTGGCCGAAACATATGTTTGATATGGATACATCAATTGCCTGAGATAGCGATATCCCGAGTTTTCCATGTTGCGGTTGTGAATGATGTTAAGCATTTTGCCTTAACATAATATTGTGCATTTCAGAAGCTAGTTAATTCGGCATTTGTCGTAAAGAGTAGACGTCACTATGCTCAGTGCCTCTAATGCTTGTGTTTAATTACCACTCTACATTTTTGCGGTACCGCTACATTCTAAAAATATATTGTTGCTTAATACTGCACCATACTTGCACATTAATGTAAGTTAAAAGGCGTTGAATTATTGCCACGGCCGAATATTTCACATATATAAGTGGTATCTCAGTAACGTGGTTGCATTGTTCGCATTAGCCACCGCGATCACATAAAGGGCGTGATATTGGATACATCGAAGTCTATAACAAAACATTGCACGTGCATCATCATGCACATCTTTTGCACGTGCATCATCATGCACATCTTTTGCACGTGCATCATCATGCACATCTTTTGCACGTGCATCATCATGCACATCTTTTGCACGTGCATCATCATGCACATCTTTTGCACGTGCATCATCATGCACATCTTTTGCACGTGTATCATCATGCACATCTTTTTCAGAACTGTCTAGTGAGACTTTTCAGTCATTTATAATAGTTGTGTATATAATACCCTCTGATTTCTATTGTCGACAAGCGTTGCATTTGAGTGACGCAATGTGTGCTTAACTTGCACGTATCAAAATATATCGATGATAACCCGAGGGAAGGGACGGTGATATCATTCTGTACATATAAATTGAAGCTGCAGGAAATATAAACGACTGCTGACATGAGCAGAAACGATGGTATGAGAGATAAGAAATTCATTACCCATAGGATATTGAAAAATGTCTGCACTGTTGATATTATAAATCAGAGGCAACGGCCATTTTGTCATCTTTGGTTACTGGCTTTGCGAATGCTCACTATGTTGCATTTGTTGAAATCGATATTTTACGGATGTTGAAAGTGTTATGGGAACAAAGGAGAACGTCCCGTAACTATTGAATTGGACACTATGCACTAAATAGGATGAGTTGAATAATAATTTGGTACATAAAACATTCATCATCTTCCGAGTGATTTGATACTGATACTCATGGGCTCGAAAGTGTGACATGCTCTGTAAATGAAGTTTTAACATATGCATATATCATCAAAACACATAGTACCTTTCCGTGCTGAACCATATCACTGAACAAATACACCAATATAGATTAGCCATGTAACCTGCTGAGGGTCAACCATGATATATGTTACTTAATGAAATGCAAATGAGACACATCATAGGACGGCAATTACATTTATACTAAGGAACACACTATTAGCATCCATATGTTATAAATGTTACCATGAGAACATCACTTGTTAATGAATAGGCTCCTTCCATCGTATTATTGATCACGGCAGGACAATATTTGACAAACGTTTTAGACTGGTGACGCATAAATAACCGAAATAATGTCATTTGCAATGACGAATGGTAGTGGTGTTTTTACGAAATACACACGTACAATGTTGAAATGAAATGCAGGAATGCGCACCACGTTTTCCCGACATATACCATATATGAGTTAGGCTCTATGACCACATTCCTTCTCATCTCAGGTACAAACAATGTATGTAACCATTTCAATGTAATCAGCCTTGAATATCTTGTGTACAAAGGTACTTTTGAATCATGGTACCCCTGCTTCAGTACCAGATATGACATGGGTGATAACATAAGATGCCTGCTCTCCCTCGGTGCTTATGGGTCGATGGGTAACGCAGACGACAGTAACATTTACTGCGATAGGCTGTATCTTGATTCACGCACAACTGCATTCCCACAACCGAGCTATCATAACAAAAACTTCGTATGCTTCAAAATGACTTTGAGCGATATGGATTAAAGACGTTCGTGTCATGGCAATGCTTGTGGAAAGAATAACATCTGACAGTCGGGTATTATGATTCATCAATTATGAGTAGATACGATGTCTGTGAAGGGCAACATATACAAAAGAGGTCTACCTCGCTTTCACTTCATCCTATAAGCAGCATGATAAATGGCACCACTGGAACTACATTAGTATAGTAATGGAAATATACTGCTAACAAAATGCAAGGTCGTGACCAGTCCTTGGTGATGTTGTTCAGAAATGTAATAGCATGAATTGAATCATAACAAATAAATTGTTATTAAAGTGATGCTTACATATATTAACCAGAAGCGTATGGATGTCTCTGTTTAATGTATAATGTAGAACAACTCCTACAAAGACAAATTAGGCACCATTTAGGTATTCAACACATAGACAGGCTCCACTTATCACCGCCATCGTTTCACGATTAGAGATAATGCGCAATGGGATGTTTTGTAGCATAAACTGTAATGAACATGATTGATTTCTATTGGATGCTCCTATCTTTCATTTACGACTCGGCTATTAGGACTTACTTTTTACAAAACTATGAGCAGCATCACAAATATGATAAGGTTACTAAATACGAAGCATCACTATAGGAATCCATAGCTCCTCTTAATTGTAAGTCATCCAGATTAATAATAAACAGAGTATTCCCTTCTGTATTAGGACTATTCCTGTGAGTCCAATATTGTGTAGGTATCTTGTAATCAGTAAGCACTGGTTTTGTTTTATAATTACTGTCGTCCCAAGAGTACAATTGGTATGATGGATGACGTCTTGGGGCTTGGCTTTACCGCGGCGTACTTTGGAGGCAGCGGGAATGAAATTCTAGAATTGTGCTGGGATCGACTGGTTTGAATTCATTAACTTACCATTGCTGGTTATTGCGTATTGGTAAAACAACGGTCAATCTTTGTTCATTGAAATTTGTAGCGCCTCTCCTTATATCATCCTCACAGTAGATTAGGTTGTACAACCATGATTAATTCCCGTAATGATTCTTCATGTCTTTGTCCTATCACCTAGGTAAAAATATCGCCAAAACAAACATAAACAAATGTATGTAACGTTTCGAATGTAATCAGCCTAGATTATCGTGTGCGCTAAGGCACTTTTGAATCATGGTACCCCTGCATCTGTACTAGATTTGACATGGGTGATAACATTAGATGCTTGCTCTCCCTCGGTGCGTATGGGTCGATGGGTAACGCAGATGACAATAACATTTACTGCGATAGGCTGTATCCTAATTCACGCACTACTGCATTCCCACAACCGAGCTATCATCAACAATACTTCATATGCGTCACCCAAAATGACCTTGAGCGATGTGGATTAAAAGCGTTCATGTCATGGCAATGCTTGTGCAAAGAATAACATCAGACAGTCGGGTATTAAGATCCATCAATTAGGGGTAGATACGATGTCTATGAAGGGCTCCTGTGGCGGGCCTTCACTTTATCCTTTAATCAGCATGATTAATGCCACCACTAGACCTGCATTAGTATGGTAATGAAAATAAACTGCAAACAAAATGCAAGGTGGTGACTACTCTTTGGTGATGATGGATGATGTAACTCATACAATGACAAATTAGGCACCATTTAAGCTCCGCTTATCACCGCCATCGTTTCACGATTAGAGACAATGCATAATGGGATGTATTGTAGCATAAACTGTTATGAACATTATTGGTTTATATTCGATGCTCATATCTTTCTTACGACTCGGCTATTAGGACTTACATTTTACATGAACTATAAGCAGCAGCACAAATATGAAAAGGTTACTAAATATGAAGCCTCATTTTAGGAATCCACAGCTCCGTAATTGTAAGTTTTCCAGATTAATAATAAACAGAGTATTCACTTCTGTATTAGAACTATTCGTGTGTGGGTCAATATTGTGTAGCTATCTTGTAATCAGTGAGAACTGGTTTTGTTTTATCATTACTGTCGTCCCAAGAGCATAAATGGTATGATAGATGACGTCTTTGAGCCTGGCTTTACCGCGGTGTACTTTGGAGGCAGCGGGAATGAAATTCTAGAATTTTGTGTTCACCAAATTTGTAACGCCTCCCCTTATATCATCCTAGGAGTAGATAAGGTTGCACATCCATGATTGATATCCACCTTGATGCTTCATGCATTCGTCTATTTGATTAATACTCATCTAGAGTTATCAATGCCGGACGAATACAACAGATAAGTAGAAAAGAGCAGCGCTTGTTTAGAGTGAAAACCACATTGCAATCTGCATATATCTTCTGTATATGATAAATAACTGGGCAACAATGAGGAATTGAAGTCGAGGGACATCACGCTACTGACGCGAGAGCCTGTTACGCGGCTTCAAGCTGTTTGGTTGTTTTAACAGCTTTGTTCCGAATATACCACCGACGTAAAAACCATCCATCGATGTCGAATTATGCTTCAAAATACGATGTAGATTAAAACGATGATTTTACAAGTGCACGCGCAATTTATTTGTTCAGTAAACGGCCATTAACCAATATACCTCTTTATTTACCCGCAAATACCCTACTACGATGATAGATAATGGAGTGCATGTGGCGAGAACATTCGATCATATTGGGAATAGCGGAATAACAAAACGTCAGCGACAGCCCATGTTACGTGAGTTATTGGATTGTGGATGGGGTGAATCGCTTGGTTGAGTGTCTCATTTTCATCGCTCTTCCCTACCCCCGTCCCTCACATATCTATTGGATCCTTTGCCCGATGAATAATAGTAATATCTTTATCTTCCGACAGATCATACCAAGGACTGAATGTATTCGGACACCTTGCCTTATTGAGCTATATGTGCTTATTATTTATGCTTAAATGACCTCTGGCGAATAGATGGCTTTGCTGAGGGTAACTTATGTACCCTATATTTTCGGAATTCGTCAGTTTGCTAAATATTCTAATCTGATGAGTATTTTCTTAATGATTTTTCTCGGAGAACGAGTGATATTGTGTAATGTTAGTGACTTAAATTTAAGTCGAAGACGTGAGTTACAACGTCGTTGTAGTAGATGTGTCTAAACATATAGGCTATATACATAAACTATGAGCAGCAGTACAAGTGTGAAACTTAATATGAAATATCATTCTAGGAATCCATAGTTCCACGGCTATCGTTTCCAGATCCATAATATTTGTTAAATTAACGGCCACAAACATTTATACCTCTTCAGTAAACAACCAACATAAAACACGACGTAATATTAAAGAGAATGCGTGCGGAGAGAACATTGAACATTTGACCGCATTGGTGTAGGGGGATAACAAAACGTAAGTGGCGGGCCCATATCACGCCATGTAATGGATTGTTGATAGGGTGATATGCTTGATTAAGTATATCATTTCATCTCTTTCTCTCCCACCCTAAACCCCCTATATATTGAATCCTTCACCCGGTGAACAAAAGCCATTTACGAACAATTATTGAATATCAATCTTGTGATTGGTCTTTGTTATTGGTAAACCACTCAATTTAAACTGGAGCTGTTATATGACAGCAGCGTTGAAGTAGAATTGTCTATTTGGATATATTTACCCTTGCTTCTCAATGATGACACTCTCATGGGATATATTATCGATCACCAAAGCTACAGGATTATTTTTGCACTTAATTACCAACTTGCCATGACATCTCGTAGTGTTATCAAAAATACACGTTGTTAGGGAAAACGTATGTTACTATAAGGAAACACTTGTCAAAGGCTTTTGTATATCTATGCAGTACTGAAAATGCGTGCAGGGTTAATGCAACTATATTCGAGATATTGACGAGTACAGATTGATTCCATGCCTTTGTTTTGATCAAATTTCCGATGTAACCATTTTTCGAATCGGGGAAAATGATGGCCTTTTTTGTAGGCGTTGTATAGGTTACCAATGAACAGTGTTATTGTTGTCCATTGAGTCATTTGTGATTCATAGTCACACAAATATCTTATTTGTATTATCTGTAAGTTTCAACAAACCCTGCAATGCTAATTATCACAATGATAGTGAGACAGCATTAATATATATTACGCACATTTCCCATTGTTGGAAGGATTGAATTATCCCTTTTTTCAACCACGGTTTGTCTGCTAATGATATGCGTTGATGCATTGCGGCGACGATATATATATATAAATATACCTCTCCAATTTAAGTGACTAAAGTATGACAAGTAATTAAATATAAGATAAACACACATTTCATCACCTGCAAAGTGTCAAAGCGAGTGCTCGGATGGCTGATCTTAAAGCTGTATTTAGAATCCTTATATAACTCAATGGGATATCGCATATATATATATATATATATATATATATATATATATATATATATATATATATATATATATATATATATATATATATATATATATATATATATATATATATATATATATATAAAATATATATATATATATATATATATACATATAAATATATATATATATATATATATATATATATATATATATGTATATATATATATATTTATATATATGTATATATTTATAATCGTTAGGGATGCATTACGCTTTTGTTGGTTGCCTGTGATCAACAATTTGTATCAGACACCGGTTACGCGAAAGGTTGGAATCACAACCCAAATGTACATTTGAGGGAAAATTACGTTGTTTAGCCAGTCTTGAAAATATCACTTCCCATACCATTTCAGCAACTTTTGAAACTATTCGATGTAAGAAATATGTGACATTCAATGCTACGCATGGCTGACATGCTGCGCCCCCAATGCTGTCATATTTACCCACTTAGCAGCCATATGACGGAGACAAAGACAGCCCTGCAAATTGCACGGTTTGTGGCTTGCATAAAACAGATCGCAAAACAGAAAGAAGAGTTCGATGTTGATAATGTAGTTTGGTTTGGCTGATTAGACGGAAAGCTGTGGATGCAAGTAATCAGAAAACTAAGCTGGCAGATACAACTGCCAGACCGATGTGATTAGAGATGACTGTTGACTTTGATAGCATATGCACTTTTGTGGACATAGCGGTAGGCGCAATCGCAACAAAAGGACGCGTGGTACAAGAGCACGTTTTTTCGTAGCCATAAGCAGCAGGCGAATCCATGATATGAGTCGCGCTAGCGATTTAACATTGCCTACGCACAGCTATGCTACTGGGTAATGACAAATTCCTGAAATTGTAACTCATATATAATATATCATGAACCACTATTAGCTAGGTTGATCAAAGTTTACGAGATGTTTCAGACTTAGGATCACGAGACGTCAACAACGTTCTCATGAACCATTTGTCAATACCACACTTACTTTTATGGCCCGTGCGAGTCAGGTCACTTATTAGCTATGAATATATACATATATATATCATTATAAATATAAATATTTATATATATATGCAAAAATGTAAATGTGTATATATATACATGTATATATATGTATGAATATATATAGATATAGCTTTATCTATCTATCTATCTATATATATATATATATATATATATATATATAGATATATATATATATATATATATATATATATATATATATATATATATATATATATATATATATATATATATTTTAAATGAATATATAGTTATATATGTATATATTTACACATAGTTATATGTATAGTAAAATATAGAATATACGCATACATATTTATATCCCTAATCGCTTCATCCGGTGAGGCCGATATTCACTTTTGAGCGACGGACATGTCGTATAAACGACATAAGTGCCCCCAAAGTCATTAGTTTGGTAAAGAGGCAAAACTGACAACCTATACAAGACTAATATAACAACTAGACCTGTTTATGCCAGCCGATCTATCAGTTCCCATTGTAAGTATGCTGTTTCCTCCGGTAACCTCTCACCGCGCTGAAACACGACATAAAATAAAACATGTAAAAGGTAGCGGAATCAACAGCATCCAATGGGGCGGCGAAATTGCAGAAATAAATAAGCAAAACTAGAGCTTGTGTAATTTGCACTAATACATTAGTTGGATACCAACCGTAAAAAGAAGTGTGAATACTTCCATTGTTGCCTCGACTTGCAATTACAGCGACAGAAAAATGACTTTCATCCTGGACAATACTCTGTCGCATGACCTATTGCTCTTCGTGCCAACGGCTGCATTACAACATTTGGCAGAGAGAAAAGTTGCAGTGATGAATGAACCCTTAATGTCCAGAACCTTTAATATCCAGATAAAAAATGTTACAAGAGCACTTCCATCTTGAGTTGTTGTAAGACGTGTGCCTACCTGTAAAAACAACAGATAATTAAGGGACTATGTAGGGTACTAATTGGGGATGGTAAGCATAACAAAGCGTGAAGTTCGCTGACACCAGTGAATACAAGTAATACTCTCTCTTCGCAAATATTTTGCACTCTCTAGAAAAAGCTTATTCTAGAATAATTATAAAAAACCAGAAAACTTTCGGATGGTAAGTTGCTTTTGCAATCTAAGCCTGTACTAATATTGCATCAGTTGGGCTTATGTATATACATATATATATAGATGACGTCACTCGCAAATACTATCAATTCGTCACTTGTGAGTTGTACTCACCTGCTGTATATATATATATATATATATATATATATATATATATATACATATATATATGACCTCACTCGCAAATACTATCAATTCATATGTGTGCAATGAAGTTATTTTGATCGGCAAACAAACCCAGATCATCAATCCTTATAAATGATTCTATTAGAATTGTTCATCGCATTGTCTCCAAAGTGTCTTATGATATGGTGGCTCAATTCACTGCAATTTGTTTTTTAGAATAATCTCATAGTTCAGCCATTCTGTTTATTTTAAAGACCCAATACTGATTACACGGCACCATAACGACGTTTTAAATATTGAAACAATGAACGAGTCGCCTGACAATGTGGTAATCGACGAAGGCAAGTATGAGTATACGGTGTGATTGCTGAGCTAGTGGACGATCACGTTTTTTGCGGAATCATTTAGGTGTTGACACAAGCGGAATCATTTGTTGCTTGACAGCCACAAACTACTAGCATGTATGCGTATCAACTTTCTGATTTGTTCCTTTGGCGAATGTATATTGCATTTTACCTAGCCGCAATCATTGATATTGGCGACATGTCGGATTCCTTTGTTGTAACCAGCTCATCATTCCAGCCGAGGAACGTTTTGACAAATACTCTGCGGCAATATTCATGCTTGTAAATAGATATTGGATTCCAAACATACATTGTCTGTGTCAAAAAACCTTAAACAAACGTCATTAGCTATGGTTATGAACTTATGATTTAAGCATCGGCATGTTTACTGAAATAGGATTTTAAACCGATGAACGCTGGATTTATTGCATCTGTTAGGCTTGCAATATCTTGTAGTTTCGTGTAAAAAACGATATATTAGCCATTCCATGCATCTCTTATAAAGTAATGAGTGCAGAAAAGAATGCAGTCAATAAGCGACCATGGCGACGCTTAATTTGTTTCACACATGAATTAATATACAATCATGACAAAGGGGAAATTTAGCGGATTTGTGATATTATCCTTTATAGGAAAACATGAGTTTTGTTTGTCCTATTACTAACCCCTATTAATGGATACAAAGCATGTGACGAGTACCAATTTCTTTACCAAGCGCCCTTGTTTGATAATGATACTGACAATTTCAATTACAGTCACCGCCAACAAATAATCCGAAAGCTTGGTTATAGCTGCCTGTAGTGTACTGTAACAAAAATGACGAATATTTTATTATCTAACGCAAACAAAGGCAAATCGGATTATAGCTACTCAATATGATACCCATGCTAGATTATGCGTACCCATGATATTAAAAACCTCCGATGAAGATTTAGACAGAGTTACAATAACACAATACAAATGAGCAATGTAAATGCAATGATTTAATTCAGCAATTAGTATATTAATACGTTTGATTTATGGTGACTGAGTTGATGATATCATTACTTTTGGCTATAAACTTGTTATCAGTCAGTTTTTATTTGTGAAATTGAATGGTATGAGCTGCAAATATTACCATAAGGACGCCGTAGATGACTTTATAGCATTATCAACGATGATAGACAGCAGGTATCAATAATACGACGCGGTTTATCAACCTACGCAGATATTTCAGATAAGTGGTGGTTAAATGTTTCAGCCATACAGCGACCAGACCCGAATACGGGCACTAATGAATCTCCCTTGAATTATATGCTGAATGAAATTTAGGCAGCGGCTTATCCTAGTCGTGTCACGAAGAAAATATTATATTTGTAAACGGACAATGTGGGCATCATATTTTAAGTGTAACACGTTTATTAGTCTAATTAGGTCTGCACAATTTTTCAAATCCCGTCATATGGCCGCTTTTCGACACACAATTATCACGAATATAGTCAAATGGAATGATCGGTGTACAAACGGGCGCTATGTACACTGAAACATCGTGTCATTCGGATATATGCCTGCAACCGTGTTGTGCAAGCGCTGCAAATGCTGCTGATACAGGATATGAAAAAATCACTTAGAGATGTGGTTAGCGAGTTATCTGATGTAAATTTCATAATATGGTAACGGCACTGGAACAACAAAACAAACGACGCTAGCATAACCATGGACAGCAGCATGTACCACCCAATGGTGTCCAAAATGGAATATCATATGTCCCATTCTAAATAGTGTGCCTGGACTGAAACAGATAAAAATATTTCATTTATGTAGCCATGGACAGCAGGTACAGTACAATAAAATGCATTCATATGTATATGTCCCATTGCACACTTTGCATGTTACCGCAAATTCGCACCTGTAGGCAGTCTTGGGTGATAGATCTGATGGGATATACGTTATCATACCGTAGATTTACAGGGTGAGGACTAATCTAAGATTATTAGTACATGTTATCTATTATTGAAGTAGATCTTGGTAGCTGAATGAGTTGCAACCATATCCCATCGTATATAATCATATCGAATTGAATCGTTCATAACGATCACATCAATTTTGGCTAATTAAAATGACAATTATATGAGCAACATATAAGTGTTCGCGTAGAGTCGAATACAACAACAGTGATATATGGCGTTCTGAGATAATGGAGAAAAGGACAACGCCACATATGATGCCTCATATGTGCGCGTCATACTTGCAAGATGTTGTCATCTCTCGTGCGATATGATTGGACAGTGCATAATGCGTAACACCGCTAAACATCGTCCGAAGAGGGGCTTTGTTATTTTATTATGACTTATCGTTTGACAGGGAATGTCGTGGGATGCAACATTAAAACAAATAAGCTTGTTGAACCCCAATGTCTGGCATTTCTATTTACAGTCAGCACCGCAACATTGTGGAAGCTGTTAAGATCACTGCGTTCATAAAACCGCAATGCAGATGTGTGCAATCCCAATGGTGTATTTGTTATCCCAACAGTACCTACAACAGACCTAGAGGATTTATTCTCTAACATAAACTTGCGGTATACTCAGGCAGATCGGTATATTTGTCTTTTCTGCCATTGATGTTAGGGCTAAAACAAGATTAACCACGACCCGAAAAACTCAATCTGCTGAATTCGCATGTCGATTACTGGTAGATATTAGCTGTTATAGCTCTAACAACCATTACGTTCGTGCTTCCATAATCCGATCGCTGATGGTAATATTTGAATTCAATATCATCGTATGTAGTCGCAGTGTCGCGTGTGAATACAGACGATAAATCATCAGCAGGCCATCAGCGCACCTTGTGGACGCCAGAAAACATAACCAGGGCTTGACGGTGCATGATGTTATTAATTGAATTGTTGCTACAAAAATAGCTCTGTACCAAATATAATATGTAATACCCACACTTCAATAGACCTATTTTTACTGCTCTTCTACTACTATCACTTCACTAACATTTAGCAAATAAGATGTATAATAAGGCAATATAACGCTTACATACATGTATAACGTGCTTCCGGGGATACAATCAAATTACCTGTTTAACAGGTCAGCGCACTGATCTCGAAAGAGGACATACAAACCACCACGTTTTGAGACCATTTGGCGTGAAGCAAATAGTTAATTTGGGATCAAACGTGATATGAAACAGGCCGGTGGATAACGTTTGCGTGAAGCAATGGCAAAAAGTTAATCGACGTCAAGACAACTGTAGGTAGAGGTGTGTGCTTTGAGGTGAGAGGCTCAAGGAGCGAAATATTTGCCAACCTTCTCCAACGGCGGTAGCAAACGTCAAATGACAATTATTCGGTACAGTAGAGCCTACAGTGGGTCTTTCAATAGTGTTATAAGGGAGGCGAACAATTAAGGGGAATATACCTATCTTTGGATGAATGGAAAGTCTGATTCGTTTGAAAATTAAATAAACCTTTCGTGGTGAGGAAAGATTGACGAGATTGTCATGGTTATGCATCCATTACATTCAGTAACCTCAGGGTAATGGGGGAGGGGGCGGAGGATGGTGATGTGAATAAGCATCGTGCATCTA
Organism: Urechis unicinctus; assembly: GCA_034190875.2. NCBI lineage: Eukaryota > Metazoa > Annelida > Polychaeta > Xenopneusta > Urechidae > Urechis > Urechis unicinctus. The sequence goes on from CM067356.1 coordinate 18,999,533, forward strand.
GCTTGTCTTTCATACAGTTATATCGGTGGTCGGACACGAAAATGAATTACAAAAAGGGCACAAGCGACTTGTTGGTCATTACTGTGCGTTTTTTGAAGACTGTTCACAGCAGATAATATATGTTGCTTTATGCTGCTATTTCACTGCACAATGAAGGGAAATGTGACATTACAAAATAAAGTAACGGTTAGTTACATTTGATTGACTAAAATAATCTGAGATGTACATACTTCTGCTTTGTAACCAATCGTAATAGTCTTGCTAAAAGAATATAACAACCATCAATGCCAGATTTTTATGTTACTATCGGCCGTTATGTACAATTGAACCTCGTGCATCATTCGACCGGAAATAGTTCTTTGTAGTGCACAGCGATATGGATACCTTTACATTGCTGATACAGAATATGAACACACTAATGCTCACGTTAGATCCATGTGGTCAGTGGCCAGCGATGGTGAAATCAAATTATGGTCACCACGTAAAGTAATTGCATTATCAAATATGGTGCGTGAACTGGAATTCGTCTCACAGGAAAATCGTTCACGGGCAATCATATATGGCACAATGGTGGGCAGCAGCTAAACCTGTGAATGCTGCACAAAGAATATCACTCCATTAAATAGTTGTCCAACGATCTGGACTGAAACAGATAACAGTTTCGTCGTATTTCCAGGATTTAGCGGAGCCATGGTATGGACAAAATTTACGTTTTGCATGGGATCACATCACTGTCTGATATGGAAAAAAAAAAAATCTTACACCAGCACATACATGCCCTTTGGGTGCTGCTTCTGATATTAGTGATGCCAACATTTCAAGCCACCAAGACTCCCTTATGTTCGATGTAGAAGAATTCTGCGAACATTGCTATTTGCAGTCTTGGGTGACCTAGAGCTATGATGGGATCATTTGTTATTCAACAATACCGTATAATATATTTTACAGTTCCTGAGGATCCTAATGCGGTTGAAAATATTTTTTGATACATGTTTTATCTATTAGTTGACAAGTAAATTTATTTATCCAGCTGAACCTGAGTTGCAAGCCAGATCCCTGGTCGTATTATATCTTATATCGATGTTGAATTCAAAATACACGTATGTTGGCCGTATTTTTGGTCATTCCTTAATATTTTGGACTTCTTATGTGTGGTTTGCTGTTGTATAGAATGCTGTATCAACGAGAGTCGTAGCGAATACAACAACAGTGATATATGGCGTTCTGAAGATAATGAGAGAGAAAGGACAACGCCACATAGGATGCCTCATATGTGCGCATACTTGCAAGATGTTGTCATCTCTCGTGCGATATGATTGGACAGTGCATAATGCGTAACACCGCAACATCGTCCGAGAGCTTTGTTATATGACTTATACTGCGTATGCAATTAAAACATGACACCAATGTCTGGAATACATCGCTCGTTGTGGAAACTGAAGATCATTTCATCCGCAATGCAGATGTGTGCAATCCCAATGGTGTATTTGTTACAACAGACCTAGAAGGATTTATTCTCTAACATAAAACTTGCGGTATACTCAGGCAGATCGGTATATTTGTCTTTCTGCCATTGATGTTAGGGCTAAAACAAGATTAACCACGACCCCGAAAAAAACTCAATCTGCTGAATTCGCATGTCGATTACTGGTAGATATTAGCTGTTATAGTTCTAACAATCATTACGTTCGTGCTTCCATTAGCCAATCGCTGATGGTCATGTTTGAATTTGATATCATCGTATGCAGTCGTAGTGTCGAATGTGATTAAAGACGATAAATCATCAGCAGGCCATCAGCGCACCTTGTGGACGCCAGAAAACATAACCAGGGCTTGACGGTGCATGATGTTATTAATTGAATTGTTGCTACAAAAATAGCTCTGTACCAATATAATATGTTATTGACTACCCACGCTTCAATAGACCTATTTTTACTGCTCTTCTACTCCTTTCACTTCACTTACATTTAGTGAATCAGATGTATAATAAGGCAATAATATGCATACATACAAGTATAACGTGCTTCCGGGGATACAATCAAATTACCTGTTTAACAGGTCAGCGCACTGATCTCGAAAGAGGACATACAACCACCACGTTTTGAGACCATTGGCGTGAAGCAAATAGTTAATTTGGGATCAAACGTGATATGAAACAGGCCGGTGGATAACGTTTGCGTGAAGCAATGGCAAAAAAGTTAATCGACGTCAAGACAACTGTAGGTAGAGGTGTGTGCTTTGAGGTGAGAGGCTCAGGGAGCGAAATATTTGCCAACCTTCTCCAACGGCGGTAGCAAACGTCAAATGACAATTATTCGGTACAGTAGAGCCTACAGTGGGTCTTTCAATAGTGTTATAAGGGAGGCGAACAATTAAGGGGAATATACCTATCTTTGGATGAATGGAAAGTCTGATTCGTTTGAAAATTAAATAAACCTTTCGTGGTGAGGAAAGATGTTGTCATGGTTATGCATCCATTACATTCAGTAACCTCAGGGTAATTGGGAGGGGGCGGAGGATGGTGATGTGAATAAGCATCGTGCATCTAGCTTTGTCTTTCATACAGTTATATCGGTGGTCGGATCTGCAGAAAAAAGTTTGCAACCTTATGCAAAAACCATATATATGGCTTGAAGGCTCAGGTGATTGCAAATCCCAAATGCAACGCCGATGAAAAAGAATATTCATGCAGCCATAATGTGCGACTCAGTGACATTTTGCGTGCCGGGGCTTAGTCGTTAAAATGCTGCGTTGCATTAGAAAGCTAGGATTAGTAGGCTTCATGAAAGATTTTCACCAGCGAATGAACGCAAACACGAAAATGAATTACAAAAAGGGCACAAGCGACTTGTTGGTCATTTACTGTGCGTTTTTGAAGACTGTTCACAGCAGATAATATAGTTTGCTTATGCTGCTATTTCACTGCACAATGAAGGGAATGTGACATTACAAAATAAAGTAACGGTTAGTTACAATTGATTGACTAAAATAATCTGAGCTGTTACATACTTCTGCTTTGTAACCAATCGTAATAGTCTGCTAAAAGATTATAACAACCATCAATGCAGATTTTTATGTTACTATCGGCCGTTAATTTGAATTGTTCAATTGCATAATTCGACCGGAAATAGTTTTAGGTAGAGACACAGTGATATGGATACCTTTAGCATTGCAGAATCGAAAAGGGAACACTAAGGCTGTGGGTTTGATCAATGCTGTCAGTGCATCAATGGTGATCAAATTATGGTCACCAGTAAAGTAATTGCATTTATCAAAATGTTGTGCGTGAATTGAAATTCGTCTCACCAGGGAATAATCGTTCACGTGCAATCATATATGGCACAATGGTTGGGCAAGCTCACGCTGTGAATGCTGCACAAAGCGTCACTACAGTTGTTTGTCAACGAAGGACTGCATAAACAGTCGTGATTTACATGGATTTAGCGGCCTGGTATGGACAAAATTTACGTTTTGCATGGGATACATCACTGTCTGATATGTAATCTTACACCAGCACATACATCGTGTGCTGCTCTGATATTAAGTGATGCCAACATTTCAAGCCACCAAGCCTCCCTTATGATCGATGTAGAAGTCATTGCTAACCACTTGCTATTTGAAATATTCCTTTCACCTAGAGTAATAATGCGATCATTTGCATTATTCAAATATACCCCTTGATTATAATATATTTTGCATTTCCTCTTTGATCCTTTTGCGGTTGAAAATATTTTTTGATCGAGCGGGTTAATCATTTGACACTACCAAATTTCATTTATCAACTCACGAACCTGTCTTTTAAAGCCAAGATGTCTGGTTTTATTATATCTTATAAAAATGTTGTCTTCAAAATACACAGTTATGTTGGCCGTATTCTTTCTGGTCATTTCCTTACTGTCGTGGATATTTTGGACTTCTTATGTGTGGTTTTGCTGTTGTATAGAATGCTGTATGCAACTGAGCTGTAGTCGAATACAACAACAGTGATATATGGCGTTCTGAGATAATGGAGAAAGGACAACGCCACATAGGATGCCTCATATGTGCGCATACTTGCAAGATGTTGTCATCTCTCGTGCGATATGATTGGACAGTGCATAATGCGTAACACCGCAACATCGTCCGAGAGCTTTGTTATATGACTTATACTGCGTATGCAATTAAAACATGACACCAATGTCTGGAATACATCGCTCGTTGTGGAAACTGAAGATCATTTCATCCGCAATGCAGATGTGTGCAATCCCAATGGTGTATTTGTTACAACAGACCTAGAAGGATTTATTCTCTAACATAAACTTGCGGTATACTCAGGCAGATCGGTATATTTGTCTTTCTGCCATTGATGTTAGGGCTAAAACAAGATTAACCACGACCCGAAAAACTCAATCTGCTGAATTCGCATGTCGATTACTGGTAGATATTAGCTGTTATAGCTCTAACAACCATTACGTTCGTGCTTCCATAATCCGATCGCTGATGGTAATATTTGAATTCAATATCATCGTATGTAGTCGCAGTGTCGCGTGTGAATACAGACGATAAATCATCAGCAGGCCATCAGCGCACCTTGTGGACGCCAGAAAACATAACCAGGGCTTGACGGTGCATGATGTTATTAATTGAATTGTTGCTACAAAAATAGCTCTGTACCAATATAATATGTAATTGTCTACCCACACTTCAATAGACCTATTTTTACTGCTCTTCTACTACTATCACTTCACTAACATTTAGCAAATAAGATGTATAATAAGGCAATATAACGCTTACATACATGTATAACGTGCTTCCGGGGATACAATCAAATTACCTGTTTAACAGGTCAGCGCACTGATCTCGAAAGAGGACATACAACCACCACGTTTTGAGACCATTGGCGTGAAGCAAATAGTTAATTTGGGATCAAACGTGATATGAAACAGGCCGGTGGATAACGTTTGCGTGAAGCAATGGCAAAAAGTTAATCGACGTCAAGACAACTGTAGGTAGAGGTGTGTGCTTTGAGGTGAGAGGCTCAGGGAGCGAAATATTTGCCAACCTTCTCCAACGGCGGTAGCAAACGTCAAATGACAATTATTCGGTACAGTAGAGCCTACAGTGGGTCTTTCAATAGTGTTATAAGGGAGGCGAACAATTAAGGGGAATATACCTATCTTTGGATGAATGGAAAGTCTGATTCGTTTGAAAATTAAATAAACCTTTCGTGGTGAGGAAAGATGTTGTCATGGTTATGCATCCATTACATTCAGTAACCTCAGGGTAATTGGGAGGGGGCGGAGGATGGTGATGTGAATAAGCATCGTGCATCTAGCTTTGTCTTTCATACAGTTATATCGGTGGTCGGATCTGATCTGCAGAAAAAAGTTTGCAACCTTATGCAAAAACCATATATATGGCTTGAAGGCTCAGGTGATTGCAAATCCCAAATGCAACGCCGATGAAAAAGAATATTCATGCAGCCATAATGTGCGACTCAGTGACATTTTGCGTGCCGGGGCTTAGTCGTTAAAATGCTGCGTTGCATTAGAAAGCTAGGATTAGTAGGCTTCATGAAAGATTTTCACCAGCGAATGAACGCAAACACGAAAATGAATTACAAAAAGGGCACAAGCGACTTGTTGGTCATTTACTGTGCGTTTTTGAAGACTGTTCACAGCAGATAATATAGTTTGCTTATGCTGCTATTTCACTGCACAATGAAGGGAATGTGACATTACAAAATAAAGTAACGGTTAGTTACAATTGATTGACTAAAATAATCTGAGCTGTTACATACTTCTGCTTTGTAACCAATCGTAATAGTCTGCTAAAAGATTATAACAACCATCAATGCAGATTTTTATGTTACTATCGGCCGTTAATTTGAATTGTTCAATTGCATAATTCGACCGGAAATAGTTTTAGGTAGAGACACAGTGATATGGATACCTTTAGCATTGCAGAATCGAAAAGGGAACACTAAGGCTGTGGGTTTGATCAATGCTGTCAGTGCATCAATGGTGATCAAATTATGGTCACCAGTAAAGTAATTGCATTTATCAAAATGTTGTGCGTGAATTGAAATTCGTCTCACCAGGGAATAATCGTTCACGTGCAATCATATATGGCACAATGGTTGGGCAAGCTCACGCTGTGAATGCTGCACAAAGCGTCACTACAGTTGTTTGTCAACGAAGGACTGCATAAACAGTCGTGATTTACATGGATTTAGCGGCCTGGTATGGACAAAATTTACGTTTTGCATGGGATACATCACTGTCTGATATGTAATCTTACACCAGCACATACATCGTGTGCTGCTCTGATATTAAGTGATGCCAACATTTCAAGCCACCAAGCCTCCCTTATGATCGATGTAGAAGTCATTGCTAACCACTTGCTATTTGAAATATTCCTTTCACCTAGAGTAATAATGCGATCATTTGCATTATTCAAATATACCCCTTGATTATAATATATTTTGCATTTCCTCTTTGATCCTTTTGCGGTTGAAAATATTTTTTGATCGAGCGGTTAATCATTTGACACTACCAAATTTCATTTATCAACTCACGAACCTGTCTTTTAAAGCCAAGATGTCTGGTTTTATTATATCTTATAAAAATGTTGTCTTCAAAATACACAGTTATGTTGGCCGTATTCTTTCTGGTCATTTCCTTACTGTCGTGGATATTTTGGACTTCTTATGTGTGGTTTTGCTGTTGTATAGAATGCTGTATGCAACTGAGCTGTAGTCGAATACAACAACAGTGATATATGGCGTTCTGAGATAATGGAGAAAAGGACAACGCCACATAGGATGCCTCATATGTGCGCATACTTGCAAGATGTTGTCATCTCTCGTGCGATATGATTGGACAGTGCATAATGCGTAACACCGCAACATCGTCCGAGAGCTTTGTTATATGACTTATACTGCGTATGCAATTAAAACATGACACCAATGTCTGGAATACATCGCTCGTTGTGGAAACTGAAGATCATTTCATCCGCAATGCAGATGTGTGCAATCCCAATGGTGTATTTGTTACAACAGACCTAGAAGGATTTATTCTCTAACATAAACTTGCGGTATACTCAGGCAGATCGGTATATTTGTCTTTCTGCCATTGATGTTAGGGCTAAAACAAGATTAACCACGACCCGAAAAACTCAATCTGCTGAATTCGCATGTCGATTACTGGTAGATATTAGCTGTTATAGCTCTAACAACCATTACGTTCGTGCTTCCATAATCCGATCGCTGATGGTAATATTTGAATTCAATATCATCGTATGTAGTCGCAGTGTCGCGTGTGAATACAGACGATAAATCATCAGCAGGCCATCAGCGCACCTTGTGGACGCCAGAAAACATAACCAGGGCTTGACGGTGCATGATGTTATTAATTGAATTGTTGCTACAAAAATAGCTCTGTACCAATATATATGTAATTGTCTACCCACACTTCAATAGACCTATTTTTACTGCTCTTCTACTACTATCACTTCACTAACATTTAGCAAATAAGATGTATAATAAGGCAATATAACGCTTACATACATGTATAACGTGCTTCCGGGGATACAATCAAATTACCTGTTTAACAGGTCAGCGCACTGATCTCGAAAGAGGACATACAACCACCACGTTTTGAGACCATTGGCGTGAAGCAAATAGTTAATTTGGGATCAAACGTGATATGAAACAGGCCGGTGGATAACGTTTGCGTGAAGCAATGGCAAAAAGTTAATCGACGTCAAGACAACTGTAGGTAGAGGTGTGTGCTTTGAGGTGAGAGGCTCAGGGAGCGAAATATTTGCCAACCTTCTCCAACGGCGGTAGCAAACGTCAAATGACAATTATTCGGTACAGTAGAGCCTACAGTGGGTCTTTCAATAGTGTTATAAGGGAGGCGAACAATTAAGGGGAATATACCTATCTTTGGATGAATGGAAAGTCTGATTCGTTTGAAAATTAAATAAACCTTTCGTGGTGAGGAAAGATGTTGTCATGGTTATGCATCCATTACATTCAGTAACCTCAGGGTAATTGGGAGGGGGCGGAGGATGGTGATGTGAATAAGCATCGTGCATCTAGCTTTGTCTTTCATACAGTTATATCGGTGGTCGGATCTGCAGAAAAAAGTTTGCAACCTTATGCAAAAACCATATATATGGCTTGAAGGCTCAGGTGATTGCAAATCCCAAATGCAACGCCGATGAAAAAGAATATTCATGCAGCCATAATGTGCGACTCAGTGACATTTTGCGTGCCGGGGCTTAGTCGTTAAAATGCTGCGTTGCATTAGAAAGCTAGGATTAGTAGGCTTCATGAAAGATTTTCACCAGCGAATGAACGCAAACACGAAAATGAATTACAAAAAGGGCACAAGCGACTTGTTGGTCATTTACTGTGCGTTTTTGAAGACTGTTCACAGCAGATAATATAGTTTGCTTATGCTGCTATTTCACTGCACAATGAAGGGAATGTGACATTACAAAATAAAGTAACGGTTAGTTACAATTGATTGACTAAAATAATCTGAGCTGTTACATACTTCTGCTTTGTAACCAATCGTAATAGTCTGCTAAAAGATTATAACAACCATCAATGCAGATTTTTATGTTACTATCGGCCGTTAATTTGAATTGTTCAATTGCATAATTCGACCGGAAATAGTTTTAGGTAGAGACACAGTGATATGGATACCTTTAGCATTGCAGAATCGAAAAGGGAACACTAAGGCTGTGGGTTTGATCAATGCTGTCAGTGCATCAATGGTGATCAAATTATGGTCACCAGTAAAGTAATTGCATTTATCAAAATGTTGTGCGTGAATTGAAATTCGTCTCACCAGGGAATAATCGTTCACGTGCAATCATATATGGCACAATGGTTGGGCAAGCTCACGCTGTGAATGCTGCACAAAGCGTCACTACAGTTGTTTGTCAACGAAGGACTGCATAAACAGTCGTGATTTACATGGATTTAGCGGCCTGGTATGGACAAAATTTACGTTTTGCATGGGATACATCACTGTCTGATATGTAATCTTACACCAGCACATACATCGTGTGCTGCTCTGATATTAAGTGATGCCAACATTTCAAGCCACCAAGCCTCCCTTATGATCGATGTAGAAGTCATTGCTAACCACTTGCTATTTGAAATATTCCTTTCACCTAGAGTAATAATGCGATCATTTGCATTATTCAAATATACCCCTTGATTATAATATATTTTGCATTTCCTCTTTGATCCTTTTGCGGTTGAAAATATTTTTTGATCGAGCGGTTAATCATTTGACACTACCAAATTTCATTTATCAACTCACGAACCTGTCTTTTAAAGCCAAGATGTCTGGTTTTATTATATCTTATAAAAATGTTGTCTTCAAAATACACAGTTATGTTGGCCGTATTCTTTCTGGTCATTTCCTTACTGTCGTGGATATTTTTGGACTTCTTATGTGTGGTTTTGCTGTTGTATAGAATGCTGTATGCAACTGAGCTGTAGTCGAATACAACAACAGTGATATATGGCGTTCTGAGATAATGGAGAAAAGGACAACGCCACATAGGATGCCTCATATGTGCGCATACTTGCAAGATGTTGTCATCTCTCGTGCGATATGATTGGACAGTGCATAATGCGTAACACCGCAACATCGTCCGAGAGCTTTGTTATATGACTTATACTGCGTATGCAATTAAAACATGACACCAATGTCTGGAATACATCGCTCGTTGTGGAAACTGAAGATCATTTCATCCGCAATGCAGATGTGTGCAATCCCAATGGTGTATTTGTTACAACAGACCTAGAAGGATTTATTCTCTAACATAAACTTGCGGTATACTCAGGCAGACGATAAATCATCAGCAGGCCATCAGCGCACCTTGTGGACCCCAGAAAACATAACCAGGGCTTGACGGTGCATGATGTCATTAGTAGAATTGTTGCTACAAAACTAGCTCAGTAACAATATAATATGTTATTGACTACTCACGCTTCAATAGACCTATTCTTACTGTCCTTCTACTCCTTTCACTTCCCTGACATTTAGTAAATCAGATGTATAATAAGGCAATATTACGCTTACATACAGGTATAACGTGCTTCCGGGGATACCATCAAACGATCCGTTCATCATTTCAGCGCATGGTCTGCCGCAATTAGTTAATCGGGATCAAACTTGGTATGAAACAGGCTGGTGATTAACGTTTGCGTTAAGCAATGGCAAAAATTGCGTCGACGTAAAGACAACTGCAGGTAAAGGTGCAGACTTTGAGGTGAGAGGCTCAAGGAGCGAAATATTTGCCAACCTTCTCCAACGGCAGTAGCAAACGTCAATTATTCGTTACAGTAGAGCCTACAGCAGGTCGTTCAAAAGTGTAGCGAACAATTAAGAGGAGTATACCTATCTTTGGTTGAATGGAAAGTATGATTCATTTGAATATGAAATAAACCTTTCTTGGTGAGGAAAGATTGACGAGATGTTATCTTGGTCATGCATCCACTATATTCAGTAACCTCAGGGTAATTGGGAGGGTGCGGAGGATGGTGATCTCAATAAGCATCGTACATCTAGCTTTGACTTTCATTCAGTTATAATCAGTGGTCAGACCTGCAGAGAAAAGTTTGCGACCTTATGTAAAACCACATATATGGCCTGACGGCTCAGGTGATTGCAAATCCCAAATGCAACGCCGATGAAAAAGAATACTCATGCAGCCATAATGTGCGAGTGACATTCTGTGTGCCAGGGCCAAGTCGTTAAAATGCTGCGTTGCATTAAGAAAGCTAGGAATAGTAGGCTTCATGAAAGATTTTCATCAGCGAATAAACTAAAACAAGAAAATGAATTACTGAAAGGGCACAAGCGACCTATTTGTCATTTACTGTGCGTTTTTGTAGACTGTTCACAGCATATAACATAGTTTGCTTATGCAGCTATTGCACTGCACAATGAAAGAAATGTGATACTACAAAATAACGTAATGGTAAGTTACTACTGATTGACTAAAGCAATCGGAGCTGTTACATATATTTACTTTGTAATAAATCGTAATAGTCTTCTGAATGATTATAGCATGTTATGGTAGAGACACAGTTATATTTCTAACTTTAGCATCGCGGAATTAAAAAGGAAAAGCTAAGGCGGTGGTTATGATCAATGCTGTCAGTGCATTAATGATGATAAAATTATATTCACCAGTGAAGTAATTGCATAATCAAAATGTTGTGCGTGAATTGAAATTCGTCTAATCGGGGAATAATCGTTCACGTGCAATCATATATGACACAATGGTTGTGCAAGCTGACACTATGAATGCTGCTTAAGGCGTCACTACAGTTCTTTGTCAATGCAGGACTGCATAAACAGTCAAAGGACAACGCCACATAGGATGCCTCATATGTGCGCATACTTGCAAGATGTTGTCATCTCTCGTGCGATATGATTGGACAGTGCATAATGCGTAACACCGCAACATCGTCCGAGAGCTTGGTTATATGACTTATACTGCGTATGCAATTAAAACATGACACCAATGTCTGGAATACAGCGCTGGCTGTGCCAACTGAAGATCATTTCATCCTTCATGCGGATCCATTATAGATGTGTGCGATCCCAATGGTGTATTTTATACAACAGACCTAGAAGGATTTATTCTCTAACATAAACTTGCGGTATACTCAGGCAGATCGGTATATTTGTCTTTCTGCCATTGATGTTAGGGCTAAAACAAGTTTAACCACGACCCGAAAAACTCCATCTGCTGAATTCGCATGTCGACTACTGGTAGATATTAGCTGTTATAGCTCTAACAACCATTACGTTCGTGCTTCCATAATCCGATCGCTGATGGTAATATTTGAATTCAATATCATCGTATGTAGTCGTAGTGTTACGTGTGAATACAGACGATAAATCATCAGCAGGCCATCAGCGCACCTTGTTTACGCCAGAAAACATAACCAGGGCTTGACGGCGCATGATGTTATTAATTGAATTGTTGCTACAAAAATAGCTCTGTACCAATATAATATGTAATTGTCTACCCACACTTGTCTAGACCTATTTTTACTGCTCTTCTACTAATCATAACTAACATTTATAATAAGGCAATAAGGCAATATAACGCTTACATACAGGTATAACGTGCTTCCGGGGATACAATCAAATTACCTGTTCAACAGCGCACTCATCTCGAAAGAGGACATACAAACACCACGTTTTGAGACCATTGGCGTGAAGCAAGTAGTTAATTTGGGATCAAACGTGATATGAAACAGGCCGGTGGATAACGTTTGCGTGAAGCAATGGCAAAAAGTTAATCGACGTCAAGACAACTGTAGGTAGAGGTGTGTGCTTTGAGGTGAGAGGCTCAAGGAGCGAAATATTTGCCAACCTTCTCCAACGGCGGTAGCAAACGTCAAATGACAATTATTCGGTACAGTAGAGCCTACAGTGGGTCTTTCAATAGTGTTATAAGGGAGGCGAACAATTAAGGGGAATATACCTATCTTTGGATGAATGGAAAGTCTGATTCGTTTGAAAATTAAATAAACATTTCGTGGTGAGGAAAGATTGACGAGATGTTGTCTTGGTTATGCATCCATTACATTCAGTAACCTCAGGGTAATGGGGAGGGGGCGGAGGATGGTGATGTGAATAAGCATCGTGCATCTAGCTTTGTCTTTCATACAGTTATATCGGTGGTCGGATCTACAGAAAAAAGTTTGCTACCTTATGCGAAAACCATATATACGGCTTGAAGGCTCAGGAGATTGCAAATCCCAATTGCAACGCCGATGAAAAAGAATATTCATGCAGCCGTAATGTGCGACTCAGTGACATTTTGCGTGCCGGGGCTTAGTCGTTAAAATGCTGCGTTGCATCTAGAAAGCTAAGATTAGTAGGCTTCATGAAAGATTTTCACCAGCGAATGAACGCAAACACGAAAATGAATTACAAAAAGGGCACAAGCGACTTGTTGGTCATTTACTTTGCGTTTTTAAAGACTGTTCACAGCAGATAATATAGTTTGCTTATGCTGCTATTTCACTGCACAATGAAGGGAATGTGACATTACAAAATAAGTAACGGTTAGTTACAACTGATTGACTAAAATAATCTGAGCTGTTACATACTTCTGCTTTGTAACCAATCGTAATAGTCTGCTAAAAGATTATAACAACCATCAATGCAGATTTTTATGTTACTATCGGCCGTTAATTTGAATTGTTCAATTGCATAATTCGACCGGAAATAGTTTTAGGTAGAGACACAGTGATATGGATACCTTTAGCATTGCAGAATCGAAAAGGGAACACTAAGGCTGTGGGTTTGATCAATGCTGTCAGTGCATCAATGGTGATCAAATTATGGTCACCAGTAAAGTAATTGCATTTATCAAAATGTTGTGCGTGAATTGAAATTCGTCTCACCAGGGAATAATCGTTCACGTGCAATCATATATGGCACAATGGTTGGGCAAGCTCACGCTGTGAATGCTGCACAAAGCGTCACTACAGTTGTTTGTCAATGAAGGACTGCATAAACAGTCGTGATTTACATGGATTTAGCGGCCTGGTATGGACAAAATTTACGTTTTGCATGGGATACATCACTGTCTGATATGTAATCTTACACCAGCACATACATCGTGTGCTGCTCTGATATTAAGTGATGCCAACATTTCAAGCCACCAAGCCTCCCTTATGATCGATGTAGTAGTCATTGCTAACCACTTGCTATTTGAAATATTCTTTTCACCTAGAGTAATAATGCGATCATTTGCATTATTCAAATATACCCCTTGATTATAATATATTTTGCATTTCCTCTTTGATCCTTTTGCGGTTGAAAATATTTTTTGATCGAGCGGTTAATCATTTGACACTACCAAATTTCATTTATCAACTCACGAACCTGTCTTTTAAAGCCAAGATGTCTGGTTTTATTATATCTTATAAAAATGTTGTCTTCAAAATACACAGTTATGTTGGCCGTATTCTTTCTGGTCATTTCCTTACTGTCGTGGATATTTTGGACTTCTTATGTGTGGTTTTGCTGTTGTATAGAATGCTGTATGCAACTGAGCTGTAGGACCTGACATCCCAGTGCGTATTGTACACCTTTAAGTGCTGGAAGGTTCGAGAACATTCTGAAGCTCTAGAAACTTTGTTTAAATCCTGGAATCTTTTATTTTCTTTTCGTCAAGTTCAAGGAAGTTTTATGTCAGTTCTGCTGTACTGTTATGAATGTGAATTTCTAACTATCACTATACATGTAGCAAAAGCAACGTTTAGTGAGAATAGAAGGCATTAATGTGCCTACAAAGCAAAAGCAACAAAGTAAAAATGCTAACACCAAAAAAGCTCAAATTTGGTAATATATGGTTATCATCATTCATCAGCAAACGATATGTATTTACGGCTGTAAGTTTGATAATAATTCCTGGCACAACTCTGGTCTGATAACCAGAAATATAAATGAAACTACAGTAAACTCACTACCCCATAGCAACGCTTATGCATGATCAAATATTGTCATTGGTATTGCTGTTACTTCCGCATCTAGCGACCTATTATAATCCATAATTGGGCAGCTAAATGGGATGTCACAATACATTAAATATGATCAAAGTGTCTATTGCAATGTTTATGCTGAGTGCATTCTAAACAACAAAAAACAATATAAAAACAGTACAATTTCCAAATAGAGAACGTTGTGTCAAGCGTATGAGCAGACGCTTTTATAGTATTCATCATCAAGTTATAGGATAAACTCAGCTTAATAAGACCTTAAATTAATTATATGGAAATCATTGGCCAACATTCATCAAATCAACTAAGGGCCACCTTTTACTGTAAGGTTTGTCAATTATTTCTGTACTTAGTTCTGATTATTGCCGTGGATATTTTCGTAGTTAGCCCACATGCTTTACAGTGTGGGAACTATTTCATTTGTGCATTGATATAAAATCGTTCGACAATTTATTAAACAGGGACCAGACTTACGAATGACTGCTACTGTAAAATGTGATGAGAATCTGTTACTTAACAGGATATCAATGTTGTCAACACGCCGTTTAATATATTCCCAAATTTTTGCAAAGCGCTAGTTGCGATATTCTTGCCTGTGCTGTTTAGACCTCAGATACTTTACAAAATGGGAGTGTTTGTATAATCTTAGAAGTGGCCTCGGCAAAATGTGCTATTTGGAAAGGATTTGACGCCTAGCAATACAAGCAGTTATCACTGCCTACAATAGGGCCATTTCATTGAACAGGTTATCTCTAAAGTAGGCGTGCATTACACCGATAGCAACAACAAAGACAAATATACGACCGCAATTACCATTGGTTATTCATGTCCTATGTAAAGTATGACATATATGAAATTTAAAGTGACTTGACGAAAGAACTTGATCGAGTTGAGTAGAGAGTAGGATCTGGTGGCAATCATAGCGCAACTAGATTGTCAGCAGTCAATTTGGAGACTGGTGAAGCCTCTTTCAACAACGTCGGTAGATAATAATAATTCGCTAAAGCCGCAGTGTTCTTCTCTACAAATATTCCATAGCGCATTAAAGACTGCTATTAACTTTCCTACTGCGTGCATTATACCAAATCAAACGGTGTCAGTAATGGAAAAGTTTCCCTCCATTTTACATAAAACCAAGACGCAAACTATTGCCCCACGTCTCATAAACAATCCGGCATAGATTGATATTCCTTTACCATGAGTTGAATATAGTTATACTTTAATGTAAGCGATGGCATAGTTCGTCAAATTCTTAATCAAACGCTCACTATCTCAGGTTGTGCCAAGTGATAGAGAATAAGATTGCCAAACGCTCATTATCTCAGGTTCTCCCTACTGATGGAGAATAATATTGCCAAACGCTCATTAACTGTATATGTAATCGCGCCATGTCGAATTCGTGTGAGTTACCTAATACCAGTTCGGCGACATTCCTACTTTAGTACAATTCGGGTGAAGCGGTTACTCAATCCGAGTACCTGTCAATAATATCAATACCTGCGGATGTTAAATAAAAATAATTTTAGAGATGGAATAATTTGTATTATAAATTAACGTACTAAAATAAATAAATATCTGCCTTCTTGTTAGCTTCGTTGAATGATAATGGTGAATTGCTCCAAACCTGTCCGCACGCTGAAGTACATGGCATGGTATGAAGAGGATGAGTAGAAATGCATTGTAAACAATTAAATTGTGACAAATATCAATGATGCGTCTGGCTTAAAATTCGCCTTATGAGAAAAGGGTATGTTCAACATAATCTCGTGGGATTACTGATGTTACTGCATACTGTTCGTGAAGATACATGTGATAATCGATTCGAATTAAACGGGACGTGTTGATGCGCAGATACGCAGGATTCTGTCTGTCATACACATAATACACAGTCTAGGAAAAATGGCCAATAAAGCAATGATAGGAATGACGATAAGACAAATGATTACAGGAGATATTCAAAAACGTGCATATTTACATCAATATGCTAACGGGAATTAACATTGGTATGCGCAGAACTCTTTCGTGCAGTGGAACCTGCGCAATGAAGACAATTTATCTTAAATAGATATACGTTTGTGACGATCATGTTAGTTTGAATGAGACAACCTGAATTGAAACATACCGTCCAACTTTAAAAAGTCACAATTTCATCATAACTTGGATATTAATACATATAACCATGATCATTAAGCATCTGTTACACGTTATCACCTATAACCACAGTTATTAACCATATGTTTCACGTCATCTTATGCAACCATAGTCATGAAGCATCTGTTACACGTTATCACCTATAACTATAGTCATTAACCATCTTTTCACGTTATCACTTATTACCATAGTCATGAAGCATCTGTTACACGTCATCACTTATAACTATAGTCATTAAGCATCTGTTACGCGTTATCAACTATAACTATAGTCAAAAAGCATCTGTTGAACGTTGTCACCTTAGTTAATGAGAAGTTGTTCAATTGTGAAAATTGTTGCCATTGAATACGTGAAATAGGCACTAAAATATTGTAGTCAATTGTCAATTGCATGGAAAGGCACTAACTTATGAATACATAAGCGTGTATAGATATGGAGATAGATAAACACAAATTTACATGTTTTGTAAACACATTTGTTCCAGAGCATTACACAGTCATACAACGACGCTAGTTATCTAGAAGCTCAATTGACTGCGCCAGATTGCAGAGTGGCGGGATGAATCTTTTTCTCACAACTCCTTCCGTTGAACACTAAAGGTCAGAGTATTACGATGCAAGGCCGCTGCATTCATCCATAATTCATCATTGCTTGTGGTTCGACTCTCGCCGCGACTTATCTGTCAGATGACGGATTACAATTTTAAGCCGAAGGCCGGTGCTCAATTATAGATAAGATACATACCCGCTGACCTTGGCAATTGAGAAAGCTGGCTAGCAGACCACGGTAATCGACATCTACGCCGTTTTTTATAGATACAAAGCTCTCAACCTTTGTCCACTCTATTCTACAAGACATTTTATTGTTTCAACTAACCAAAGTATTGGTTCATGCCCGGAATTTTCATACGATCATAATGACTCAGCTTAGGCAATATTCTCTCGCAATTATATGGAAACTATGGAGGCTGTTTCCGATTGGCTATGTACAATAAATGAAAATATATATGAATCTTCTGTCTTTGATGACACGCGGAAAAACTAATGCTTAACTGTCAGTACTTCTTGAGGCTCATACCCAAACGTTCTGAATAATAGAGTGTTATGTCCGTATGTAGAATGGAACATTCTGTGTGAGGATATGATTACTTTTGAATTATTTGAACCTCTATGATATTTCTATTTTTGTCACATCTATTGGATATATGCACATATTATATCAGCAAACTATATAACATTTCAAACGGCTCATGTAAAGCGTGTGATTTCCGCTATGCATAGGTGATAGGTTCGTAATACTCTAACTGCGAATGGTTTGATGTTACTGTAGAATCAAAGGAATCAAATGATGCTCTGAAGCCTAACAAGCATATGTTGGATAACACTCGCCTAGCACGTGGTGGTCATTGCAAAACTACACTTATCAGATATTGATGTTTTAGACACAGACATTCCTACTAGCGGTGTTGACAAACACGAATACACGTTCACGTGATCCATGACGACCCTCATATTCACACAATAAAACAGTCAAGCCTACTTACTATTAGGTTTACATCACATTAATCTTACGCACTCGCCAGGGATTCGCCATCAATGATTTATCATACACCAGCTTACTCGACAAGCACCATAAAAAGTTTAATCACGGGCAAATGTCAGCACAGGTTTCATTCCTAGATCACCGCGAAGCTCACTAAACGACTGGCAGGGCATTCTTGACACTCCCGCCCGAGTTTGCACTTTAGCGCTTGCGTTCACTGTCACGCAGCGCCTGAATTAATCACACAGGAAAGGTAGCTATAATGGTTAGCGGCCCACTGAACAAAGCAGATGATTCATATTTTGCTGAATTTGCATCATCGAAATTTTAAGCTCAAAACGTTCAACTCCATAAATGTGACCAGCGTGATGTTAATGTTGATCGGAGCCCTTAAGCCTCTTTGAATTTAACATAATATAATTATCAAGCATGTTATCGGCGTTGTGCTTAAGTGTTGCCATAACGCCCCACGCAGAACACCGCAGAAAGTTTAAAATCAACGACAAATTGGTGCAAAAACAATACAACGGTACATTTAGTCGGCAATATCATGCAATTCTTGCGTCGCTTTGTGTATATATGAGTGATGTTACCAGTGTATGCAGCTACTACTTGTACAAAGACCGTGCCTTTTGGCATATTCCATACTCAATTGTAAGAAACGCGCTGCGCATGGTTCAATCGGGCTTACTTTATAGAACTGGCTATCATCTACTTTGTACGATTATATGATTAGCACAAAGCAATTTCATGTTTTACCTGTGTCAATATTTTACATTCCATTGTTTTTGCATATTAATGCCCCGGTTCACGTTCGCTGTTTTCCCGTCGGTTAACGACCTTACCCAATCAAACCTTTGCCGTATGCAATATAAATATAATAAAAGTGAATCAAGACTATCAAATAATAATAATAATCAAAATTGTTGTTTTTGGTCCCAAATGAATATAAACACGGGCCATAGGGGCCAGTACAATATAGATAAATCGGATAAATAAATGCCATATGCATATACATCACACGGTTTCTTTGTGCGATACAATTTGCAATATATATATATATACGGGCCATATATCATCAAGACCGTACGTGATAAAATATATATATATACATGCATACATATGTATATATATGTTATATATATATTACTAGTGATCAGTCATTTACAAAACACTCTCTCTTATCGCCATGGTGTTTGGCTCATGTTCATGATTGGGACCCGTATTTTGCGTGCCCAGTAGACTCGTCATTTATAAAATTCTGTCAAACTGACCAAGCGCTTCTACCCTTCAGCCAGAAAATCATTCATCATATGGGCTTGCGAAAGCATCATCAAGTCTTATTTGATTTGGCGTCTTTATGGTGATGTTCCAGTGTACATGCTGGATACCTTTATGAGATCCCAAAAGAAACTTGTTAATTTCAGTCCCAACAAGTATATTTCGGGGTTGTAGACACATTGGTTACGAGGTTTGTTGCTGGCCTTTGATTCATTTTGTATGTGTATATTATGCTGAACTAGAGTGATTTAGTATATGAAAGGTGTGGTGTTATAGTAATATACATAAGAATTAAAAGCATACTGATGGCATTTTCTCAAAACAAAAGCATATAAATATATTAATAGAGTAGCCATACGCTTATTGTTTAAAGTTTTTATCATTGGCAAGAAAAAATCCTTATTATATAAACACATTTACATTGTTCGTTTATTCTCGTTCTGAAAGACACAAGCATAATGTAATATATGTTTCTAGATTAGTTCAAACAGTTAAATTCTTGACAGAAAAATACTGTTAAGAAATATGCGAACTATTCAAACTGATGCACCGTATATTCTAATATGGTAATCGTAGTCGCCTAGAGATAATTTGCTGTTAGTAACACCTATACAACTCGTTTTTTAAAACTCTGCAAACCCGGTCCTTGCGTTCATAGCTTGGGTGTTTTGCAGCCACCTAAGCGGTAATGTGCCCTTATCTTCTCTTTGATGACCAGTGATCTATTACATTCACCCGATTGTTGTGCGTTGTGATGGGATTATTGTTGCGCAAGAGCATTTGGTGTCCAGTGATCCATTACATACACAATATATTTGCGGGTTGTGATGGGATTATTGCTGCTGAAGAGCGTTTGGTTCGGTATTCACTTCTGTGCAGAGGAATTCTATTTACAGATGAATGTATAAGCGTTTACTGCATCGTTGTCATTATATCTTCCTAGCATTAGGTGTGAGACATGGCACATCAAGACCGGAGCCAGCATTATCTGTACAAACTCTATAAAAAACGAGTGTTACATAAAAAGCAGGTATCGCCAGACTTAAAGATGCAGCCGCGAACTGCTTTGTCGAATAATCCACAATTCACTATTGGTGCATGACGCCTTCTGCAAATAGCTATGTATTATCTGATTTGCACTAATGACGTTTTATCAATTTTGTATTGATGGTTCATTAGATATTATTGTAAAGTGGGCCTGCAAGGAAGGATGTGCTCAGCTATGTCATGTGAAATTTAAAAATAGGTATGCATATAATGTATGCAAATTTATTTTATCGGAATGAAATTGCCTTTAAACAAAAGACCAATGTATGTTTTTGCCAACGCATTAACTTAACGCTTTCATGTTCGAGCACAGGAGGTGAGTCCAGGGAGCAGGGATATGTAGATCAAGCAGAGTGATCTTTTGAGAAGTATGTACAAGCACAGTATTGTCAGAATATGGGCGCCGTATGTAATCACATGGGATTTTCGTTTGGACGAGCACTGCTCTTTCTTACTAATCTTGTGTTACCATTTGGTATTCATTTCTCCCGAGAAGCATTAATCATACATCGGAATAATACAGAAGTTTTTGCAATGCATATATATGCTCATTCGGGTATTGGGTGCAAGATACATAACAACATTTACACGTAATAACCTTTTGACGGATGTGGTGTAAGAATGATGGGTCTAGTCAATTGATGTTGCATTTTACTGTCGCGGAATAAGTATCCCAGATATAGTGAATCTATTCGTGGCAAGACCACCTAAATCCCAAAGGAGATATCAAAACGTCTATTTCAGTCAAATATATCGCCTCGGTGTTTGCAAATGTGTAACATATGGGCTGTGGTCGTTGCTTGTGTATCACTCGTAGCCTATTGATTAAGTGGCGATCCTTGAAGTGTTACCGCAAATATATGGTCATGACGACCAGTAAAAATACCTCGCATATATCACTCGGTGCAGTGACACTTTGCAGCGTACTGCCATCAACATGAGCCAAACATCATACAACCTAAGACGTGGTCACCACAGTTGTAGTGACAACATGTTGGAATTAACTGAGAATGGAAATCTAGCCAAGACATTTTACCTTCTATGAAAATAGGCGTTCTCTAAGTAATAGCACTTGCATAGGCAAATTGTTATGTCTGTATACGTGATGCCTGTGATGTTATATTTAGGTTACCTTATATACAATCAATAGAACATCAATCGTTCGTCGATGTGTACATGGAAATACAGCGGATCCTTGGATCATGTGGCGCCAAAATAACTCCCGATGACATTCCGACAAAGAATCAACATTTAGTTGATCCTGTTTAGCTTCATGATTAGCTACGGTATTAGATGATATCGATAACCTGTTAAAAACTAAGTAATGTTAAAAATTACCGAGTAGGTAGTATTGATAATGTAACAAATGGCAATTTGTGTTAGCTATTTAGCTTGTCCTGTGTATAAACATTATTATGATAATGTCTCGTATGGATTTGATGCCGAATTGTGACGAGAATGGGTTTGGTCGAGAGGGAAAGTTAATGAAATACTTAAGCAAGCAAATCACCCCATCAACAATCCATTAACTGTCGTAAGATGGGCTGTTACGTACGTGCTGTTGTATCGTCCTCTTTATTACGGTTAAATGTTCTCCTTAAACGCACTGTATCATCTTCCATCGTTTTGGGTGTTGTTGGGTAGGTTAGGAGTTTAAATAACGGGTTGCACATACGTTTGTTAATCCATATATTTATTGTACATCGCATTCTGAAGCAGTAAATGCGTTATGCCTTCCAACCACAGATGTTATGGCATCCGATCTGCTAAAAACACTGCGTAACGGGTTCTCGCCTCAATAGCATGAAAGGGATATGCTGTCCCCAAACTATGAATAAATTCCTGACCGTTGCCCAGTAATCAATCCTTTACAGAAGATATATGAAGATTGCAATGAGATTTTCACTTTTAATGATCGCTGCTGTTTTCTTCTTATCTGGTGTTTTCGACCGGCAATCGCATATCTAGCGAATCATTAATTAGAAAGAAGAATGTTTGCTGTGGCGACATTTTTACCCAATCTACCGCGAGGATGCTACAAGGAGAGAAGTAAGAAATACAACAAACGAAGAGTGACCGTTATTTCTTCTAAAAGCAATAAACAAATAGTGGTTCTATTGACCCAGTCGATTAAAGTTTCGGTTTTATAATTTAATTTCAGCTGACTCTAACGAAAACCGAATTCAAACTAAGCTCAAAGTCATCATGCTGATTATGCTTTTCATTTATTACAAGATACTCTTAACACCGACTTCTCATAAACAGTTCATATACAGAAGAGAATACTTTTTATTTGTTGTATTAATACCAGGAAAACTTTAAGATAACTATGGAGCCATATATTGTGAAGATGATATTCCACATGTTAATTCGGTTGATATTTCAGCTGCTGCTCCAATTTTTTGTGCAGAGCAAAAATGCAAAATATGCAAAAATACTTAAACCTGGGCAGCCGTGAAGGACCAAAATTATCAAGGTTGAAGCCAGGGCCTCATATAATGACATTAATGCTTCGCGAATGTCAAACCGGTGGTAAGCAAATTGCAGCAAGAACGCCCACGAAAGAAAACTAATATATGTAATTGTAATCTGGGCGATTACAAGGGAATTAACGTCATGTTAAGTATTTAATGCCGGTGATGGGGGTTTTAATAGTTACTAAAGGACATGATAATATAATTCATTGCCCTAAATCCCCTTAGGTCATTATATGCGTATTCATCACCATACGGCCATAACAAATACATCGTAGTAAATGTGCGTGATCCAACATAATTGCGGACATTTTTAAGGATTGGCTTGAGGCGCATTAAAATAATATGTCATGATGGTTTTTGTATTAATCAAAGTAAAAGAATCTAACCCAGTAACTGTCATACACTTAGTATATTCATAGCTCTGCTTTCGATTCAATCAGTCTTTTAGGTGATGAAACAATAATTTAAACGAATGAAATGATGATAGTGACCTAGGAGAATTGATTATATAGCGATTGTCTGCCTATGTGAATCGATAATGGATTTGCAAGCATCAATAGCGAGCTGTTTATCGCAGTTAGTATATTTAAGTAGATTGACAAAGCGTAATTGCCATTTTCAGTTTTCTTCACGAGCAAAAGGGATTACGAATCGCCTTTACAGAGCCATGGTGGTATCAGACGTGTTTGGATGGAGGATTTTAGATACTTCATAGCGAAGACATGGTGATAAATTGCCGTGTTGTCGACATACAATTGCGAACACGACTTCCTTAATACAAAACAAGCTACTTCTATCACCACCACACTGGTCAGATGGGAAGACTTATGGAGGAGTACTTGATGCTCATATTATCTAATTGTAGTTCTTCTGCTGTTACGATGTCCTACGTGCAAAGGCTATATATGTCTGCTCTTAAGAAAAAGTTCATCATATCCACGTGCCATTTCTCCCCCACAGACGCTTTTCTGGTAATATGCACAAATTTGTTGTGCGTTGTGAAGATATC
Source organism: Urechis unicinctus (assembly GCA_034190875.2). Lineage (NCBI taxonomy): Eukaryota > Metazoa > Annelida > Polychaeta > Xenopneusta > Urechidae > Urechis > Urechis unicinctus. The sequence continues at coordinate 19,023,579 of CM067356.1, forward strand.
TGGTATGTATCTCAGAAGTGAGGATGGGCATATTTTATTCAGTAGGTTTTTTCCAATTTGTTTCTGACACATAGGAGGCTTTATTGCAAGGATTTACGTTGACTTTGTGGTTTGTTATAATGCCATAGATTTAGTAGTTCTCGACACCAGAGCCCTGTGTATGCAATAATAAAAGATGTGATTGGCCTGTATAAGTCCGTGAAGTTTTATCATTATATTATCAAAGTAGGCAAGTGTTAATCGAAATCTGGTGTTTTTGTGCGCAGTATGCAGTATGACTCTCCAAATGACGTTTACACGACGGGTTGGGTTGAAGAGACATATGTTCTCGATTGTCTCTCGTGTCTTTCCCAAAATACCAGCACGAAAATGCTGTTACAATAATGGTTGTTCTATACATTAGCCTTATAATAAATGATGTTCTGAAGAAGTGCATGGTTGACGCTGGTGCAAAATATGTAGGATTAAGTAGAGCTTCGGCATTTACATAGTGAATCACTGTAAAACAAGAAGATATTAAGCCATGTTCAAGATTGAGAGATTATGAATCCTCCACGCGTCTGAAGGGACAAATCTGGTTGTGAATTTGATGCCAATAAAATTATATTAAGTGGCTTCGAATGCTGTTATGGATGGCTTTAGTAGCATTGCATGAGGGAATGTACGGAGAAGTTGATTATTACCTTGGGCAAAATAGCAACTGCATGGGGAATGACTGCCATAGGTTAATTATGACTCATTATTAACGCCCAATAAATAATAATGTAGCTCTGTGGTGTACCATTTGCAAAATTAAAGATGATTAAAACGTAAACGTACTTAAGTAATATCTTAAAATCGTGGACAATTAACTATCTGCTCGTGAAGTAAACAATGATTTTATCAACATTCTGCTGGGACTCAAATAACTTTGATAAACAAATAAAATCAAACGTGGTTTAATCAGAGTTATGTTTGCCTTCCAGCGCAACAAATAATCATTCCCATCGCTTGCAGATTAGATTCCATTTACGGATGTTTATCATTCCCCCTTGATATGACTTTCTCATCGTTAGTGGATAAAAATATGCACAAGAAATATAAACACAGAGCCTATGGTGCTGCATTTAAGACGGCGTGTCAGTTACTTTACATTACAATAAGCTCTCTGCTCTTATATCTGTGAACTTTGCTACCATGATATCAAGGCCTCAGTGTTTAACAAACGTTAAACATGCGGTATGAATATTTATACACGATGACGTTGCTTATGGTTTGACCTCAACCGTCTATTTCTGATATGAAATATTTTTTGCCTCTTGAAAATGTGAAGGTACATAATTATGTGATTCAGTCGAGCTTAGTTAAGAAGCCTCCAATGCTGAGTACTTTCAATAGTTTGCGGTGCTGATTATGTGCACATAAATGCTACAAAATAGATACTGTCCCTTGGCGACGGCAATTTTGGAAAATGGCTTGGCATTACTGAACAACATATATAGTTTTAGAATGCTCATGAGTTTATCGCATAAACACATGTTGCTGCATATGAAAATGTCATTATACAAACATGCCTTTTCTCTATCACAGAGCTCACTTTAATTGGTTTTACAGGTGAGAAATCAACACATTATTCGTAATGGGTAAGCATCAGTCGTGCGTAATTCCTCGTGGGGATATTTTGTGTGTATTTTGGAATTGTAGTTGCACGTAATCTGTGAAGTAGGTTATTACTAATTCATTATCGTCCGCGAAAAGAGCATATCACCATGACCAATGATGATGACTTTGTGGTTTGTTATACCGTAGATAAGGATCCTATGCATGTCATGTGATTGGCTGGTATAGCATCAACAATTTAAATAAACGTACGTCTTACGTCTTTTTCATGGACAATGGGGGTTAATAACTTGCCTACACGAGTAATATCTTAGGGACTGCAATATTGATCAAACAATGAACGATATAGAGTTTTCAAATGTATTATATAATGATAGTCATACATTGATCATGTTATTATCAGCATCCTGCTGCGTACCAATTAACCTAGGCGCACCTGCTACGTTAAACTTTCATGCGCAATAATTTAACTACCGTGTACCGATTGGATACCAATGGGCTGTTCAACACTCTAACCTTGATATGACTCTCTCGTCGTTAGAGGATAATAAAAAAAACTAGATAAATAAGTGCCCCAAGTTCTGCGTCGACATGACGCTGTTCCTGAAGGTTTTTTTTATATAAGCGATACCAAGGCATTTCCGCATATATATAGATATATATATAGATATATAGAGATATATATATATATATATATATATAGATTTATATAGATTTATATTTTAATATAGATATTTTTAAGAGAGATATATATATAGATATATATATTATATATATATATATAGATTTACATATATATATATATATATATGTATATATATATATATAGATATATATATATCATATATATCTACATATATATATATATATATATATATATATATATATATATATATATATATATATATATATATATATATATATCTATATATATCTATATATATATATATATATATATATATATATATATATATATATATATATATATATATATATATATATATATATATATACATGCGACTACTATGTACATTTAGCAAAAAAACGACCTTTTCGTGACATTGGAGGCGACAACACATATAGCCATTATGGTGATCATTTCTTGTTTTCTGTTGGTCTGTCAGTACCATGGTACGGTATCGTAAACTTATTTTGGATTTTCATTGTTTATTAAACTTATATATTTTGTGTACCCAAATGGGTGTTCCAAAATAGTTCGGATATTAGGAACACGTAAAAAAACATAGCAAAAAAACAACCGTTTTGGGACATAACAACCATTTTTCTTAATAAATCAAAGGATATTCTCGACCAGCAACGCAACTTCGTCTGAAATAATACGAGTAACTTTAAACATTTCGGTTTGTCCATGCGAATATATATCTGTCTCCAGCTCATTGGAAAACGTCGAAACTAAATACATATGTTTTTATTTCCTCGGTCGAATGTCGCGTGGTATACTAGAAGTTGGGATAATGATATATCGGATAATAACAAGAAACATGCTGTTAAAGGCAGAATACCAAACAAGTCGATAGTCCAATATATAATTTTTTTCAAACACCCCTAACTATTTCCTGCGCGATGCATGAGCCAAAACCTTGCAATGGATAAAAGTGAATGGAGATAATGTAAATTGTAACATCACTTTTAAATACAAAATTGTCCTATAAAGCACTCAAAAAGGTCTTGAATTTTTGGGACTCACTTCGTGTGCCAAGATGTGACTGTGTTCCAAAATTGGTTGGTCGATTGTCTCAAAAAAATTGCATTCGTATAAACATATACATATATATATATATATATTTAGATATATATATATATGTATGTTTTTATATATATATATATATATATGTATATATATATATATAGAGATAGAGAGAATATATATAGATCTAAATATATATCTAAATATATATATATATATATATATATATATATATATATATATATATATATATATATATATATATATATATATATATATATATATATATATATATATATATATATATCATCCGGCATTCGGCATTTTTTTTTTTCCGATCAAACTACTAGTAATCGGTCGTTAACGCTTAGCTCATTATTCGGTTTAGAGTTCTGTCCCTTGATTTGTGCCAAGTCTTAGCGACATCACATCCCTTTAGCAAGATTGCAATGCGACAGAAACTGGTCTCCATGGCGTGGCAATGAGGTGCCCCACTACATTGTATCAATGCAGGCTCATTTTATCATTGTCTGCTCGAAGTTGTTGCACTTGAATATATAAGATAGTTGATACAAATGGAATAATGAACATCCTGCCAAGCCCATGTAACAGAGACCTACACGTGAATACAACTTTAGGTAATGACCCCTCTTGGTTGCAATACATATCAATCTAGTGGCAAACTAACCAACGAAGAGGCTTTAAATGGTTCTAGGGGATTAATTATCGTAAGCACCGTCTCTGATTATGGCACGCATGGTAAGAGGTTGCATGTGAAAACAACTCGAGCTCAGTTTAGCCATGGTATTAGATCATGTGCACGTTATGAGTGCAATAATTTCGCGGGATAATGTAACTTCCCCTGTCCTTGTAAAGCTTACTAAAACAACCAGCTGTAAAAAAAATCCAGTAATGTCAACGTTGAATTCACTGGTGGTTTATTTCGATAAAGTTAAAACATCATTCATTAAGGTTATGCATTCCTCGTTCATATTTATCCCCAGTATTACCTCGTGAATCTATAACACATCCTAAACAATCCAGATATTTGCAGCACCATGCCGATAACGGGTCTCAGCAATGATATCATACAGACTCAAGTTCAATATGTGCAATATAAGTGGAACGCATTTTTGAAGTTTATCTTGGATAGCTGACTTTTGGCAAATAATATGACAATTTTTGATGGTAATATTATGTCACAGGTTGTAATAGATACTTGCATATTAAATGTACCAACCGGCATTACAATATCACACCAGAATATGAGGTGATCCAAGATGGCTGTGTCGTATGGCTCACATATTTAATGGAGCTGACTTGATGGAAACCATTGTAATAGTGTGCTGTAGCTTGCAGTTTATCTACAGGGTTTTGCTGATGCATTTTGGCAGTCTTAAGGGCAGTTAAGGCGCAAGTAGTTTATCTGCCAAGCATAGTTTGTAATTTTCGCCTCAAACAATATGAGGTAAATAGCTATCTATCCCTGCAGTAGACCGTGCTGTATGTCGGTCAGTATGCATACACTCTGATTTCGGTTTGGCCATATGTTTACGGCTCCAATCATCGGTGGGCATTTCTTTGTTTCATCTTTTCATGTAACAAACGATTGTATTCATTTCTGCCCATTATGTTTTCCGTTTGAGTCCATATGAAGACAAGCGGTGTGTGTCCCGCATATATTCTAAATTAAGGATATTTTCACCAATGGCTGGTGCAGAAACGAATATAACACCTATGGCTCCTGATGACGACTTTGTGACTGGCTGTACTATAACATTCTTAACGTTACCTTCTAGTAAATACATAAAACATTATGATTAAATTGAGCGAGTGTCTGGCATGAATCCGTTAAGATTTTAATAGCGCGCGTTAACCTTGATGCCAACCGCTTGATGAGAAAAAAACAACCATCATTTTATTTTTGACGTCTCTTTACAATTGATCGGGCAGAACAGACATTGTAAGTTGTCGTGTTGATTCGTCATGCCTTGCAACATCAATAAACGGAATTTAAATAAGGTAACAATTCAGTTACCGATATATGCATTCGCTTATATGATCAAAGCATCTTGGGGTAAGTGAACGCTTCTGTGCAGAAAAAAACACGCTATACATTTCACTGTGTTTGGCCAGACTACGCTTAACGATAATAGCAAGATATCATCTGCTTATTAGCGAATGTTAGATTCCTTCTGATGGAATCTATCTATAGCATTTAGAGCGAATGTGCTTATAATAATTTTTATTTTTTTACAAGCGTTGCATTTGAGGTTAGCTTCATCTTTACAACTATTATTTCATCAAAGTTGCTTTTGCAAGGAGCAATTGTCTTGTGTTGCATCATGGAATTATGGAAGCATTCATTCAATCAGTCCGTTGGGTCGTAGTTTAATTATTGTCGTCAAATCGAGGAGGCATGTCAACAACTTTTGCAATAGAAAGCGTCGTTTTGCCACGTTTATCCTTTCTTTAAAAGCCCTTACGGACAAAAAGTGGCCGCCGGCAATGAATGAAACTCATTGAATTGTCATGGCGTTTTCTTAGTCTAAAAGAGACACAGCACAGCTGGCAACATGTGATGCATATTTTTGTTTGGCTTTACAATATGCTGTTACGTCAATAAGTATAGAATCACAAACATAGATGGCATATTTTATAGAAATCAAACACAAGTATTGGCAAGTATACAGACCAGCTTCCAGCTGCTCTGTTACCTCTGCAATTGCTGGCATTCTTGTTGCATACGAACCATCGTTCTGTTTACTATACGGCTGTGACCTAAATTACTTATTTATTATCTACTTGATACTACACATAACTTGATGAATTGCACGCATCCAAATATATTCAGTACTGTGCTGAGGTTGCTGAAAACATATACCAATTTAAATTAGTCATGTAACCTACAGAGGGTTTACCATGATACATCTCACTACAATAATGCATATGAACAACATTAGGTCAGCAATTACAGTTATACTAAGTATTGTACAATTATTATTTTAATCACGTTGCCACAAGAACATCACATGTGAATGCTTGGGGTATTGGATCGTATTATTGTTCATTCTTTTTTTTTATCATGACAGAAATTTGTATTTCAAACGTTTTGCACATTACTGTTGCCGCACATCATTGTTGTCGAAATTGATTAATTTACAATAAAGTAATGGTAGTATTTTTAAACGAAATACAATGTTGACATAAATGCAGAAATATACACCGCGGATTCGGACAAATGAATAGGCGGTAGATAAATATCTATAACAATTTGAATGTAATCAGCGTTGATCATCTTGCGGAGAAAGGGGGTTTGTAAATCATGGTACCCTGTCAGGATTGATATTCAGAGAGAGAGAGAGAGAGACAGACAGACAGAGAGAGAGAGAGAGAGAGAGAGAGAGAGAGAGAGAGAGAGAGAGAGAGAGAGAGAGAGAGAGAGAGAGAGAGAGAGAGAGAGAGAGAGAGAGAGAGAGAGAGAGAGAGAGAGAGAGAGAGAGCTGTTGTTGTTGTTATTTCCAGGTAAAGCTGTTCGGCAACTATAGGCCACGTACTGCGAGAGAGAGAGCTGTTTGTTTGTTTGTAGGAATTCAAGTCGTTTATGGTTTCAGTGACCTTTTACGATTGAGAGGGAGAGAGCTCCACTCATATAAACAAAAACCACATCTAAATAAAGGTGTGCCTCTGGCAGAATCATCGTGACGTACCCCATCCAATTTCCAGCTGTGAAATGGGTGATGACAGTATCATTTTCTGTTGCGATCGGCTATCACTTGATTCGCACACGCGCACATCACACAACCAATCTATGACATACATTAATCCAAACTTCGTATCAAAATGACGCCAAGCGAATCATAGCAAATAAATTGCGACTTGTTAATGTGTTGCTGACATATGTCAACCCGAAGCGTATAGATTCGTCTGTTTGATTTACAATGCACCACATCGCCCACTATGACCGATTTAGCGCTATTTACGTATTCAACACAATAACTGGCTCCCCTTATCACCTTCACCCAGTCACGTCCACAGACTTATGCATAATTAGATGTATAGCAGTATAACATTTGATGAGCATGCCTGATTGCTATTGGATGCTTATGTATTCAATTTACCATTCGGCTGATGATAACTGCGTGATCGAGAAACTATCAGCAGCTGTACAAATATGACAAAGTCACTTAATATGAAGCATCTGAATTGTAAGCTTTCCAAAGCATTAATAAAATAAGTATTCCCTTCTGTGCAAGAACTATAAGAGTACGTGTATGCTAAATCATCCAAATAGCACAAATGGTAAAAGGGATGACGTCAATGAGCTTGGTTTGACCTTGGTTTAATTTGTTGGCAGCGGGAATTTAACTCTCGAATTGGACCTATGGTCGACTTGTATGAATTCATTAAGTTACCATTGTATTTTATTGCTTATAGAGGAAACAACGGTCAATCCCCATTAACTAGATGTGCAACGTCTCTTATTATATCATCCTCGCAGTAGTTAGGGTTGCATAACCAGGATAAATTCCCGTCTTGATGCTTCTTGCTTTTTTCCTAATACCCGGATAGACATGTAGCCATAATGAATTCAGCTTAATGATTAATAACTCTCTAAAGATACAAATGCCGGACGAACCCACACGATAAGTAGCAAGCATCAGCGATTGTTTAAAGAGAAAACCCCATGGCGATCTGCGCATATCTTAGGTACATGATGTACATCTGGGCAGCAATCAGGAATTGAATCGCAGCCGAGAGACACCACGCTATTGAAACTAATACCTATTACGCCGTGTCTCATGCTGTTAAGTTATTGTATCAAGTGTGCTTTAGAGTTACTACCAACGTATTATTATCCGCAGACGTCGAATACTGTTTCCGAATGCAATGTACATTGAAACAATGATTTAACAAATGTATGTTTAATTCGTTTTGACAGCTGCTAACCTTTATACTTCTTTATTTACTCACCTACTTCCAGCAGGATGAAGGATAATACAGTGCGTGTGAAAAGAAAAGTTTACCTTATAAGCGATGAAGGCCCATCTCATGCTAGCTAATAGGGTGCTTGGTTGAGTATCTCATTTTCTTCGCCCCCACCCCCACTTTATCTATTGGATCCTTTCCTCGAGGAATAATAGTCATTTATTTATCCTTCGATCGATTATATCAAGAATTGGATGTGCTGCTAGTGACTAAAATGTTAGCCAGAGGCATTAGATTTGCCTCTGCCATTTACAAATTTATCAACTCAAACTGGAGCTGTTGCATGACAACGTCGTCATAGTAGATGTGTATATTTGCATATATTTATCTCTTGCTTCTTAATGTTCACAATCTATTGCAATTTTTCATAGATCACCAAAGGTACAAGTCATTTTCACGCATAATTATTTACTTTACGTTGTTAGAGCTAGGTTAATACAACTCTGTACGATACATTGACGTTGTCAATGGTTACAGATTGATCCCTCTATATATGTTATCATCTGGTATGAGAGGGGAAATGATTATCATTTCTATGCGTCATACATTATTACTGCATAGTAATGCTTAATAATAAACAGTTTTATTGTTGACTCGTTATGTCATTTGCTATTCATAGGCACAAATGTTTCGGATTGTGATTTAACAGATACCATCACTAAACCTTGCAAAGGCCATAATCACAATTTACAGGATGTTAGACAGGCAGCATTTATGCATATTACAAATAGTCTTCATCATGGGCATAGTTCAAATTGTCATACATTCATAAATCGCAGTTTTGCTGCTGATAATATGAGTCAATGGCAACTTTTGTTGAGACATGTAAATTGGAATAAGCATGAACATGATTAATCAAAACACAGAAAAAAATATTTATTAGTATCCCGCTCTCTTTTGCAACGGACATATATAACGTTGAACTTAGTGCTTCACAGCCAATCTAAGTGCGAACAAAATTTACACTGAAGTATCATTGAACCATGATAAATATGGATTTGACGAAAACCCGCGGGCTCTCAGCTGCCATTGTTCTTCACGCGTAAGCGCCCATTTGCGAAAGATCAATTGCTCTCAATTTTATCGGCTGACTTTCTCACCCTTACAATTCCGTAATCTGATGCATAATGTCCATCAAAATTCGGATTTACTTTAAAGTTGCATTCGCAACTGAATCGTTGATTTATTTTTCTATTTACGCTGCTAATAATCATTTTTAACGTTTGGAATGAAGTTTACAGGGTTTACCGAATGACTTTTATTGTGTCGTGTAAACATGTGGTTAGATGCAAAAACTTGATTTCGTCAGAACACGTATGATGCAAAGACAAAACTCTTACCGGCTTATGTTGCGGTGATGAAAACATGCACTTCCGAACACTTTGCTAATATGTCTGTCGCAGTTCAATGCGCTATCAAAAGTGACACCAAGGTTGCGAACATATAGGCTGGTTTTATTTTTCGTTTTCCAATGCTGAGTGATTTTAGCTTCAAAAGGATATTTTTGCAATATCCCACTGTGATATTGCCCAAAATGTTATAATTGCATTGCACTTTTGTCGGTTGCCTTGTGATCAACAATTTGTACCAAATATTGATTCTGCGAATAGATCGATTCCCTTCTGACAAAAATATACAAACCTATTTATTAATCTAACCTTAGAAAGCTAGTCTGGAAAATATCACTTCACATACCAATGTAGCAGGTTTTGAGACAATTCAATGTAAAGCATATTTGATATATAATGCTCGACATGCTGCTCCCCCAATGCCGTAATATTGGGCCACGTAGCAGCCCTACGACAGATGCAATGTAGTTAATGAGTCAGATTTGTATCCTTTCCTTAAAATCAAAAGTAATCCTACCGCCTTACGTGGAATGCACGGTTTATGACAGCTTTTTTTTCAATTTAAGCTTAAGTACCAGTCATCTCTGTATTGTAAGACATGGACAATCGCATTAAACGATGTTATTTACAGAGTTTTTTGCGGCAAAGAGACTAATAAATGTGATCTATTCAAACTTTATCGCCTTACACTGTAATTGGAATACATCGTGGTCTCATTTGACACCAATGCATTTAATTTGTCGAATGCTTAGACGTAGAACACTGATACAATGGGCAGCTTTTTTTTCATGGCTATGTTTGCACATACAGAGCAAATATCTAATACTTGCACTGGGAACTTGGATGTAAGCCGTCGAAGTGGCATGTGTAAAATACATCCGATTTCTTGTAGTAGATAATCTATATCACGATATATCTGAACTAGAGAGAGGCAAAAATCATTTTATGACTTTTGCGTCCGGTAGAGCTAACTTGCCAGTATGAATGCTTACCATATGTTGTGCGCTATGGTGTAAGCAGGGAACACGCAGATATAGTCATTCATAATCTGAATAAACACATGCTGATAATGATGCATCAGTAGATATGCTAAGGCAGCAAAGAAAAACTACTGAAGGTAAATACCAGTACTCCGTACTCTTTTAGAGGGCAGCGCGATATAACAGTACACCGTTCATTGTATACAACATAATATTACAAAAGAACGCAACACGATAATTGCTTCTGTTGCAGTTGAATAGTTCGGTGTGTGCACTGCGGAATTGTTCACAAATACAAGTGCTGTTTTTTGAGTATTGTTAACTGACGGGACAATATTGCGAGTGCGTACACTGTGTGTCCTTGCATAAACGCGGCCTTTGAACCATCTTCCTGTTGGTTTGAAAATATAATGCCTCATTATATGACGTGAGGCGTGCTATTTAGAGCCTTTAAGTCTTTGCCTCTGGGTGCCGTTTTAAGAATGGCTGATTCGATACATTAGGCACATATCCCACTGTCTGGCATAACAGATTATGCACTTTTGTATGTTATGGATCATGATGCCTCTTTCTCTCATTTAAAGTTTCCATTTGAGCGTATTGTGTCTGATTCCCAAGACCGAGAAGCTGTTTTTGTTCGAGGCCTTTAGAATATTTAAGTATTTGTTAATTACTTTTTCGTTCACACATAGAGTATGGACACTTACCATACGATTTGACGTAATCAATCCACAGAACGGATCATTGCCTACATGCATGCGGAAATCACGCACGCAGTATCATATCAGTACTTGGTCGTGTGCTGTCAAGCAAATCTGCCTGCGCAATATGGACACCACACGCATATTCCTCTGGTTCAAGCGGCTTAGTCGAAATACGTTTTTAGAATCAACCAAAATATATCAGAATGAACACCGACGACAACGTACGAAAGCAAATTGCTAAGCTTAATGGAAATGTAAAAAAGTGGGAAGAAGCAGATTATCTGGTGGAAGATAAATTATATTTAGAGATTGAACTGAGAGATGCTGTGAGCAAATTAGAGACTAAGGAAGATAACCTGCAGGAGCGCTTGAAGCACCCTGAGGAGATTATTGAATCAGCGGGTGCAACACGGCGTGGGTTGCGGACCGCTCCGGTCATCGTTTAATGGCAAAGGCAGCTTTTTTGTAAATGGTTTTGCTCTGGTATCACCGACAGCCTCAACGGAAGGTTTTGCGGGTGGTATGCTCGGCTACTGTGTTGCTCACGTTGCTCACTGTATAGCGAGAGTGTCCGATACATATGTTTAATATTGATGCATAAATTGCTTAAGATAGCGATATCCCGAGTCTTTCATGTTGCGGGTATGAATGTTATTAAGCATTTTGCCTTAACATGATATTGTGCAGTTCAGAAGCCATACCAATGCAGCTAGTTTGACATTTGTCAAACTGTTGGTTTAACAATCGATTGGGATTTGACAATGACAGACCGACCATGATGGGTCTCTCAATTGGATGGATATGTTATTAACGATAAAAGAAATTTACATAGACAGGTCAGTTTTATCGATTTACGCGGTTCCATTCAGGCAGGTTGGTAGCATCATGCACATTTCACAAACGAACATCGTATGCTCCACTCAAATATAATTCCCCTTCCTGTATATATTGTGCATTTAGAACCACTGCACGGTGTATCGACTGCGTATTTATCTTATCTGATGTCGTGCTGACATGCTGTCGTTCGTATTAGCGGAATCTAGTCCCTTTGGTGTGATTTATTTTTTATAAATCAAAGGCAACTGCCATTTTGTCATCTTTGGTTACTGGCTTTGCGAATGTTTACTTTTTTCCATTTGTTGAAATCAATATTTTACCGATGCTTAAAGGTGTTATGGAAAAAATAATAACGTCTCGCAACTATTAATTTGGACACTATTCACTAATTAGGATGAGTTGATTAATAATTTGGTACATAAAACATTCATCATCTTCCGAGTGATTTGATACTGATACCCATGGGCTCGAAAGTGTAACATGCTCTATAAGTCAACAAGTTTAAACATATGCATATATCATCAAAGCACAAAAAAGAAAAATCGTTTGTATTGACTTAGTGCCTTTCCGTGTTGTACCATATCAATGAACAAATATACCAATATAGATAAGCCACGTAACCTGTTGAGCGTTAACCCTGATACATGTTACTAAATGAAATGCAAATGAGACGCATTACATTTATACGAAGGACCACACTATTAGCATCCATATGTCATAAATGTTGCCATGAAACATCACATGTTAATGCATAGGCTCCATTCATCGTATTATTGATCACGACACACAATATTTGACAAACGTTTTTGACCGATGACGCATAAATAACCGAAATAATGTCATTTGCAATGACGAATGGTAGTGTTTTTTTTTTACTAAATACACACGTACAATGTTGAAATGAAATGCAGGAATGCGCACCACGTTTCCCGACATATACCATAAATGAGTTAGGCTCGATGGCCACATTCCTCCATGTCTCAAGTGTAAATGACTAAACAGCCTTGATTATCTTGTGTGCCAAGGTAAATTTGAATCATGGTACCCCTGCATCAGTACTAGATATGACATGGGTGATAACATTAGATGCTTACTCTCCCTCGGTGCGTATGGGTCGATGGGTAACGCAGTAACATTTACTGCGATAGGTTGTATCTTAATTCACGCACTACTGCATTCCGACAACCGAGCTATCATAAACAATACTTCATATGCGTCTCCCACAATAATCTTGAGCGATTTGGATTAAAATCGTCGTGTCATGACAATGCCTATGCAAAGCATAACATCAGACAGTCGGGTATTAAGATCCATCAATTAGGGGTAGATACGATGTCTGTGAGTGGTCTACCTCGCTTTTAATCACCATGATAAATGGCAACACTGGACCTGCATTAGTACGGTAATAAAAATATACTGCTAACAAAATACAAGGTCGTGGCCAGTCCTTGGTGATGATGTTCAGAAATGTAATAGCATTAATTGAATCATAGCAACGAAATTGTTATTTAAGTGTTGCTTACATATGTTAACCAGAAGCGTATGGATGTCTCTGTGTAATGTATGATGTATAAAACTCCCACAATGACAAATGAGGCATCATTTAAGTATTCAACACATTAACAGACTCCGCTTATCACCGCCATCATTAGAGACAATGCCAAATGGGATGTATTATAAACTGTTATGAACATGATTGGTTTATATTCGATTCTCATATCTTTCATTTACGAATTGGCTATTAGGATTTACTTTGTACAGAAACTATGAGCAGCAGCACAAATATGTAAAGGTTACTAAATATGAAGCATCATTTAAGGAATCCATAGCTCCGCGGCTATCTTAATTGTCAGTTTCTCAGAATAATAAACAACAGAGTATTCCCTTCTGTATTAGAACTGTGTAGGTCAATATTGTGTAGGTTTCTTGTAATCAGTGAGAACTAAGCAGCCATACGACGGTGACAAAGATAGCCCAACAAATTGCACGGTTTGTGGCTTGCATAAAACAGATCACAAAACAGAAAGGAGAGTTCGATGTTGATGATAGAGTTTGGTTTGGCTGATTAGACGAAAAGCTGTGAATACAAGTAATCAGAAAACTAAGCAGGTAAATACATTTGCTAGATTGGTGTGATGAGAGATGACTGTTGTGGACATAGCGGTAGGCACAATGGCAACAAAAGGGCGCCTGACAAATGTGCACGTTTTTCATAGCTATAAGTAGCAGGCTAATCTATAATATGAATAGCGCATGCGATTTAACATTGCTAACGTAGAGCTACGCTACTCGGTAATGACAAAAATCTTACAATTGTAACTCATATATAATCCCTAACCGCGTTTTCCTGTCTGGCTGATATAAAAAATGATATTTGGTATAAACGTCATAAGTGCCCACAAAGACATTAGTTTGGTAAAGAGGCAAAAACCAACAACATATATAAAACTAATCTAAAAACTAGACCTGTTTATGCTAGCCAATCTATCAGTTCCTGTTGTGAATATAGATTGCTGTTAACTTCGGTAACCTCTCACCGCGCTGAACCACGAGATAAAACCAAACATGTAAGTGGTAGCGGAATCAACAGTATCCAATGTGGCAGTAAAATTGTAGAAATTAATTAGCAAAAATAAAGCTTGTGTCAATTGCACAAATACGTAAGTTGGATACCCACCGTGTGGCGTTGTAACATTAAGTGTGAATACTTCTATTGTCACTTCAACTTGCAATTACAGCCACAGAAAAATGACTGTCATCCTGGACAATACGCTGTCGCATGACCTATTGCTCTTTGTGTCAACGGCTGCATTTAAACATTTGGCAGGGAGAAAAGTTGCAGTGATGAATGAACCCTTAATGTCCAGATTCGGTCGGGTACAAAGCCAACTGGTCAATTTGGCCTTAATTTACCACATGATAAAAAAAACTCAACTCCTAGCTCAGCCATTCTGTGTATTAATATATAGACCCAATACTGATTGCACGGCAGCATAACTGACGTTGCTTTTCAAAAAAGACAAGCAATGAACGATAATTCTGCCTGACAATGTTCTCTCTGATATTAAATCGACGTGGTCAAATGCATTTAAGCAAGGCAGGTATATATTTCACACGTTTTATTCAAGCTCTTTAACTTCTAGCAGTCGTTTAGATGCGACAAACGAATACCGATAAGCAATGCAAAAAAATAGCTTAGAACTACAATTATTTGAATCAAGCTCTTCCGTTGTACATACGTCTCGACGCCATATACTCATGGTACAGGCGTTCTGATATAAACTCACTGCATATCGCAGGCTTTTTTTCTTCTAATGGGTGCGAAAAAGAATGTAGTTAATAAGCGACCATGGCGATGCTTAATTTGTTTCTCTCATGAATTAATATATAATCACAACCAAGGGGAAATTTAGCATTTAGATGGTTGCTGAAGCGGATTTGTGATATTATCCCTTATAAGGAAACATAGCTAATATTAGTTTTGTTTGTCCGATTACTAACCCCTATTTATTGATAAAAAGCATGTGATGAGTGACAATTGCTTTACCAAGCGCCCTTGGTTGATTTTGATACTGGCAATTCAATTAGTCGCCGCTGACAAATAATCCAAAAGCTTGGTGTTATATATGTTGCCTGTACTGTACTGTAATAAAAATTTTATTTTCAAACACTAACAAAGGCACATCGGATTATAGCTACTCAACCCTAATATGCTACCCTTGCTAGGTTATGTACCCGCAGTATACTGACATAATATGCCTCCAATGAAGATTTGAACCGGCACAGGCATAGACAGGGTGGTGCAAATACATTGGTTCAGCAATTAGTTCAATTTAAGTTGTTGCTGATATCATTACTTTTGGCTGTTTAGAAGCAAATCAATCAAATGTTTTATGTAATCCGTTCATTACAGGACGAACGGGTATGAGGAAGCATTAAAGCATGTGGTTAGTGCACTTCCGTCTCCTCCAGTTTCAAAATTTGTGTCGATACCGTAGATGGTTCGAGATGGTGCAGTTGCCTGTGAAGGTTCCAGTAGCAACATAAATAACAGCCTTTTGGGAAATCCTACTCAATCCTCCTCTCAAAGGGTTGGGTAGCCAGCTCTCAGGTCACATTCAAGAGGTCTACAAGCCTTATATTGCATTCAATTCAATGGTCCTGTGGTAATAATCGACAGCGACAGGTAATGGTAAGTTATCTGGGTATGGTAGGGTATTTCGTCTTGAACTTTATTTATTTGTATCAATACATTTTTGTCCGCTTTTTATCCTCTGAGAGGTCAAATAAATGACTACCGAAACGCATAAATTAGATGTCTGCCACGTTCTGTTGCAATCCAAAAATGTCTAAGTGACTAACTATTGTTGCAAGATAAAACACTTTACCACAGCAAATGTCTTTCATACAAAAATACATTGGTTCAGCAATTAGTTCAATTTAAGTTGTTGTTGATATCATTACTTTTGGCTGTTTAGAAGCAAATCAATCATATGTTTTATGTAATCCGTTCATTACAGGACGAACGGGTATGAGGAAGCATTAAAGCATGTGGTTAGTGCACTTCCGTCTCCTCCAGTTTCAAAATTTGTGTCGATACCGTAGATGGTTCGAGATGGTGCAGTTGCCTGTGAAGGTTCCAGTAGCAACATAAATAACAGCCTTTTGGGAAATCCTACTCAATCCTCCTCTCAAAGGGTTGGGTAGCCAGCTCTCAGGTCACATTCAAGAGGTCTACAAGCCTTATATTGCATTCAATTCAATGGTCCTGTGGTAATAATCGACAGCGACAGGTAATGGGAAGTTATCTGGGTATGGTAGGATATTTTGTCTTGAACTTTATTTATTTGTATCAATACATTTTTGTCCGCTTTTTATCCTCTGAGAGATCAAATAAATGACTACCGAAACGCATGAATTAGGCGTCTGCCACGTTCTGTTGCAATCCGAAAATGGCTAAGTGACTAACTATTGTTGCAAGATAAAACACTTTACCACAGCAAATGTCTTTCATACAAAAATACTGATTAAATCATTTTCAGACCACAAATGCGGAAAAACAGATATAATATCATACACAAAGGAACATTCAAGTTATTAAGCAAGATGTGCCACTTGACATTGCACACAAGAGGAAATTATAATTTTCCGTACGTTCATTTGCTCGAGCATCTGAGGTGTGCTGTGCTTGCATGGACTAATCATGGTACTATACAATATGCAAGAGCTAACTGTTGTTACGCTATGAAAAATGGACATTTCCGAGAAAAAAGCGTCCTACATAATACATATTACAGGTATGTGCTTGGCGAAGGCAACATCAAAAACACCTAGAAGCGTTTGTGGCAGCATTCCAACAATCTATTTTAATCTTGCCTCTCTATTATCCAAATAATTGTGATAATTAGCTTTGCAGAGTTAGAAACTTACAGATAATACAAATAGTGTGGGGGCAGGGGGAAGCGTGGAGAGGGGACACTCAACCAAGCTAATCACCCTATCCACAATCCATTAACTGACGTGAAATGAGCATTTCATTAGATGAGGATACTTATTAAGTGAGATGTATTAGACCCATTTATGTTATCTATTCAATCTTCATATGACTACTACTCTAAAATGTGATGGGGATCTGTTACTTAACAGCCTTTCAATGTTGTCAGCGTAACATAACAGCACGCCTTTTTCCCAAATGTGTGCATAGCGCTAGTGGCGACATTCTAGCTATTGCTGCTAGACCTCAGATACCTCTCGGAGGGCAGTGTTTGTATAATCTTATAAATGGCTTTGGCACAATGTGCCATTTGGAAATCATTTGTAAAACAAACAGTTATCATTGCCTACAATAGGGCCATTTCATTGCGTAGGCATTCATGACACCGATAGCGACACATAAGACAAATACATGAACGCAATTACCATGGGTTTCATGTGCTATGTAAATTATGGCATATATGGAATTAAAAGTACCTTGACGAAATGCCTTGAGCGAACTGAGCAGAGAGTAGGATCTGATGGCAATCATAACACAATTAGATTGTCAGCAGTCAATTTTGGGCCTGGTGAAGCTGCTTTCAACAACGTTGGTAGATAATAATAATTCGCTAATGCCGTAGTGGTTTTGGCTCTTCTCTACAAATATTAAATAGTGCATCAAAGACTACTATAAACTTTCCTACTGCGTGCGTTATACCAAATCAAACAGTGTCTCATAAACAATCCCGCATAGATTGATATTCCTTTACCGCGAGATGAATATATTTATACTTAAATGTAGACGATGGCTTAGTTCGTCAATTTCATAACCAAACGCTTATTATCGCAGGTTCTGCCTAGTGATAGAGAATAATATTGCCAAACGCTCATAATACCAGGTTCTGCCCAGTGATGGAGAATAATATTGCCAAGCGCTCATCATCCCAGGTTACATAATTTAAAATATAAAAGCACTGTAGTGTGTATATTGGAATGAGGCAAATGATGGCATGGTTTGAAGAGGATGGGTAGTAGCGAAAAATGCAATGAAAACAATTAAATTGTGACAAATATCAATGATGCGTCTAGCTTATAATTCGCTTTATGAGAAAAGGGCATATTCAACATAATCTCATGTGATTATTACTGATGTTACTGCATACTGTTCGTGTTGATTTATGTGATAATCGATTCAAATTAAACGGGACGTGTTGATGCACAGATACACAACATTCTGTCTGAAAACTTGAAATTGTCAATAAAGCAGTAATAAGAATGACAATAAGACAAATGATTAGAGGAGATATCCAAAAACGTGCATATTAACATCAATTATGCTAACGGGAATTAACACTGGTACGCACAGTGGAACGTGCGCAATGAAGACAATTTGTCTTAAATAGATATACGTTTCTGGCGATCATGTAAGTTCGAATGAAACATAACATTAAACTTTTAAAAAGTCACAAGTTTCATCATAACTGAGATGTTATTGCATTTAGCCATGATCATGAAGCATCTGTTGCACCTATAACCATAGTCATAAAGCATCTGTTAAACGTTGTCACCTTTTTTAATGAGAAGTTGTTCAATTGTGAAATGTGTTGCCATTGAATACGTGAAATAGGTATTTAAATATTGTAATAAATTGTCGAATGCATGGAAAGGCACAGACTTATGAATACATAAGCGTGTATAGATATGGAGATAGATAAACACAAATTTACATGCTTGTAAAACAGCGTTTGTTCCAGAGCATTTACATAGTCATACAACGACGCTAGTTATCTAAAAGCTCAATTGACTGCGCCAGAGTCGCACGATGAATATTTTTATCACAACTCCTTCCGTGAAACACTAAAGATCCGAGAATTACAATGCAAGGCAGCTGCTTTCATCCATAATTCATCATTGCTTGTGGTTCGACTCTCGCCGCGACTTATCTGTCACGTGACGATTACAAATTTTTAGCCGATGGCCAGTGCTCAATTATAGATAAGATACTACTGACGCAGTGATCTATTACTTTCACCCGATTGTTGTGCGTTGTGATGGGATTAGTGTTGTGGAAGAGCATTTGGTGTCCAGTGATCCATTACATACACAATATATTTGCGGGTTGTGATGGGATTATTGCTGCTGAAGAGCGTATGGTTCGGTATTCACTTTTCTGCAGAGGAATTCTATTTACAGATGAATGTATTGAGCGTTTACTGCATTGTTTTCATTATATGTTCCTAGCATTAGGTGTGAGACATGGCACATCAAGACGGAGCTAGCATTATCTGTACAAACTCTATAAAAAAAAGGTGTTACATAAAAAGCAGTTATCGCCAGACTTAAAGATGCAGCCGCGAACTGCTTTGTCGAATAATCCACAATTCACTATTGGTGCATGACGCCTTCTGCAAATAGCTATGTATTATCTGATTTGCACTAATGACGTTTTATCAATTTAGTATTGATTGTTCATTAGATATTATTGTAAAGTGGGTCTCCGGGGAAGGATGTGCACCGACATGTGAAATTTAAAACTAGGTATGCATATAAAGTACGCAAATTTATTTTATTGGAATGAAATACAAATGTATGTTTTTGGCAACGCATAAACTATTCGCTTTCATAAGCTCCGAGCACAATAGGCGAGTCCAGGGAGCAGGGATACGTAGATCAAGCAGAATGACCTTTTGAGAAGTAGGTACAAGCAATAGTATTGTCAGAATATGGGCGCCGAATGTATTCACATGGGATTTTCGTTCGGACGAGCACTGCTCTTTCTTGCTAATCTTGCGTTTCCATTTGGTATTCATTTCTCCCGAGAAGCATTACTCATACATCGGAATAATACAGCAGTTTTTGCAATGCATATATATGTTCATTCGGGTATTGGGTGCAAGATTTATAACAGCATTTACGCGTAATAACCGTTTGACGGAACTGGTGTAAGCAAGATGGGTCTAGTCAATTGATGTCGCATTTTACTGTCGCGGAATAAGCGACAAATATATGAATATTTATGCACGTCTCCCAGATATAGTCAATCTATTCGTGGCAAGACCACCTAAATCCCAAATGGAGATATCAAAACGTCTATTTCAGTTAAATATATCGTCTGGGTGTTTGCAAATGTGTAACATATGGGCTGTGGTCGTTGCTTGTGTATCACTCGTAGCCTATTGATTAAGTGGCGATCCTTGAAGTGTTACCGCAAATATATGGTCATGGCGACCAGTAATAATACCTCACATATGTCACTCGGTGCAGTGACACTTTGCAGCGTACTGCCATCAACATGAGCCAAACATCACACAAGCTAAGACGTGGTCACCACAGTTGTAGTGACAACATGTTGGAATTAACTGAGAATGGAAATCTAGCCAAGACATTTTACCTTCTATGAAAATAGGCGTTCTCTAAGTAATAGCACTTGCATAGGCAAATTGTTATGTCTGTATACGTGATGCTTGTGATGATATATTTAGGTTACCTTATGTACAATCAATAGAACATCAATCGTTCGTCGATGTGTACATGGAAATACAGCGGATCCTTGGATCATGTGGCGCCAAAATAACTCCCGATGACATTCCGACAAAGACGCAACATTTAGTTGATCCTGTTTAGCTTCATGATTAGTAACATCTGTTATTTTCTTATTACGGTTTTGTATGATATCGATAACCTGTTTATAACAAAGTAATGTTCAAATGTCGGTCATGAGTATGTAGTATTGATAATGAAACAAATGGCAATTTCCGTTAGCTATTTAGCTTGACTTGTGTCTAAACACTATTATGTTAATGCCTCGTATGGGTTTGATGCCGAATTGTGACGAAAGCTCTGTTTTGCGAAACAGCAATAATCATAGCAAGACCTCTTTACTTGAATAGACAATCCGATAACATTATTGTTTTGGAAATCGAATAATGACACTAACATATGAATTAATGACAATCAGCAGCAGCAAAATAAGGAAGGGTATGCAAAAGAAGTGGCCATAGCTGAAGTGATTCGCTGGAAATATTAATTGCTCTTTATGAATTCGTTTAATCACCTTGCTACCGCTGTGAGCCATGTCTGCTGTTTAAATAGAACCATGATTTAACGACGCAGTTGCTTCTGCATTCTTGAAGATATATCTGTCTGCTTGTGACAGTAAACTTCTGTGGCTTTTCCTTAATTCCATTGACTTGTATGCATCGGTTGAACGTTTAGATAAGTTGTATCTTGTTCATTACTATCTGACCAAGCAATTATGTTTCTGTGCATTGTACTTATGACTGCTATGTATATTTTTATTCATCCAGCACTAGTTAGACACTAAGCTAATGACAAATACATAAATTAAATACGCGTATTTTGTAAAAGTGTTTTTTTAGTAATGCAAGGTATGTATGCGGCTACTTTACCGCACTTCATAGGTTAGGACAGGTGTTTGATAATTGCGGCACACGTATGATTAGCACCTGCACTGGCATATGAAATGCATAATGATAACATTTACAATATATACATTTCAACCAAAAATAAGTGAGCATTTAATAGCAACTTGGACAAGACCAATATTTTGATGGGAGTGTTTTGTAACAACAGTTGTCAATCAACTCATATCATTAACCAAAACACCGCGTATACAGGAAAGCGAGAAGTCGATCTCGGCCTACGATAAGGAATATAAGTGATATCCACCGATTTGAAGTTCCGCACATTGTGACAATTAGCTTTGCCGGGATTTGTTGTATCTACTATAAATAAATTCTTCGTTACTATAAATAGTAATTAGTATAATAAGGAAACATCTAACTTACTTCGTTAGCAATGCTCAGTAGTAAAAATATAGGTCGCCTAAGAGAGGCCATCTTTGCGACTTCTTATATCATCTGATAACAAGTAAAGTAGAATCAATCTGTACCCTTGTTAACTTCACAGTATCATACAGAGCTGCATTAACATTGCAAACACTGCCAAGATACACAATAGGTTGTTATCATATACGTTGCCTTCTAATTGCATAAGTTGCCATTAACAACGTAAAGGCGCATGAGTTGCTTTGGTATATGATATATAGTGTACATGGAAGTGTCTTGTCAAAACCTAACGACTATTCAATATTAAAGAGTAACAATTATCTGCAGCTTCGGTGACCTATTACACATCGCAATATATGGTCAACAATGTGGAGCAAGAGGCAAACATATGCAATTGAACGTTTCTATAAAAACACAAAATTGTAGCATATATAATGAGCACAGGTAAATTAAATCACACAAGGCTTGATTCTATCAGTCTGATGATAAATGGCAATTAATTATCGAGCACGGGAGACAATGGATGGAGGACGGGTTGGGTCGAGATGGAGAGTAAATGAGATACTTAAGTAAGTAAACCACCCCATCAACAATCCATTAACTGGCGTGATATGAGCTATTGCGTACGTTTTGCTGTACCGTTCTCCTTAACATGGTTAAATGGTCTCCCCACACGCACTGTATTATCTTCCATCGTTTTGGGTGTTGTTGGGTAGGTTAGGAGTTTAAATAACGTGTTGGAGCGATGTTGCACATACGTTTGGTAATCTATATATTACATTGCATTCTGAGGCAGTGAATACGTTATGCCTTCCAACCACATATGTTATAGTATCCAATCAGCTTAAAACTTTGAGTAACAGGTTCTCGCCTCAATAGCGTCAAAGGTTTATGCTGTCCCTCAACTATGAATAAATTCCTGACCGTTGGCCAGTAATCAATCATTAATAGAAGATATATGAAGATTGCAATGAGATTTTCACTTTTAATGATCGCTGCTGTTTACTTCTTATGTGGTGTTTTCAATCGGCAACTCATCTCTAGCGAATCATTAATTAGAAAGGAGAATGTTTGCTGTGGCGACATTTTTACCCAATCAACCGCGAGGAGAGAAATTAGAAATACAACAAACGCAGAGTGACCGTTGTTTTGTCTAAAACAATAAACAAATGGTGGTACTATTGACCCAGTCGATTATAGCTTCGGTTTTATAATTTAATTTCAACTGAATCTAACGAAAGCCAAATTCAAACCAATCTCAAAGTCATCATACCGATTATGCTTTTCATATATTACATGATACCCTTAACACGGACTTCTCATAAACAGTACATATACAGAAGAGAATACTTTTTAATTTTTGTAGTATTCATCAGGAAAACTTTAAGATAATATGGAACCATTTATTGTAAAGATGATATTCCACATTTTTAATTCGGTTGATATTTCAGCTGCTGCTCCCATTTTCTGTGCAGAGCAAAGATGCAAAATATGCAAAATACTAAAACTTGGGCAGCCGTGAAGGACCAAAATAATCACGGTTGTAGCCAAGGCGTCATAAAATGACATTAATGCTTCGCGAATGTCAAACCAGTGGTTAGCAAATTGCAGCAAGAACGCCCACGAAAGAAAACTGATATATGTAATAGTGATCTTGGCGATTACTAGGGAATTAACGTCATGTTAAGCATATAATGCCGGTGATGGGGGTTTTAATTATTATTAAAGGACATGATAATATAATTCATTGCCCTAAATCCGCTTAGGTAATTATATCCATCACCATACGGCCATAACAAATACATCGTAGTTAATTTGCCTGATCCAACATAAATGCGGACATTTTTAAAGATTGGCATGAGGCGCATTATATTAATATGTCATAATGGTTTTTGTATTAATCGGGCTGTTTACCGCAGTTAGTATATTTAGGTAGATTGACAAAGTGTAATTGCCATTTTCTGTTTTCTTCACGATCAAAAGGGATTACAAATCGCCTTTACAGAGCCATGGTGGTATCAGACGTGTTTGGTGTCATGAGGATGGAGGTTTTAAGATAATGGATAGCGAAGACATGGTGATAAATTGCCGTGTTGTCGACATACAATTGCGAACACGACTTCCCTAATACAAAACAAGCTACTTGTATCAGCATCACACTGGTCAGATGGGAAGACTTATGGAGGAGTACTTGATGCTCATATTATCTAATTGTAGTTCTGCTGTTATGATGTCCTACGTGCAAAGGCTACATATGTCTGCTCTTAAGAAAAAGTTCATCATATCCACGTGCCATTTCTCCACCACAGACGCTTTTCTGGTCAGAAGCAAACATGCTATCCGTAATATGCACAAATTTGTTGTGTGTAATATCTTGTGAAGATATCTGGTATGTATCTCAAAAGTGAGGATGGGCATATTTTGTTCAGTAGGTTTATTCTAATTTGTTTCTGTCACACAGGAGGCATTATTGCAAGGATTAATGTTGACTTTGTGGTTTGTTATAATGCGATAGACTTAGTAGTTCTCGACACCAGAGCCCTGTGTATGCAATAATTAAAGATGTGAATGGCTTGTATAAGCCCGTGAAGTTTTAGCATTATATTAACAAAGTAGGCACGTGTTAATCGAAATCTGGTGTTTTTGTGCGCCGTATGCAATATGACTCTCCAAATGACGCTAACGCGACGGGTTGGGTTGTAGAGACATAATTATTTCTCGGTTGTCTGTTACAATACTGGCTGTTCTATACATTAGCCTTATAATAACTGATGTTTTGAAGAAGTGCATGGTTGACGCTGGCACAAAATGTGTAGGATTAGATAGAGCTTCAGCACTTACATAGTGAATCACTGTAAAACAAGAGGATATTAAATCATGTTCAAGATTGAGGGATTATGAATCCTGCACGCGTCAGAAGGGACAAATCTGGCATGCGTACTTCCAGCTAATAAGTTGTTTTGGTCAACTGTGTTCAACTGTGTTGTGAATTTGATGCCAACAAAGTTATATTAGGTGGCTTCGAATGCTGTTATGAATTGCTATAGTAGCATTGCACAAAAGGATATAGGGCGAAGTTAATTATTACCTTGGGAAAAATAGCAACTGCATGGGGAATGACTGCCATAGGTTAATTATGACTCTTTATTAACGCCCAATAAATAATAATGTAGCTCTGTGGCGTACCATTTGCAAAATAAAAGATGATTTAAACGTAAACGTACTTAAGTAATATCTTAAAATCATGGACAATAAACTATCTGCTCGTGAAGTAAACAATGATTTTATCAACATTCTGCTGGGACTCACATAACTTAGATACACAAATAAAATCAACCGTGGTTTAATCAGAGTTAAGTATCGCCTTCAAGCGCAACAAATCACTACATTGAATACCTATTCGATTTAACCGGTTCGAGAGTACTTATTACTGATATAGTTACAGCAACGATATCGAAGCAGTTGTACTATTGACAGGAGACACTGCCATGTCAATGCAATAAATTTTATCATTAAGTATTAAGTTGTGGGATGCTTTTGAGTTGATCGTGATTTCAGAGACGCATAGAGTGTTTAAAGTGGTTTTTATATGGCTTCTGGTATGGTATCTACCATGGTTAAAATCTATTCGCTTGCAATCAAAATGTATCCGATTTGGATCAGTATGAATTCGTTTGCACTCAAAAGGAATACGATCGCTTTCATTAGAGATCGATCGAATCTTTCAGAACTTGATTACGCTCGTTATAAATCGATAACGGTAAATATCATGCACAACTCGCTGAGCTAATGTAAGCATCAATCATGTCTGTTTAGACGTAAATTATTACAAGCGCCTGAATAGCTTACAGTTAAGTGATATATTATGAGAGAAGTCGTTTGCTTTGTTTGAGTGGTCATTTATACATCAGTAACGAAAATGTATAAACTATAATTGATTTGATATGGTCAATATATCATCTACTCTAAAGCCAACTTTTCATAATCACCACGCCAACGATGCTATCATTCCGCTGTTAGAGATATTTTAACTTCACAGTGCGATGAATCAGAACTTTTTTATATATCAAGTGGATCCCAAATTAGTGTCCTATAGTCTATGACGTTATCATAGCAATTGGACGGTCTAATACCATGACCGCTGCTCTCAATGTGGCGGATTGCATGGAGCACATTGGAAAGAAATACGTTTATTATTCATTCAGAACACGGTTTACTGGTGTCAATAAACGATTATCAATATCACTAACATAAAAAAATAATAAGTATGTGTCCAATGTTAACCTTTTTTGTTTTATATTCCTGCTACATTTTAGCCACGCAAACGAACAATAGGCGCTGACGTAATATTCCTAAAACTGACTAAGGCTGATTGTACACTCTTACCACAGAAACCAGTCAATTGACGTCATTGCGTTTTACATTACACAAAACCCGAATAGCACTGCTATGCATGTTTCAAACACTAATTCACCATAATTGAACAATTGGGAGCTGATATAGCCACCTGAACACTTCACCATTATTTGCATGGAATAAATACATAAAAGATGTGTATGTAAGGCAACAACAAGCATCATTGATGATCGTCGTGCTAGGTGGTTATGCATCAACAGGGTTATGCTAATCGAAAAGCAATCTGGTATACACAATAGCCAGTTAGCGTTCCCTTACAATACTCGCCTATTCAGAAGTATGCTCAATTCGGAAGATCGAAGAGTGAGTCAAACAGAGACTATACCTACTTATCATTAGAAAATCTTTGAACTGATCAATGCCATTCATGTTGGGCAACAAAATTCTCGACGATCGCGTTGTAAATACTGGTATGTGAATCTTCAGGGCATCGTCGCATATTTTAATATTTAGAGAACATAGCTGTGCTATTTTAAGGCCATGAGTAGTGTAATTAATCACATGTCATTGCATTGTAGCACTCTTCATCTACGGCTTACTACAGTAATTATAAATACAGGGAACGAGTTTGCCAGCTTTGATCTAATCCAGCTAATGTTTCTTTACCACTATGCCAGCGAGATTGTAGTTCAGGCACTGCGGATAATGTGACCAAGAGGAGACACAAATCATTATAAAGAGCCATATACAAGGACAACGTTCTTCTTATATAAGAACGTAATGCGACCATTTGTATGTATTCAGGCGGTAACGATGTTTCTGTCAGGAGTGTCCTAAATATTTGCATCTGAAATTGAATAGGCTGTAATAGAATGGCAGCCTTTTGTCTGGTACACCTTCAATCATAGCTAATATTCTTATCATACATGACCCTTACATACCAGAAATTGCAACGTTGATACGCAGATGAATGATGACCGCTTAGAATGTGTATGCCTGCTACCGTACGAAAATACGACCATGCCAGGGTGCTGCTAGAATGCTAGCTTGCGATAGACGTGATTTTGGCAGCGTTTTGATACCACGCTGTTACGTGGGTACATTTATGCTAGAGAGTCCATGATTATCACAACGACAATCCGAAGGTGCACACTGTGCATTCTTCGTCTAATCATTATCTACAATGTAAAACCCGTGATCTAATACAAATTTATGCTCAGAAGATTCAGAGCGATTATTGGTATGAACAAAATACAAGCCCGCAGAGTTGATTAACAAATATTGTGTGATAATGCATCTAATTTTTTTGTAATGTTTCATGGAAATATTCACCGTTAGGTCATTGATTAATCACGAAGAGATGATAAAATCATCACGCATATAACAAGGTTTATTTAAAAACCAACATGAAAAGCGTCTAGCTTTAGTGTTCTGATTGCAATTGCCGACCAACAGTGCGACGCTAACTTTACATATGATTTGTTGGCGCCAGCAATTATATATAAATATTGTTTCATTGGATATCTTTTTGTAATTTCCTAATTTGATGAATGTTCGATGTAACGATGTAATAAACCATTACAGAGTGTTGTCATAATGCATGAGAACGTTGAAGCTATTCACCCGCTTACAAAGTTCACGAAGAGGACCAATAGCGGCGTGTATTAATGGTAGCATATAACAGAGGCAATAACCCTAATATCTCTGTCTTATAATCATTAAGGTTCATTCTGGCTCTGGTAGTTGTAATGCGTGCCTCTCGTCACATGCGATGCTTGTGAGATGCGTTCCATACAAAAGCTACATCAGTAAGGAAATTGCAAAGAGGCCCCGGTTATGTCGTGAGTACACGCGGATAGTCGTACTGATTGCTCAGGTTCTTATTACTTCTGCAAAACGCCGGCAACTGATGACAAACGTTTTGCAGCGTTGCCATTAGTGTTACATTAATGGGCAAAAAGTGATAGACAAGAAATAACTACAGCGCTTCTGCATACCTGTTATAAATATAATATTGAAATGCATGCAGATATTTGAGTCACGACTTTTCGCAAAACTGCATCCAATCATTCCAGGAAATGAATGCAGTTGGTTATATCAAGATAGAATGACAAAGCTTTATTGCCATTTTTCATTCTCGTCATGAGCAATGGGGGATGGCTCAAGAGACCCCGTAGTAGGATCGCTTGGTGTCATGATGATGGTGGATTTGAGTTAATCCTAGCAAAGATATGGTGACAAATTGCCGTGTTGTCGACATAAACCTGTCATAATATCAGTACGAAGGGTGCTTCTAATCACCATCGCCCTGGTGTCGCGTTGCGACTTATTGCATCATTACGTAATGGAGGTATAGCTGATGCTCGTATCATCTATTTGTAATCCGTCTGCTGTTATGATGCAAAGGTTGCATATGTAGGAACATAGGCCAAATGTCATCATACTCACGGGCCATTCATAAATTCGCGAGGTTGTGTCACTGCATTAACGAGTTAGGCATGTGTTAGTCATCATGAAGATATGTATGTGTTAAAGTAGTGTATTTGCGGGTATTATGCAATATGACTCCATATACAGCTTCCAGGAAGGGTTGAGTCGTACAGTTTTCGATTGGCTCTCATGTCTTTCCCCACATCCAAGGACGAAAATGTCACCACATTACAGAGACTGCTAGATACATTTACCTAAAAAATGAATGATTTCCCGACGAAGTGCATAACGACGATGACACCAAATTAATAGAAATGCCAATGATCCCTCATGTACACAGAAAATCACGGGCCTTTCTAGCGTATGGTAGAATGGTCATTGAATGATCTATCTACCTTGATTACTGACAATAATATTTATCTATGTATCTGTGTTTAAGAGAACGTGACGCGGACCACGCGCTCTGGGTACGTAAGACATATACTACTACTGTGAATACCAATAGATTTTACGAGCTTGTACTTATTATGATATTTCTCTATAAACGATGCAAATTTGAAATCTATAACGCACCGGCAACGTAAACAACGCCACGACTTAATCTTTAGTTTTTGCATGTTTGTGCGCTGATCGAAATATCAAAACGAACAAAAAGTCTTTGTTCTCCTTTATCCACCTCACCAGAAAAAAAGTCCGATATAGAAATCTGCGTGAAGATATCTGGTTCGTTTTAGGTTCTTATGCTCGCTTTATGCAAGCTAAGTTTCCGATAATTCATCACTGATGCCTAAAAGGCATAACCTGTATAGATATGGCTTTGTGCTTGGTTGTACCGCGACCTACTTTGAAGGACTGATATGCTAATATCAACCCATCCATGCTAGAAGAAAGTTAAATGGTTGCTGTTTTGAGTTGCACAACAAAAGCTCCATCAGCTAAGCTTTCGGGTCTATCGATGTGCTTTATCGATTGCTCTTTATGAATGCAGTATTTTTCTCTTCTGATCTTGGCTAACTACAGCAACTGCCGATGAAAGAGTTCCAGCATCCATTGCCGTTGATACCATGGTGAGTCACATGCAAGATAATATTCAAGCGTAACTCATATTTAGCCACATAATTACTTAATGGATAAACAACATATTCTGAATCGCCATGATATTTGCAGCAATATGCCAATGACGTGATCGTGTGGGCGTTCGCTATAATGTCACACAGACCACATTCCGTCATTTGTAGCATAAACGAAAAGCGCAATTGTTATTATGCATCACAAATCGACTTCGGAAAGATAACATGGCCATTTGAATGTTTCTTGCTGACCATGTTTTTTGGGGTCTTAACAGACATTTGCATCGTACTCGACAAACCGGGAATATATGTGACTTTGGAGTCTGGTTCGGCTAGTATGTATGAGATGATCCGGGGTTAGTGTGCTGTATGACTGGGGTATATATCGCCGCCGACTAAATGAAAAACATTGTTAATGTATGAATTTACAATATATAACTTCTCTATGCATGTATCTAATAATAATATCATTTATGATAATTAAGTCTCATTCGTATTATTTCCACCATACTTCAACATTGTTAAGTAAATTTGCGGATGCGGATCACCAACCCGATTAGTTACTATGAATAATTGGTCTTGTCCTTAGACAGGGAAATACACTTTTGCCTTTGCCATAATTACGCCATAAGTCATGCGTAAGTCGAGAATGTACAGCCATGGGTGCTTGAAATACATCAAAACATCGGTTGACCATTATTACCGATGCCTACTCATTATTGACATACTATAGTTTAATGTTACGCAATCCACAAGAGAATGTCTTTTGATCAGTACTGCTTTCGTCATGTAATGGGACACCGCTGGTTCGGCAGAGTTTATACTTGTACAACGGGGTTTTGCGTTTTTATTATTGCAATCATACGGGTGCATAAAATACGATATATTACCTGACCTACCGCTGTTGATAGGTTATTGGGCAATCGCCATCTGGTAAATAGTAATCTTCCTACGCCGTATACACTGATGCTGCTTGGCTGGTATGTAAACGCTCATTTTTCAGATTGGGTGTTTTTGTGTGCTGCTTCAATCATCGTTGGGCATTTTCCTTTCATCCTGTTTGTGCCTCTTCTGACCATGGTAATTTGAATTATTTTTGAGCAACATTAATGCCTCACATCGTTGCTCGCTGCAAAAAACATAAGCTTCTGTTCCTTTGCAGTTGCTCCATCCTAACAGCTGACTCATGTGTAATGTGTACCGTTTAACTGCAGACCATGGATTGATTTTATTAACGTTAACAATTACATGCTAGAGATCACCGCTTTTGATTTCCTAATACGTGTGAAATAAATTGCAATCATATCACAATGGTTTTATCTGATGCTGTCATGCCAATATACCGAGTAAGCGTTTAAAAGATATTCCCAATGGCTTAGTGAACGTTGGCTGCATATGCCGTATGAGCGCATATAACCAGGGTTCAGTGTTGAGTGGTCACGATTAGGTCCACAATGTATCAAAGGTGAAGCACTGTCCAATTTATGAAGAGTAAAACCTCCGTATTTATCACAATGTGTATAATTAATGTAAATGATATGTTTACAACTGTTAGTTTATCGCACGGTGGGTTGTTGGGTATATGATCAATCAAAGACGAGCGTGTCGGTTACTTTACATTTCAATAAGCTATGTGCTTTTATATCTGTGTACTTTGTTACCATGATATCAAGGACTCAGGGTGTGAACAAACGTTAAACATGCGTTATGAATATTTATACACGATGACGTAGCTTGTGTATTGACCTCAACCGTCTAATTCTGATCTGAAATATTTTTTGCCTCTTGAAAAAGTGAACGTACATATTGATGTGATTCAGTCAAGCTTAGTTAAGAAACCTTCAATGCTGAGTGCTTTCAACAGTTTGCGGTGCTGATTATGTGCACATAAATGCTACAAAATAGATACTGTCTCATGGCAACAGCAATTTTGTTAAATGGTTTTGGCATGACTGAACAAAATATATAGTTTTAGAATGCTCATGAATTTATCGCATAGACACATTTTGCTGCATATGAAAATGTCATTATACAAACATGCCCTTTCTCTATCACATAGCTCACTATAATTGGCTTTTCAAGTCAGTAATCAACACATTATTCGTTATGAGTAAGAATCAGTTGTGCGTAATTCCTCGTGGGAATATTTTGTGTGAATTTTGGAATTGTAGTTGCACGTAATCTGTAAAGTAGGTTTTTGATAATTCATTTATTCCGCCAGAAGGGCATAATCACCATGACTAATGATGATATCTTTTTGGTTTGTTATACCGTAGATAAGGATCATATGGATGCCATGTGATTGGCTGGTATAACCTTAACAATTTAAATACACTTATGCTTTTTTCGTGGACTATAAGGGTAAATAACTCGCCTAAACGAGTATTATCTTAGGGTCAGCAATATTTATCAAACAATGAACGATATAGAATTTTCAAATGAGTTAATTAATGATAGTAATTCATTGATCATGTTATTATCAGCATCTTGCTGCGTACCAATTAACCTAGGAGCACCTGCTACGTTAAACTTTAATTTAACTATTCCTATCGTGTACCGATTGGATACCATTTTGGACTGTTCAACGCTCTACCCTTAATATGACTCTCTCGTCGTTAGAGGATAATAAAACAAACTAGATATATTACTGCCCCAAGCGCGGCGTTGACTTGACGATGTTCCTGGTGTCCTGAAGTGGTGTCATTATATAAGTAATACCAAGGCATTTCCGTATGGATTGTACATGAGAAGAACGCTACTATCGCTTCTGGCAAATCATAATTGCTATCGATTTGAGGTTCAGATCAAAGCCATTCCTGGGCGAAAAATTGCCTATATAGTGCACAATTTAAGCTCGCTAAGCTGAATAATCAAAGTATATTTGAAAGTGGTTTATTTTCTGCCGAATTACTTCTTTTGTTGACAGAGTATGTGATCAACCATAAAAGTGAGTGTGTGTGCATTTTATGTGGTGAGTCCCTGGTATTCATAACGGCTACCACAAGAGCTTAAACTGTACGATTATATGTAGTTTTGTGCTGGCTTGTACAGTGACGTGCCGAGGAGGGCCGATATGTTATGATTAGTGGAAACTGTTCCTCACTAGAAGTAAGGCTGTGGTGCTGTTGACTGGTGGTTAATATGAATATGCACACTAAGAGGCTTGATGATTATTTAATCTAGACGTTATGATAGATTGTCTCGTCGTAGGCGATAATTCAGTAATATACCTTGTCTCTCATTGCTTGAAAATGTTTGCATTAATATCATCAAATAGATCGGCTTAACATGAAATGCAACAACATAAGCATGAAATGAGAACTAGCAGATTGCGTTTTCCATTCAACATCCTGGCTAAAATAATCACCGTCTCCAAATATTATCACACAAATTTATGAATTGATACCGCAAGGACACATGACACGCACGATTAGTGGCGTTGGTTTGTACTTCAGATGGCCTTAATAATTGTTCCATAAAGCATAACTGCATCAACGTATTGCAGTTACTCGTTTCATTGTTTTATAGCAAGTTTTTATACCGCTTTCCATTAACATTCTGCGCTCGATGAATCCTCATGTTCTATAAACTGCGCAAATTCTACATTAGCAAAGAAATCGCTCCTTCCAGACTTTACCCGCTTGTCATCGTTATTAATGTTAATCCACATTGGGTCATCCCATTAACAGCTGACGAACCGGTTATTCCGTGGACTGAGACTTATTTCCAACTTTGTCTTAGGTCACATTTGTACTAATTGAAAATATTTTCTTGCCCTAGAGGGACTGCTGCAAAACACCGATGCTGTGTATTGTTAGTAATACGAAGATGTGTTTATTTGCATGAATATGCTAGGTATACAATAGAAACATACACTGCGCTTCCAGGAAATTGACTAGTTATACAGCAAATCAAAACAAGAAGAGGTCAACATTATTGTCAGCTTACAATGCATTTGTATTTCTTAATAACGAGAAGAAGGGACATTTGCTGTCGTTTGAGGCTGTCATGTACGATCAATGCTTGTGTAAATTGGCCACAGTATGCCGTCACGTGATAGTTAGGAATAAACAGTTGTTATGTATTGGTGTGTTGAAGGGTCTACAATGTTCTAACGCAATCATGAGATATATATATATATATATATATATATATATATATATATATATATATATATATATATATATATATATATATATATATATATATATATATCTATATATCTATATATATATCTCTATCTCTATATATATATATATCTCTATCTCTATATATATCTCTATATATATATATATATATATATATATATATATATATATATATATATATTTATATCCACGTGCTAATTTTTAATGCGGCCTTTGATAGCACGTGAGCGCAGGTATTATCAAAGTAAGCAGTTATTTCATAGCACTCAAGTCTTGTGTTTGCATGCATCCGGCATTTTGTTTCCAGTCAACCCACTACTAATCTGTCGTTAACGCTTAGCTCATTGTTCAGTTTAGAGTTCTGTCCCTTCATTTGTGCCTACTCTTAGCGACATCATGTCTCATTTGCAAGATTGCAACGCGACAGAAACTGGCCACCATGGCATGGCAATGAGTTCCCCCTATACATTCAGGCTCATTTTATCATTGTCTGCTCGAAGTTGTTGCCCTTGAATATATAAGATAGTTGATACCAATAGAATAATGAACATCCTGCCAAGCCCATGTAACAGAGACCTACACGTGAATACAACTTTGGGTAATGACCCCTCTTGGTTGCAATACATATCAATCTAGTGGCAAACCAACCAACGAAGAGGCTTTAAATGGGTCTAGGGGATTAATTATCGTGAGCACCGTCTCTGATTATGGCACGCATGGTAAGAGGTTGCATATGAAAACAACTCGAGCTCAGTTTAGCCATGGGTTTTGATCATGTGCTCGTTATGAGTGCATTAATTTCGCGGGATAATGTAACTTCACCTGTCCTTGTAAAGCTTACTACAACAACCAACTGTAAAAAAAATTCAACGTTGAATTCCCTTGTGGTTTATTTCGAATGAGTTAAAATATCATTAATCAAGAAATATGCATTCCTCATTTACATGTATCCGCAGTATTACCTCGTAAATTTATAACACATCCTAAACAATCTAGATATTTGCAGCACCATGCGGATAACATAAATGTTTGGGACTCAGCAATTATATCAGACAGACTCAAGTTCAATATGTGCAATATAAGTGGAACGCATTTTTGACGTTTAACTTAGATAGCTGACTTTTGGCAAATAATATGACCATTTGTGATGGTAATATTATGTCAGAGGTCGTAATAGATACTTGCATATTAAATGTACCAACCGGCATTACAATGTCACACCAGAATATGAGATGATCCGGGATGGCTGTGTCATAGGGCTCACGTATTTAATACAGCTGACTGGAAACCATTGTAATAGTGTGGTGTACTTTGCAGTTTATCCACAGAGTTTTGCTGATGCACTTTGTCAGTCTTAAGGGCACTTAAGGTGCAAGTAGTTTATTTTACCTCAAACAATATGAGGTAAATAGCAATCGATCCCTGCAGTAGACCGTGCTGTATGTCGGTCAGTATGCTTACACTCAGATTTCTGTTTGGCCGTATGTTTACGGCTCCAATCGTTGGTGTGCATTTCTTTGTTTCATCTTTTCATGTATCAAACGATAGTATTCATTTCTGCCCATTATGTTTTCCTGTTTGAGTCCATATGAAGACAAGTGGTGTGTGTTCCACATATATTCTAAATTAAGGATTTTTTCACAACTTGATGGTGCCGAAACGAATATAGCACCTATGACTCCTGATGACGACTTTATGATTGGCTGTACTATGACATTCTTAACACTACCTTTGAGTATATATATATAAATTTATTATCAAATTAAGCGAGTGTCTGGCATGAATCCGTTAAGATTTTGATAGCGCGCGTTAACCTTGATGCCAACCGCTTGATGAGAAAAAAACAACCATCATTTTATTTTTGACGTCTCTTTACAATTGATCGGGCAGAACAGACATTGTAAGTTGTCGTGTTGATTTGTCATGTCTTGCAACATCAATAAACGGAATTTAAATAAGGTAACAATTCAGATACCTATGTACACATTCACCTATATGATCAACGCGCCTTGGGATAAGTGAACGCTTCTCTGCTAAAGAACACGCCATACATTACACTGTGTTTGACCGGACTACGCTTAACGAAAATAGCAAGATATCATCAGCATATTTGCCTGGATATATGGACCAGTATTCAAGCTATATTATAATTCAGCTGCCATAAAGGATCGAATAATAACTATTAAGAGCAATACAAATGAAACACATAGTCCTTTAATATATTCATAACCGACTTATTGCGCGAAATGAGACCATTTGTATGAATTTAGCAGGTCATTCCACGTAAGCTATCTGTGGCTTTTCATTCTGTCATCACATGAAAAGTGCCTAGCAGGAATATTATGGCACCCTGTCGACTAGCGTTATCAAGGCAGTCATCGTCCACGATTACCGGTGCTCACATTACAGTGAGAGAATTGCATACATATATAATAACTGTTTTGCCTCGTACAATGTGACCCGTATCATATGCAATGTTTTACTCGAATGCGCAGAGCTATTTACAAGTGCTCCAACAAATGACATTAATTGATTGCTTCGATGAACGACATGATTTGAGTATAATAGCATTAACAGAATGTGTTGGCAAACAAATTAGGAAACAAAAGCTATCTTGTTATTGGGCGTGTTTCGCACCTTCTATTAACGAAGAGACTATACTTGTTATTTAGGGCCAAAAATGGTACAGCTGTTACTACATTTTGCTGTTGTGTGGCATTGTATGGCACACCAATTAGGTGACGAACCATAACGAACAATGAAATATCAATATTGGTGGTATAGAAACCAACAAAAACGATATTCTATGTTACATGTTTCTTTTAACAAAAAAAAATTATTAGCTTTATCTTTTTGCAAAACGAAAATATTCAGTTTTATTCTATTCATATTCCAGCAGTTTTGTGGCTCAATTAATGAAAAATTAATTCGGATCGGTACACGAAATGTTCTGAATAGAGACTAATCAATCTCCCGCTCAAAGGTAGTACCAAGGTTAGCTATAGTTGAAGTGCATAACATCAGTAAAGTAAAAAAATTGCCGTTCCATACAAATAGTTGTGCACGCGAAGTGTATCTAAATTGTATCACTGAGGTTGCCGCGGTAAATATTGCCGATATCTGTATGTTGCCGATTTCTGTATGTTTTATTTAATTCCGTTCACTCTATTGAATGGGCGTTATCTTAGGCGAGTTTAATTGCCACAACAAAAGCTTTAGAGAGAATACTGCAGATAAGTTTTATGGAGTGACACAGTTTCATTGCACGCAAATGATCACGCCTATCTTTTGAATGTTAGATTCCTTCTGATGCAATCTATCAATAGCATTTAGAGCGTGTGTGTTTATAATAATTTGTTTTTTTTTTCAAGCGTTGCATTTGATGTTAGCATAATTTTTACAGCTATTATTTCATCAAAGTTACTTTTGCAAGGAGCAATTGTTTGGTGTTGCATCATGGAATTATGGAAGCATTCATTCAATCAGTCCGTTGGGTCGTAGTTTGATTATTGTCGTCGAATCGAGGAGGCATGTCAATAACAGCCCTTACGGACAAATAGTGGCCGCCGGCAAAGAATGAAACTCGTTGAATTCTCAAATTAGAATTGAATTTCAAATGAGAATTGTCGCCTCTTGCAATCATATCGAACATAAGCTGGCCACATGGGACGCATATTGCTTTGTCGCCTTTACAATACGCAGCTCCGTCAATGAATATATTCTTGACGAATGACCATCACAAACATAGATGACATATTTTTATTGGCAAGTATATACATCAGCTTCGAGCTGCGATGTTAACACTTCAATTGCTAGCATTCGCTTTGCATACGAACCATTTTGCTACATTCTGTTTACTATACGGATCTGACCTCAATCACATATTTGTGATCTACTTGATAACACATAACTTGATGAATCCAAATATATCCACGACCGTGCTGATATCGTTGATAATATACCAATTTATATTAATGATGTAACCTACAGAGGATTGACCTTGATACATTTCACTATGCAAATGAAACAACATTAGGACGGCAATTACAGTTATACTAAGTATTGTACAATTATTATCCAAATGTCAAACACTTTGCCGTAAGAGCATCACATGTAAATGCTTAGGATATCGCATCGTATTATTGATCGCTCATGTTTTTATCATGACAGGACAATGTATTGTAAACGTTTTGCACATTACTGTTGCCGCACAGTTAATCGAAATAAAGTAATTTACAATAAGTAATTGTAGCATTTCTGAAAGAAATACATAAGCACAATGTTGACAATGATGCTGAAATATACACCGCGTTTTCCGACAAATGCAGAAAATGAGTCGGGCGTTATGGCCACATTCCTTTTTCTGAGGAACAGGCGGTAGATAAATATCTACGACAATTTGAATGTAATCAGCGTTAATTATCTTCCAGACAGAGTTGGTTTGTAAATCATTTTACCAGGTCAGGATTGATATTAAGAAATCAATTTGAAACTCGCCAAATATAGTCTTTTAATGAGAGAGAGGCTGATGATAATTGCGTGATAGAGGAACTATCAGCAGCTGTACATCTTAATTATAAGCTTTCCAAAGCATTAATATTCAAAGTATTCCCTTTTGTGTAAGAACTATTTATGAAGTGTGATGCGGTATCTTGTAATATGTGAGCACATATTTTGTTAAATCATTACTGCCTACATAGCATAAATGATACAAGAGATGACTTCTATGTGCATGGCTGTACCATGGCTAACTTTGTAGGCAGCGTGAATTAAACTCTATTATTGGGCCTATGGTCGACTGGTATGAATTCATTAAGTTACTATTGTAATTTATTGATTACAGAGGAAACAACGGTCAATCCTCGTTAACTAAATGTGCAACTTCTCCTGTAATATCATCCTCGTAGCAGCTACAACAAGCATTAATTCCCGCCTTGATGCTTCATGCAATTTTCTTAATAATCGGATTAAAAATGTAGCCATAATGAATTCGGCTTAACGATTAATATTTCTCTAGAGATACAAATGCGGACGAACCCACACGATAAGTAGCAAGCATCAGCGATTGTATAAAGGGGAAACCCCATGGCGATCTGCGTATTTCTTTTGTACATGAT
The DNA here is from genome assembly GCA_034190875.2 of Urechis unicinctus. Classification (NCBI taxonomy): domain Eukaryota; kingdom Metazoa; phylum Annelida; class Polychaeta; order Xenopneusta; family Urechidae; genus Urechis; species Urechis unicinctus. The sequence continues at coordinate 19,063,149 of CM067356.1, forward strand.
GTACAGCTGGGCAGCAATCAATAATTGAACCACAGTCGAGAGACACCACGCTATTGAACCTAGAACCCGTTACGCCGTGTCTCAGGCAGCTAAGTTGTTTTAGCAGCTGTGCTTTAGAGTTACTACCGACGTGTTATCATCAGCAGATGTCGAATTCTGTTTCAGAATGCAATGTACATTATAACGATGATTTAACAAATGAATGTTGAGCATTTTGATTCGTTCTATAGACAGCTGCAAACCTTTATGCCTCCCAACAGGATGACGGATAATACAGTGCCTGTGGAAAGAAAAGTTTACCTTATAAGCGATGACGGCCCATCTCACGCTAGCTTATAGTGTGATTTGCTTGGTTGAGTATCTCATTTCCTCGCCCCCCCCCCCCATTTTATCCATTGGATCCTTTCCTCGTGGAATAATAGTCATTTATTTATCCTTCGATCGATTATATCAAGAATTGGATGCGATGCTAGCGACTAAAATGTAAGCCAGAGGCATTAGATTTCTCTCTGCTATTTACAAAGTTATCAACTTAATCTGGAGCTTTTGCATGACAACGTCGTCATAGTAGATGTGTCTATTTGCTTATATTTATCTCCTGCTTCTTAATGTTCACAATCTATTACAATTTTTCATAGATCACCAAAGGTACAGGTCATTTTCACGCATAATTATTTACTTAACGTTGTTAGAGCTAGGTTAATACAACTCTGTTCGATACATTGACATTGTCAATGGTTACAGATCTCTATATTTGTTAACATCTGGTATGAGAGGGGAAATGATTATCATTTCTATGCGTCATATATTATAACTGCATAGTAATGCTTAATAAAAAACAGTTTGATTGCTGATCGTTATGTCATTTGTCAGTTTTATCGATTTACGCGGTTCTATTCAGGCAGGTTGGTCACATCATGTACATTTTGCATAAAAATATCATACATTCCACTGAAATTAAATTCTCCTTTCTGAATATATTGTGCGTTTAGAACCACTGCACGGTGTATCTAACCAATAATCGACTGCGTATTTATCTTAGCTGACGTCGTGCTGGCATGCTGTCTTTCGTATTAGTGGAATCTAGTCCCTTTGTTGTGATTTGTTTTTCACAAATCAGAGGCAACTGCCAGTTTGTCATCATTGGTTACTGGCTTTGCAAATGTTCACTATGTTGCATTTGTTGAAATCGATATTTTACGGATGCTGAAAGTGTTATGGAAGAATGATAACGTCCTGTAACTGTTGAAGTGGATACATAATGCTACAGCTTAGTTGAATATCCTGAGGCTATGCACTAATTAGGGTAAGTTAATTAATAATTTGGTACGTAAAACATTCATCATCTTTCGAGTGATTTGATACTGATACCTATGGGCTCGAAAGTTTGACATGCTCTGTAAGTCAACAAGTTTCGACATATGCATATATCATCAAAGCACAAGAAAGAAAAAATCGTTTATATTGACATAGTACCTTTCCGTGCTGTGCCATATCACTGTACAAATATACTAATATAGATAAGCCATGTAACCTGTTGAGGGTTAACCATGATACATGTTTCGAAATGAATTGAAAATGCGATATTATAGGACGGCAATTACATTTATACGAAGGACCACATTATGAGCATACATATGTTATAAATTTTGCCATGAGAACATCACATGTTAAAGCATAGGCTCCTTTCATCGTATTGCTGATCACGGCACACAATATTTGACAAACAATTTGGATGGTAGTGATTTTATTTACGAAATACACACGTACACTGTTGAAATAAAATGCAGGATTGCGTACCACGTTTCCCGACATATACCATAAATAGGTTGGGCACTATGGCAACATTCCTCCTCGTCTCAAGTATGAATAACTGACAAATGTATGTAACAACTCGAATGTAATCAGCCTTGATTATCTTGTGTGCCAAGGTACTTTGGAATCATGGTACCCCTGCATCAGTACTAGATTTGACATGGGTGATAACATAAGATGCTTGCTCTCCCTCGGTGCTTATGAGTCGATGGGTAACGCAGATGACAGTAACATTTACTGCGATAGGCTGTATCCTAATTCACGCACTACTGCATTCCCACAACCAAGCTATCATAAACAATACTTCATATGCGTCTCCCACAATGACATTGAGCGATGTGGATTAAACTCGTTCATGTCACGGCAATGCTTGTGCAAAGAATAACATCAGGCAGTCGGGTATTATGATCCATCAATTTCGTGACTATCCTTGGTGATGACGTATGATGTAACTCCTACTGGGACAAATTAGGCACCATTTGAGCTCCGCTTATCACCGCCAACGTTTCACGATTAGAGACAATGCATAATGGGATGTATTGTAGCATAAACTGTTATGAACATGATTGATTTCCATTCGATGCTCATATCTTTCATTTACGACTCGGCTATTAGGACTTACTTTTTACAGAAACTATAAGCAGCAGCACAAATATGAAAAGGTCCCTAAATATGAAGCATCATTTAGGAGTCCAGATTAATAATAAACAGAGTATTCCCTTCTGTACTAGAACTATTCATGGTTAGGTCAATATTGTGTAGGTATCTTGTAATTAGTGAGAACTGGTTTTGTTTTATCATTATTTTCGTCCCAAGAGCACAATTGGTATGATGGATGAATTGTGCTGGGATCAACTTGTGTGAATTCATTAAGTTACCATTGCTGGTTATTGCGTATTGGTAAAACAACATTCAATCTTTGTTCATTTAAATTTATAGCGACTCTCCTTATATCATCCTCACCGTAGATTGTTTCGTGCAACCATGATTAATTACCCTAATGATGTTTCATGTCTTTGCCCTATCACCTCGGTAAAAAATATCGCGCAATACATTCGTCTGTTAGATTTATACTCATCTAGAGCTGTCAATATATAAGTAGAAAAATGCAGCGCTTGTTTATAATAAAAACCACAATGCAATCTGCGTATATCTTCTGTATATGATAGGTAAATGGGCAACAATCAGGAATTAAATAATAGTCGAGGGACATCACGCTACTGAAGCCTATTACGCGATTTGAAGCTGTTTGGTTGTGTTCCAAATTTACCACCGACGTGTAACCATCCAGCGACATCGAATGCTGCTTCAGAATACAATGTTCATTAGAACGATAAATTTACAAATGCACGCGCAATTCGTTTGTTCAGTTAACGGCCACTAACCTATATACCTCTTTATTTACCCGCAAATACCCAACACGATGATAGATAATGGAATGCATGTGGCGAGAACATTCGATCATATTGGGAATAGCGGAAATAACAAAACGTCAGCGACAGCCCGTTTTAAGTCATTTAATTGATAGTGGATGGAGTTGCTTTGCTCGGTTGAGTGTTTCATTTTCTCGCTCTTACCACCACCCCCCACCCCGCCTTTATCTATAGAATCCTTTGCCCGGTGAATAACAGCCTTATGTTTAGCCTGCGACATTTCGTATCAAGCATTGAATGTATCGGGACACCTAACCATACGATTGAGCTTTATGTGCTAGTTATACATGCTTAAATGACCGCCGGCGAATAGATGGTTTTGCTGAGGGTAACTTATGTACTCTATGTTTTCGTAATTCGTCAGTCTGCTTAATATTGAGTTACAACGTCGTTTTAGGAGATGTGTCTGAACATATATGGCTATATACATAAACTACGAGCAGCAGCTCAAGTGTGAAATAGTAACTTAATGTGAAATATCATTCTAGGAGTCCATAGTTCCACGGTTATTGTTTCCAGATCCATAATGTTTGTTCATTAACGGCCACAAACACTTATATCTCTTCAGTAAAACACGAACATCAAACACGACGAAATATAAAAGAGTGCGTGTGGAGAGAACATTTGACCGCATTGGTGTAGTGGGATAACAAAACGTAAGTGATAGCCTATATCACGCCATGCAATGGATTGTTGATGGGGTTATATGATTGGTTGATTATCTCACTTCCTCTCTGTCTCTGACGACCCCCCCCCCCCCCGCCCCCCTATACATTGGATCCTTCACCCGGTGCATAAAAGCCATTTACCTTCGGACAATTGTAGATTATTAATCTTGTGACTGGACTTTGCTATTTGTCAAACACTCAACTTAAACTAGAGCTGTTATATGACAACGGCATAGTAGTAGAAGTGTCTATTTGGATATATTTGTCCCTTGCTTCTCAATGCTGACACTCTCATGGGATATATCATTGATCACTTTGCATTTAATTACAATCTTGTTATGACATATCATAGTGTTATTGCTGTATACTATCGCACTTCGTTGCCCTGTGCAAATCTTTAAATTGCATTGTTTTCGCGAGGTGCTCCCGTGTACCATGTGTACCAAAAGATTCTTATCGCATACACGTTGTTATTTTAAGGAATAACCTGCCGCCGGCATTTGTATATCTATGCCGTGCTGAAAATGCGTACAGGGTTAGTGCACTCCATTGATGCTGACACTGAGTATGTATATATATATATATATATATATATATATATATATATATATATATATATATATATATATATATATATATATATATATATATATATATATATATATATATATATATATATATATATATATATATATATATATATATATATATATATATATATATATATGTATATCATTGGACGAAATAAAACCAAACATATAACGGGCAGCTGAATTAACAGTATCCTACAGCAAAACGGCTGAAATGAATAAGCAAAACTTTAGGTTATGTTATTAGTACAAATGCGTTGGTTTGATACCCATCACGAAGAGTGAATACTCCCATTGTCGCTTCAACTTGCAATTTCAGCCACGGGAAAATGACTGCCATTCTGGACTATACTCTGTCACATCACCTTTTGCCCTTCGTCTCAACGGCTTTATTTGGCAGAGACAAAATTCGCAAAGATTAATGAACCCTTATTGCCTAGATAGGCCAGATACGGTCGTGAAACAAAGCGCCAACTAGTCAATTTGGCCTTAAACAACTACTTGATTAACACCATACAGCCGTCAAAGTTACGTGGTCTGAACATATACGCTCTAATGATCATGATGCCTTGAAGTATGATTTATTTTAACTTGATTCACCAGTGTTAGAATACATTAGTGCTTACTGGATACTACTGGCGGAACCTAGTCACGGGATCCTGGAGTTAGAGTTTGCTACAACTAATAAATCGCCTATACTCAAAAAAATATTTCACAAAGAGCATTGATAGAGAGTAGTTTAAATCAAATCAGTACAAATTCAGGCTCTGGGTAATTCTGTCATTAGCTCAATGTACTACCCGCGTAATGGAAGCTTGTGATCAGCGAGAGCTACAAACATGTGACATCTCAACCAGCGAAATTGTCTCGTTAGATAACTCCATCAGTCTGTATATGTAGATTTTGAGTTGTCAGGTCTGATTTAAGACGGTAACTTATCAGAAGGCCATCAGCAAATCTCTCCGATGCAAAAAGTCATAACAAGGGCCTGACGGTCCATGATACTATGAATAAAATTGTTGCAACTCTGTCAACATATAATATGTTATTGACTACCCATGCTTATATAGACCTATTTCAACTGCTTTTCGACTCCTCTCACTTCAACGACATTACGTAAATTGGGTATGAAATGAGCCTATATACCGCCAGCATACAGGTAACATGTGCTACGCGGGTATCATCAAATGATCTGCTTACCAGGCCGGCAAAGTCGTCACACCAGAGGACGTACACACGCTGTAATATGTATCTTGAGACCATTGGCGTGCAGCAATAATTCGACGACCAAATTAAGTATAAAAAAGCAAATGAAAACACCGGTACCAGCGTCGACGTTCATAAAACAGCAAGTATAGGTTAAGGGTTTGATGTCGAACCATTAATTTAAATGCGTTAAATATGATTAAATCTCGTCCGCATTTTATCAATCGTACTCATTAAGATAGAGAGGTAATCATTCCTGGACGCATCAAGGTAGCCCTATTGCTTTCATCCAAAGTGAGCTTACGGTGGCTGGTAAAATTCAATTATCTGGAGGAATAACAAAACCCCGAATACATGCCATTGTAGCCCAGCTATATTTCTTCGGACTTATATTCAACCATTAGGAATGCACATTCTACCATTTGGTATGCTAATTGCGCTCGAGTTAAGATATTATAAACAAGGTTTAGTTTTCATGTCTCTTGAGTTTATTTGTTGCAATTGCACATGACTAGCTACAGCCGTCCCAAAATGTCGAAGAGTTGCACCAAATTGTTTTGTTAGGAAGATGAAGAGACGCTTGCATAAAATGGAGTTGTTTTGCATCGGACAAAGTACTCAAACCTTTTAATTTGTCAAAGTACCTCAATGTTTTACCTGTTTATAAGCCTTTTATATCAACCACTTATCCAGCTAAGCATAATTTAGCTGTCATAAAGGACCGCATAATTCCTACTAAAAGCAACATGAATAAAAAAACATCCCTAACATATTCATAACTAAATTTAGGCTTCAAATGAGACCATTTGTATTTATTTAGCAGGTCATTCCATGTGAGCTAGCTGTGGCTTTCCTTTATGTTATGATCTGAAAAGTGCCTGGCATGAATATGATTGCACCCTGTCGGATAGATTTATCAAAACAACAAGACAATCATCCTCCACGAGAAGCACCGATGCTCGCTGTTTATACAAATTATTATACAGGTGTTTATGTACTCGAATACGCTAAGCTATATATCAGAACTTCTACAAATGACATTAAATTGTTGGCTTCGATGAGTATCAGAATATGCGCAATATTGCCATTGGAATAGCATATTATCAAATTAGGAAACAAAGCCATTGCAATATGAGGCGTCTTTCGCCCTTCAAATTAGTAAAGAGACTGATTTTGATTCTGTAAGCAAATTTTTCCCACTCATTCTGTCTAATGGGTGTTATCTTAGTTGTGTGTTTGGTGAATTTCCACAACAAAGCTTTGTAGAGAGCTACAGATTAAATGTTATACACAAAGTTTCATGGCACGCAAATGATCATGCATATTTCTTAAATGTAAGACTCCTTCTGATGCGAGCTATTTTAATTGTTATGTAAGTATTAACCTCTGATTTGAATTTGTTGACCAGCGTTGCATTTGAGTAAAGCAGCATGTCTTTATCTATTATTCGATCAATGTTGCTTTAACCAAGAACATTTGTCTTGTGCTGCATCCAGGAATTACAAACAGTCCTTTGGGTAGTGATATAATCATGTTGGTCTCTACTTAAGCTTCAACTCACCGAATAGGAGAAGAATGTCAAGAGAAGGTTTCCTTTTTGTCATGTTTATCCCTCCCATAACAGCCCTTGTGGACAAATAATGGCGTCGGTAAAAAGAAATAACACTCATCGTATAATTGATCACGCATGTTTTTATCATGGCACGACAATGTACGAACAAAAGTTTCGATCTTTTACGCTCTTACATAATTAATCAAAATGAAGTGATTTTCAATATAGACTGCAATTGGAAAAAAGGCAGAAATGTAGACCACGTTTTTCGACATTTATCTTGTATGAATAAGGCTATATGACTATATACCTACTCGCCTCAAGAAGTTAAATATCTATAACAGTTTGAACGTAATCAACGTTGATTTTGTTTCGTCCAAATTGTTAAAATCATGATACCCCTTCAAATGTCCCAGGGTAACATGGTTGATAACATAATATGCTTGCCATCCCTTTGGGTAAAGAGATGGGTAACCATATGACAGTTAACTAACTGGTTAAGTAATACAGTGCGTGCTGACAATATTAGGGATAGCGGGATAACAAAATGGAAGCGATTGCCCAGCTCACACCAGTTAATAGATTGTTGATGAAGTGGTTTGCTTGGCTAAGTATCTCATTTCCTCTCTCCATCGCACACGCTCCCACATCCATTGGATCATTTGCTCGGAATAATTGCCATTTATTTATCATCAGAGAGATGGTATAAAGCATTTAATGCATTTGGACACCCTTCCTAATCATTATGAGCACATTGAATATTCTAAAATAGCTGCAGGCGAATAGATGGTTCTGTTAATAGAAACTCATGTACAATATTTGTTCGGAAAAATAGGTGAGTTCGAGGATCTTTGAGAAAACGCCTATTATTAATTAAAAAAGAGCGAACTTTCTTGTTGGAGCATAAATGTCAGTAAGGCATTCTGTTATATTGACTGCTATGTAGGTGTACAATAGGGTATTAAAGATGGTTCGGTATCAGACCGACAGCTAATATAGCTTGTGAAGCAATGGTGTTATGTTTTCTCTGCCTTATGTGTTGTAATGATATGTGCGGAGGAGTTCTAGACCTTCCAGAGTCTTGGTTGCAGGCGTCTTGAGAGTCCAGTGAGAGGACTATTATCATAGTCAATCCTCGACATAACCATAGCCTGCATTAGTTATGTTCTCGTTCAGGTACTTGAGAAACCGGCATATGTTGCCAATATGGCTATCGAAATTAAGTGCATTATCCAATGTGATGTCTAATTTCATTTGCCAATGGTTAGTGGACATGCATCAAGAGGCCTGCTGAAGCTGTTGCGCTATGTTTTCTCCACATTCAGCTAAGTTTGTTGTAATGCATCCAAGCTCGGGCATCTTATGCATAACGTGTGAAGATGTAAAGCAGCTGATCCTTCCGTTGTTTATGTGATGGTTAGAAGGCCTGACCGTCATCAGCGTATTAGTGGTTGAGTAGATCGTGACGTTCAATCACATTACCGAGTGGGGTCATAGAGCAAACAAATATAAGTGGCGCCAGCCGACCCTTATGGTAACCCATATTTAACAATATTCGGAAAGATTCAGTGACAGTGATCTGGTGCATGTCTCGAACGTAGGTATGCAGCCATGTTAACGCAGATTCCTGAACGCTTGTTCGTGCGATTGATTAGGATGTCATGGTCAATAGTATCAAACGTCCGAATGGTCCAGACTCCTGAGTACACAATGTTGAGCTCTGAGATATGCCGTTTCTGTTAAGTGCTTGTCTATGAATGCTGAATAAATGGGATCAGCAGCTGGTTTGGTCTAGTCTGAAATAGTTGTTTAGCTGCTGAGCCACCACTTGTTAACTTGGCGAATTGCTTTCGCAAACTAATTTCGATCGGTTCTGTTTGTGGGCTTGTGTAATGTTTGTTAAAAATGTTTTGATCCGCGACAGTGATCGAATTGGTTATAATAATTACAGAATTTGTGGTATTGTTTTTCCGCATTTCTAAAAGCTTATAATATCGACAATATGCGACCGATGGTCATAAAAATTGGGTCACATGTTGTAAGGTGTAGTGGCTACAGTATGGGAAGTTTGTATGGATGTCCAGTGCAATCGGACGTTACCACGTTGTTTCTCCGCCGTATATGGTTTATGCTGTTCCTAACATATAACTGAATACATAAATTGTATGTTGTTAATAGTTTTCTCACAAACTAATCTTAACGCACAACAAAGCAACCAAAGTGCATTAAGACCCAAGAATCTTCATTAATACTAATAACGATTTTCAACTGCATGTCGGCGTGAATTGAGCATTTTTCCACGAGCCGCCGTTCAATTTAAGGAAACAGCTCAAGTTGCCAAACTAAACTACATCGCTTATAAACTGTACATTTGATGGTGAAATTTTATCATTGACAACATAGACCAAATTATAATTTTATTTTACAGATGACACTGGCGTCACTTACGGAAACGAACAAATTAACATATTCAGCTATAGATATATATATATATATATATATATATATATATATATATATATATATATATAGATATATATATATATATATATATATATATATATATATATATATATATATATATATATATATATATATAGATATATATATATATATATATATATATATATATATATACATATATGTATACATATATATATATAACTATATATATACATATATATATATATAATAAATATATATGTAGATAAAATATATACATATATATGTATAAATATATATATATGTATAAATATCTATATATATCTATCTTGTGTATATATATATGTCTATATATATATATATATATATATATTTATATACATATCTTTCATACATGTACATTCATACATACATGAATATATATATATATTTCATTTTACATGTATTGACCATAATTGTACCAAATGCGCTCTATGGGGAAGAAGTCAGCAGTAACGGTATGACATTGGGCATTATTCTGACTTCACTCGCACGTGCCATAGCAATAAGTGTTGTAATAACAAGCAGTTCAAGGGATAGTTGTTGACGCCTCGTGATCTGATATATTGCGGTAAACGCTTAGTTTTCTGATTACTTGGATTCACAGCTTTCCGTACAATCAGCCAAACTCCGTCATTTGTTTTGTGATCTGATTTATGCCAACCAGATGCCCGTCAATTGCGCTGGGCCCTCATTGTCTCCGTCGGTGGCCTGTCACGTGAATCAACATGAGGGCTTTTTGGGCGCTGCAAATCAGCCCTGAGTTGCATTGAGTATCACACATGCCTTACACTGGAATGTCTCGAATGCTAACGTATCGGTGTAGGCAGGGACATTTAAAGACAAGCCATCCAAGTATAAATAAATGAACATGTTTGCTCGCGGATATACGTTTCGGTTGAAAGGATAGTGATTCAATCTATTCGCACAACTAGTGTCTGGTACGGATTTTTTTAACACAAACAAGTATCAAAATAAATTATACATGTACATATAGTTATGTATCAGGTAATACTTATTCTTCAGCATAGACGCACGCATGCATATCTATCTTTTTATACAAGCATATATATATCATCAACATTTACAGCTATTACGGATATTATTCAACGTGGGTGGCAATCATGCTGAACCATCATCTCTAACCTCTTCATCCTTTTAGGCCGATCTCACCTTTAAACAATGGGCATGTCGTATAAACGTCATAAGTTCCCTCAAAAGCATTAGTTAGGTAAAGTAGCAAAAACCCACAGCCTATATAAAAAATCTCAAAACTATTCCCTGTTTATGCCAGCCGATCTATCAGTTCCTACAGTGAATATAGAATGCTATTTACTTCGGTAACCTCTCACCGCGCTGAACCACGAGATAAAACAAAACTTGTACGAGGTAGCGGAATCAACAGCATCCAATGTGGCAGTAAATTTGCATAAATTAATTCGCAAAACTAAGACTTATGTGATTCGCACGAATACATTAGTTGGATTCCCACCGTGTGGCGTTGTAACAAGAAGTGTGAATGCTTCCATTGTCGCTTCGATTGCAATTACAGCCAAAGAAAAATTACTAACATCCTGGACAATACGCTGTCTTTTATCCTATTGCTCTTCGTGCCTACGGCTGTATTGCAACATTTGGCAGAAGGAAACGTTGCAGTGATGAATGATCCCTTAATGTTCCCATACGGTCGAGTAACAAAGGACCAACTGGTGAATTTGGCCTACATGATAAAAACAATGAAAAAACGCAATAGCAGCGCTGTCTGAACATATACGCTCTTATTGTCTTCAATTCTTCGAAAGTGGTTTTTTCGAAGCTTGATTCACCAATGTTGGTGCTTACTGTGTAGGTTGTCTGGCGGAAGCTAGACGCGGATTCCTGAAGTTTGAGTGTGCTACAATAAATAAACCGCCGAGGCTCACAACGATATTTAATGTATACAATTCAGCATTGAATCAATTCGTAGAGTAGTTTAATCTAAATCATGGTTAAATCAGACCCCGGTTAACACCGTCATTAACTCAATATCATATCCGCATAATGGAAGCTCGTGAGCTACAAATATCTGGCAGCTCCACAGTGAGATCATTTTGTTATTTTACTTAATCAGTTCATTGTCTGTATTTGGAGACAATGAACGTACGGAAATTAGTTACCATTGTAGGTAGCGCATAAATATGTTGCAAATGTTGCAAGAGCAATTCCATCTTGAGTTGTGGTAAGAAAACCCAGATAACTAAGGGACTTTTATGGAGCTATCTAGGGTACGAATTGGGGTCGGTAAGCGTATCAAAACGTGCAGTTCGCAGACACCAATGAACACAAATATAACTCTCTCTTCGCAATTATTTTGCACTCTCTAGACTCTCTAAAGCTAATTCTATAATAATTACGGAATTGTAGTGCTAATAAATTAACAGGCGGTAATTACTAATGTTCAATTAACCAGCCGTTTGTTTATTTCTTTTTACATGGGTACTGTAAACATGCATTGTCGTAAAGCCACAAAGCTTTCGGTTGGTCAGTGTCTTTTTCCAATTTAAGCCTATACTAATACAGCATCTGTTGGGCTTTGTAGGTCAGATGTGAGCTGAAGTATGGGCGCATGCAGTATATATATATGACGTCATTCGCAAATACCATAAATTCGTATGTGTGCAATGAAGTTATTTTGCAAACAAATCGCCGCAATCTTTAATGTAAAACTTAACTATCAATTAACCTTCCGATCGCCAACAGCCGGGACAAATCAATCCTTTATCAATGATCACATTAAAATTGTTTATCGCATTGTCTCCAATGCGTCTTCTATGACAAACCGGCGAATGAACGTCCGCTATGACACTGCACATTGTTGCTATATCACAAAGCATGGTTGCATTGCAGGCAATGAATAGCAGATATGGTGAAATCAATACTATTGCAATTTCCTTTTAGAATAATCTTCTGGGTCAGCCATTCTGTTTATCATTCTATAGACTCAATAATGATTACACGGCAGCATAACGAACGTTGCTTTTAAAAAATTGATAAGCAGTGAATGAGAACTCGCCCTACAATGTTCTCTCTGATGGTAAACCGACGCGATCCAAAGCATTGTAGCAAGGCAGGTATATCGTTCACATGTTTTACTCAAGCTTTTAAACATCTTGCAGTCGTTTAGATGTGACAAACGAATACCTATAAACAATACGAAAAAGTTGCTTAGTAATACAGTTATTTGAATCAAGCTCTTCCGTTGTACATACGCCTCTATTAGGGTGGCTCAAAAAAACCTTTTTTTGGAAAACGCGTGCTCCCCTGGTTTTATTTTATGCCTAATGATGCCCTTATCACACTGATTTTTTTCCAGATTTTTAAAATTAATTTTATACCCTCCCGTCTAGCGTTTTCTGGAAAAATGACGATTTTCAGCTATTTTTCATGTATTATGCAATTCAAAATGTATTACAATTAATATTTCATACTTTCATGATGTTTAACTGTCTAAACATGATTGGTGTATTCTATTTGTATGCTAATATGATGTACTGTGTACAGTTTGGAAGGAAAAAAAGTCATTAAAATAGCAAAAACTGAAGCATATGATCACTGAAATAGGACTTCCTGTCCATTTATGTAGCAACTTCAGTACAACAAAAATGCATTTTAGCATGCATTAGGGTTTCAGTCTCAGTCTTAGATTATGGCATGTTAGTCAGCCTTGCGGAGGTGTGACAGCCGACAGCGGTGATTCGTTCCAACCAATATCACATCGTCAATATGTCCTGCGTCACGTGTAGCATTTGCGTACTCCTGCACGTCCTTGACGGCACGCTCAGCGCAGTCATTGACCACCCTCAGGTCCCTCACTAGCTCCCTCAGCTCCCGATAGGCTGCATCTTGGGGCCAAGTTGCTGGTTCTCGGAGCAGCCAGTCTGTATTGCTTCTGAATAGCTTAAACAGCAGCCAAGATCGCTCACTGACGAACACTGCCAGACTTGGGCGGGTCTCTCCCAGTAGGTCAATCACAGGCTGGAAGTTTGGTTTGCCTGGATGGAAGACTGGTGGTGCAGGGTGTGCTACCTCCTTCTTCTCATCTTCTCATCTTCTGATACACCATCATCGAAGAGGCACAGTACGACCTGCTCTGGCACCAGGTACCAAAGGTGCCGTTTGATGCTCTCGAGCCCTTCCCTGACAGCCTGTTGTTCCACTGAGGCATATGCCTTAACTGCATAGTAGAAGCCAAGATCATTGCGGGAGCTGTCAGACGAGATTTTAGGAAGTAAGCCCCATACAGAAGGGTGATGATCTGCGACATCTTAAGGACCACAGATTTCAACCGGGGTGTCAATCTGCATCTTCATCAGGTAGAGCGAACTGGCCATGAAACGTGCTGAATGGTTGGCACCTGGTCGTCGCATTCTGAATCACCTGGGTACCTGCAAAGACAGACAGTTCATATATATTAGTGATGTTTGATATTTAATTCATGAACAGATTATCTAACTAGTAAGGCCTTTATTGAACTCACATCACCCCCCCCCCCCTATGCACTAGTTAATAGTAGTTATCCATATGATGTATCCAATTTGTATTTATGTTACCTTTCATTACTTGTGGATACACTGGCTGCTTGAGAAGTCTTGAGTTCTTCACACCGTCCCCTTGTACCTTCCTTCTGTGCCCTTTGTTCTCTTCGGTGCTGAATCCCGAGAATCTGTTTGTCAACACCTAACATGGATGAACTCTTGGTGTCTTGTAACTGGGACCTGTAGAATGCCAGATCTTCAATTGCATTTGCATTCCTTGATGCGCCTAACTTCTCCTCAATGTCAGCAATGTTGAATAGCTTGTCAATTGAATCTGAGTAGACTCCACACTTTGTATCATTTTCCTTCAGAAGCTGTATTTTTTTCCATTCTTCCAGCATATCAAGGATTTGTTGCTTTATTTTATCCTGTCGCTTGGTTAGCAATGCTGACCTGTTCCATACTGAAGTTACTTCTTTGGCAAGGTAACCAGCAATGGCACTGTTGGGGTAGTTCTGCGCGGTACCATCTCTCATGCCTCTCCATCTTTTCAGGAAATCTTTCTTAGATGGGAGTCTGCATGTTACGAACTGCGCAGTTGCAGGTCCAACCAGAGTATGAAGCAGTCCTGAAGTACTGCAGCTGCTTCTGGTAACATGCCTCTTTTCATTTTCGCCACTGGTTCTACTTGTTGCACTACAGGTTTCCGCTGGAGATCGATCTTTTTGGAGAAGATTGCGCGGTATCTCTCCTGGGGCGACCACGCTTACGACCGCTTTGTGTGGGCAAAGTGGCTGGACAGGCTGGTACACTTGACGAGCGTGGTTTCCGTCCACTTCTACCAGATTGTCCAAACATTTTACAGCTACACAAATAAATCTGCTTGTTCCTGATAATCTGCACTATTTGCACGTATTTGCATTCACCACCGAACAATCATTATTCTGCAGAATTCACTCTGTGACATACAGTAATTGTTCGGCTGCATTCATTCAGCACCACACAATTATTGTTTTGCTCCTTGCATCTACTGATACATAGCATATTTAAGGTATAGAGCATTGTCACAGAACATGTATAGTTGAAGGAGCATAATACAACAATATTATATCAAAGACCTTTATCACTAATGCCACTTTTGTGTGTAAAAATGCATGTTTTGCATTAAAATTCCCATTTTGGAGTTGTATAAAAGAACACAAATAGTGCAAAACACTTATATTACCATGATAAATATGTTTAGTCTGTTATACTTCACTTACCTTTAAAATGTGTGAGGAAAATCAATATAATATGTGCAAAAATATATATTTTGGACCAAAAATCGTCATTTTTCCAGAAAACGCTAGACGGGAGGGTATAAAATTAATTTTAAAAATCTGAAAAAAAATCAGTGCGATAAGGGCATCATTTGAGCCACCCTAGCCTCTATGCCATATACTCATGGTACAGGGTTTCTGATATAAATGCACTGCATATCGCGGGCTTTTATTCTTGTATGGTTTAACGTCAATAACCTAATTGCAATCGATTGTTGATCACCAGGTCCAGCTAGTGGGCGTCACGTTTTTTGCAATTCGCGGTAAAATGTACTCGTGGCCAGTTGTAAGAAGGCTTGAGTAGATCCGATTGCTGTGGTAGCGAGCTTGATAGTTTATGTTTCCATGTAGCCGTTTTGCTGACACAAGCGGAATCACTTGTTGCGGGACAGCCACAAACCACCATGTATGTGTATCAACTTTTTTTAGTACTTTGGTGAATGTATATTTCCTTTTGCCAAGCCGCAATCATTGATATTGGCGACTTGTCTGATGCTCTTCGAGATATCCCTGTGTTGTAACCATCCCATCATTCCAGCCGAGGAATGTTTTTTTACAAATACTCTGCGGCAGTATTCAAGCTTGTTAATTGATATTGGATTTAAAACATACATTTCTGTGCCAGTGTCATTAGCTATGGTTATGAACTTATGATTGAAGCATCGGCATGTTTATTGAAATAGGATGTTTAACCGATGAACGCTGGATTTATTGCATCTGTTAGGCTTGCAATATCTTGTAGCCATTCAATTCATCCCCTTATAAAGCAATGGGTGCGGAAATGAATATAGTCAATAAGCGACCCTGAAGATGCTTAATTCGTGTCACACATGAATTAATATACAATCACGACCAAAGGGAAATTTAGCATTTAGACGGTAGCTGAAGCGGATTTGTGATATTACCCTTTATAAGGAAACATAGCAAATATGAGTTTTGTTTGTTCTATTACTAATCCCTATTTATTTATACAAAGCATGCGACGAGTAACAATTGCTTTACTGGCAATTCAGTTAGTCACCGCCCACAAATAATTCAAAAAGCTGGGTGTTATAACTGCCTGTACTGTATTGTAATAAAAATGACTAATGTTTTATTTGGTAACACAAACGAAGGCATATCTGATTATAACTACTCAACCCTAATATGATACCCTTGCCAGGTTATGTGTATCCAAAGTATATTGACATAATATACCTCCAATGAAGATTTGGACCGGCACAGGCATAGACAGAGTTGTGTAAATGCATTGATTAATATGTGTGATTTGACTGAGTGGATGATATCAATATTTTTGCTGTTTAGAAACCTTTTGGGAAAGCCTTCTCAATCCTCCTCTTCAAAAGGTGTAGTAGCCAGCTCGCTTGTCGCATTCAAGAGGTATAAAAGCCTTATATTGCATTCAGTCGACATGGTCCTATATGAACACAGGTAATGCGACAGGTCTTGGGAAGTTATCTGGGTGTGGTAGGGTATTTCCTCTTGAACTTTATTCATTGTTATCAATACATTTCTGTCCGCTTTTTATCATTGCTCTGAGAGGTCAAGTAAATGACTACCGAAACGCATTAATTAGGCGTCTGCCACTTTCTGTTGCAATCCGAAAATGGCACACTGACAAACTATTGTTGCCATATAAAACACTTTTCGACAGCAAATGTCTTTCAAAAAAAAATGCTGATCAAATTATTTTCAGACCACAAATGCGGAATAGCAGATCTGATATAATATACAAAGGAACATTCAAGATATAAAGTACGATTTTCCACCTGACATTGCACACAAGAGGAAATTACAATTTTCCGTAAGTCCATTTGCTCGAGCAACTGAGGTGGGCTGTGCTCGGATGGGCTAATCATGGTACTAATCTATGTAAGAACTAATTATTGTTACGCTTTGAAAAATGGACATTTCCGCGAAAAAAAAGCGTTCCTACCTAATACATATTACAGCTATGCGTTTGGAAAAGGCAACATTCAAGAATACCCAAAAGCGGCGTTTGTGGCAGCGTTTTCTAATATTCAATTACTTGTCATACTTCAGACACTCTAATTGACAAGGAAGCAACACCAGCTACGCTGTATGTGGCAGCATTTGATTCTCATATTCGGCTTCAATGAACAATTTTATGCTTGTTTGAATTTACTTCGTTCGTGGATAGTCGCATTAACGATATATGTGAAGTAGAGAATAGCAAAAATCCGATCAATTCATTTTTACACACAGACACAGCAAAGGATCACTTATGTAGGACTGCCTTCGTCTTGAATTGTAATATAAACCGCACAATACCTCAGCGGTACGTGCCGTAGATTCCAGCTCTGACATCCAGGCCCCTAAAATAAGTTTAATAATTACATAGTTAGCCTAGCACATATACATGCGTTATATTTCGCTATTACACCAGTATATACACATTTGTATCATAACCTTAATATGACCCTCTTGCAATGCTTCCGCCAGAGTAGACCACATTACTCATATCTATTTGTTCGACAAGACTGTTTTGGTTACATTCTACTGATCACGTCAGACAATTATGTGTACCATTGAGTGATTCGCGAATACATCTTCAACTCATCTATAAACCCGGAGCTTTTGTTACATAGCATGTGTAATGTATGAAAAACGACCAGTATATCCTCCCAATACTGCTAAGTTTTCCCTGTGGTTAATAGTTGATTTAAGGTTCCCTATTAAAAGTGCACACCACACTTGACACAGGTGAGTTAAATGTTGTGAGGTATCTCATTTGTTCTTGACAAATATAGGAATGTAAATGAGGTAAAAAAAGGGTTCATTGTTAGCAATAAATGTCTCCGCTGTTCAAAAGCGTAGAAAGCACATCAGTGCATGCCGCAGATATATGCAGACATCCAAAGGTTTAATCAATCCTAAAAGGTTAAAACAGATTTCACGTTGCCGGTACGCGAGGATAACCAGCAGGGATGTAAGGTAACTTCCATCTATCATGCACCCCAAGTAACGGTACTTGTATCCTACAAATAATGCTTATCATATCGATGATAAAGCTATGCACCATAAGTGCAGTCTACAAAATGTTGACCGTAAATCTACGTTCTTGCCGGGTTTATCAATTGGACGCTGATTGCCAGGCCTCGAAGATCGCTTTTGTTTTTTCATAAAATAAAGAACATGCTGCTTATAGTAGTCATTATCTGCCTTCAATAATTGCTTATGGTTGTAAGTCTGAGTGTGGAAGGTGTGGACTATCATTGACTGTTTGATATGCGGCTATTTGTCCTCAGAGGACAAAAAACCATTTCTACAGGGCCTTGTAATTATTTGAGTACCAATGGTTGTCAAGTTATATAATTAAAACCGCACATCGTTATGTGTTCTTTGGGTAAACACCAAGCAGAAAGCGAACCATAAGAAAGATTATCTGATCAAAGGAAAATTGCGAACCATATGCGAATGTTTTAATCATCCTTTGGACTGTGAACAATTGTTCTTTGAACCATACCATTGGAAGCCTTAGTACGCGATCGTTTGGCAACAGCTTTTTATAAAATCAATTTATTAATTATGTTTATTGGCTGCTAACTCTCTCAATATCAAGTAAATAGTGTAGGTATGCACTACAAAGATGATGATGGCGTATGTTGTATTTGATTTAAAGTGACAGTATGTTATTAGTACAATTGTGTATGTGGCTAATATTATTGACACGGATGGTGATTTCGAGCCGCTGTAATGTAGTACTTATGCCACGTTGTACGTGGGTGCGATACTGAAGTTGAAATCGACCCAAACGATGATGATACGAGTTTATAAAACAATGCAATAAGAGCCTGAAGGATGAAGGATGGCTACCAGAGTAATCTAAGGGTTGCCGTTATTTTTGCCGCGTTAGACACCAAAGACAGGGCTTCCTTTGTGACGCAACAGTATACATTTTGATGCCGTTATCTGGCTAGTTTTCTGTTTATATCCTGCAAGTACGATGGTGACGGACGTAAAATCCGCTGTAGTCAGCTGGTTTCAAACTGTAAGCGAGATTTAAGTGCATGTAGAAAAACACCGAGTGCTAACTATTTTCCGCACAAGTATCGCTAAACATTAGGCAGCAGGTGCCTATTTTCCCCCGATGAGGCCACACAACATCCTTCTGAGTATCTAGTGGCGGATGGTACTCAGACAAGAACAATACATTGTACTCAGAATGTTCCATAATTGTTTATTTAGTGAAGTTTGTATGCATGGGGGATGCAAGCATCTGACCGTTTATATACAATACCTCTGAATACATTTGTGCGAGCAAGATCTCTTTGCTGTTTCTTTGTAGTAAAAAGTAATTAGGATTAAGGACAGTTTTCAGAAGGGATAATATACTCCACGCAGCAAATTTACCAATTTAATTGTTTTCATTCAGTACTGTAATTCATCCTTCGACAACAACCCACGTTGCTCGTTGCCTGGAAGTAGTGGCTCCCATTGGCTTATCACCAATATCTGTATCGTTTTGGTCGTCATAGCCGTTACGAAGCTAATAATAGTCGGTTATCTTGACAGTACATTATTGTTACTTTTGGGATACGCGTTCGTACTCAAGCCAACACAGTCGCTTCTTATAATGTCACAGCATTAAGCACTATTGTTTGGCGACGAAATGAAATTCATTACAATGAGTTGACATCCGAAAATGTTCCATTCGGGGAAGTCTTTTCAATTTCCAAATTATGACAGGAAGCTGCTTTACAGTTGGCTGATAAAACGTTTATAGTAGATTGCAGTTCGTGTTCTAACAAGAAGAACTGGTCCTAGATTCACCCCTATATGTTTAGGCGGTGCGTCGGTCGGTCCTATTGTCTCAATCGTGTGACACAATGGTATTGATATTTAGACCATAAACTGCGATGGCAACACATCTTGATGATTTTTTGTGAATTGCGTGCGATGTATCAAAGACTACTGTGAAACAAGAACCGGATCCATAATAATTAATATTTTCTAAGGGGAAACCTAGCATGGAACATTAATCAATATTCATAGTGAGGCATTTATCATATTATTACTAGACGCCTGTTAAGCCGCACTGAGGTTAGGTGAACTTAATGGAATAAGATTTTGTAGCTTCCTTACATCGCATCTGTATAGATATTTCTGTAGCGGGCCGATTTAGCTTCATTTGAGGCTGGTTATCATATCATTCAATATTATCGTCGTCAATAGTGCATTCACAAGGAAAACTTCTTGTTAGTATGGGATGCTGCTGCTGTAGCTAGTTCCAACTTTATAGGGATGTTACTCTGTCATAATTACCGACTATCATCGCACCTAAAATGAACACAAAAAGGCAGGTGTGCTCATGCATGCAAGGAAGACGAACTAATACCGATAACGATCCATTTGTAACACAGAGTACGGCTTTCCCATTTGTATATCGGCAATTTTACGATCATGTGGTATTTACTCGTCGTTTAATGATAGTGTATTTGTCAGCCAACGCTTTGTTTTAAAAGCATGCGTTTCCTCTGTTCTGCACTTTAAAATATACGTGGCAATATGCCCTCGCGGTCTTTCCTCATATGACCGGTGCATGTGTGATCTCTAAATTAACGACCCCAATTTATTGCATGACCTCATCTAACGGCTCGGTGATTGAGGCCCAAAGAATACGAAAACTATTTGTAATCAATGATATATTTCATTACAATCACTGTTTATACTATGCGTTGTTGTTAAAATTAATTTAGTTGTTAGTCAGATATATAAGGGATATGTGGGGATTATTGAGACCTTGAGCACAGTCTTGAATATCATGGAGTAAACCTAGGCATATTCAGCAATTTGTCACAATGTGGACGATTGCGTGGCATTGTAAGGCGTTGAAGACGTGAGATTTGCAGTGCTCTCGATTGTTTATGATCAACTTGTTTTCTGGCAGCTTTTAGTTGAGCTGCAGATATTACCATAAAGACGCCGTAGATGACTTTCAAGCATTATCAACGATGATAGACCGCAGGTAGCAATAGTAATGTGTGGCTTATGAACCTACACAGATATTTCAGATAGTTCAGATAAGTGTTGGCTAAATCTTTGACATACAATGAATAGACCCGAATCTTACCCTGCAACCGCGTTGCGAAAGAGCTACAAATGCTGATGATACAGGATATGAAAGATCATATAGAGATGAGTTTAGCGAGTTATCTAATGTGAAATTCATAACCTGGTAACGGTACTGTAACAGCAAAGCAAACGACACCTACATAACCATGATCAGCCCAAGGGTGTCGAAAATGTGAATATATTATGTCCCATCCTAAATATTGTGCCTGCACTGAAAAAGATACAAATACTTTACTTATGTAGCCATGGACAGCAGGTACAGTGCCATAAAAAGGGTTTCATATGTATACGTCCCATTGCTTACTTGCATGTTACCGCAAATTCCTACCTGTAGGCAGTCTTGGGTGATATATCTGATGGGATAGACGTTATTATACTGTAGATTTACAGGGTGAGGACTAATTATTTAACAGTTTTGAATCTTGAGCTGTCTCATAACCCGTCTACATCGCATCCAGGGACAAAACGCTGAATGGCCCATGTCCTTACGGTCTAAGATTATGAGTATATGTTATATATTATTAAAATAAATCTTAGTAGCTGAACGAGTTGCAACCATATCCCACCGTCTATAATCATATCAAAAGGAAATGAATCGTTCATAACGACCACATCAATGTTGGCAAATTATAATGACAAATATATGAACAGCATATGAGTGTTCGCGTAGGGACGAATACAACAACAGTAATATATGTCGTTTTGAGATAAAAGGCTTGCATATATTCATCAGCATCAAGTTGTGAACAATGAATGAACGCTATTTTTTGCCTCTTTTACACTTATAATATCGTATAGCTACTAGTATAACGATGAATATGGTTTTGAGGCTACTAAGGCTGGTAGAAAGGACGATTACAAAGAAATCTTTTCGGTCATGTTGATGTCATCAGCGAACAATATATATTTTGCTGTTGTGTAAACTGGGTCTTAATGCACTAATATACAGTCACGAGCGAGGGGAAATTAGTTTATTTCATTGCTGCTACAGCGGGTTTGTGAGATTATCGTTTATCAGGGATTAAAGTCGATATGGGATCTGTTTGTCCCAACATTCACTCACATTTGTGGTTATAAATAAGCTTGTCAAGAAACCTTTTCTTATGTTGTCACTACCGCAACATCGTCCGAAAGCTTGGTTATATGACTTATAATCCCTGTACAATTAAAACATGACACCAATGTCTGGAATTCATCGCTGGCATGCGGATCCATTATAGATGTGTGCGACCCCAATGGTGTATTTGTTACAACAGACCTAGAGGGTTTTAAACTTGCGGTATACTCAGGCAGATCGGTATATTTGTCTTACTGCCAATGATGTTAGGTCTAAGACTAGTTTAACCACGACCCGAAGAACTCCTTCTGCTGAATTTGCACGACGACCACTGGTAGATAGATATAAGCTGTTATAGGTACTATAAATGAGCACAGTTAGTCGCGACCATTGCTCCTCTTCCATATTACTTCATGTGCGCTATGGAGCTATCATGCCGAATTCCGTATGCTTAAAAGCGAATACAAGGTCGCCATGTGCCTAAAGGCTGTAATGTCAGCATCACTTCTTGTTGTACCGACGTTGCTACAAACTCTTATCTACGAATATCCTTCTTTTGCTAAAGTGCCAACCTCACCCCGGCGACAACACAACCTGGCAAATCAGAACCACGCAAAAAACTGCCGTTACTGCACAAACTTTGCAACCAACGGAACCATTCAAAACTCATAAACTCAGCGGGAAACCACAAGTATGATTCCCAAATCACATGATGCCACATACTGCTTGACATGAGAACTTCGCTATAACAAATATGTTGGACAAACACAGCGCCGATGTATAGACAGAGTCCATGTGCACTTCCACAATGTGTCAAAAAAGGTGGCTGGTACCGCTGAGAAATTCATTCATATGCAGAGATTTATTGGATATGGATGGTTACTCTTCTCCGAACACCATAGCTCAGATTAAATCGGAGCAACCAGCGATCTCTCGGTTTTATATCCAACATTTAATGGTTGGTGAGGTTTTCGTGCTGTGATTAGTTTTTTCCAAATTAATCAAATGTTTTATGTAATTCGTTCATTAGAGGACGAATGGATATGAGGAAGCATTAAAGCATGTGGTTAGTGCACTTCCGTCTCCACCAGTTTCAAAATCTGTGTCGATACCGTAGATGCTTCGAGATGGTGGGTCGTAATAAACCGTATTTGATACAATTTATTTCGCACCAATTTATAAGTATGTCGTGGACTCACATCAACTGAATAAGCGAATAATTAGAATAATTGAGATGGAAAAAACCATACGACTACATTTATAAAAAAAAATTATCTACTCAGAAAGTAATTAATTTTACCGAGCAAGCCGTGGTGTCATTAAGATAACTATGAAAACTTGAAGGTGATTGACCAGCTATTTATATAGATTCGCTGTCTCCTTGAATGTGATTTATGCATAAGCTACGTGTTCGCAAAAAGGGCACACACGTCAGGCGTGATATGCCAGCCGTTTATATGGCTTCTCCCTCGACTGAACGACGGGTATTTGATCTCGCACAGTGAAGTAAGGCTTCACATACCTTGTAAAGGCATACCAAGTTGGTTGTAAAACAAAGCGCATTAAGCATCAGGTGTTTTCCTTCATTATTGCAGTAAAGGGATGTATCGTCATACAGAACGTCCTTGAAGCGAGCTGCGAATATTTTGGTAAACATTCAGAGCTGATTCGGACTACAATTGGTTTTTAAAAGGTTGCATGCTATTGACTAGCAGTGCAACACGTTGCGTAATGTTACGTTGACCAGGAAGAAGCTTAATGTTGTCAAAACATTCAATATATTTCACTTTCCCATGGAAGAGGGCGCCGAGTTTTATTCATCACAAATCGAACATATCTTGCTGGTGATGTACAGCCACTGTTTCTTTCACTTAGAAATATTGATGAACCGACCACCGCAACTTGCCCAATTACTCTGAAATAATAATAGTTTTAATCAATTAATCATCGATGTTGTCTTTACTAAGAGGTTTTATCGAAAATAGCGGTTCTCGTGCACCCTACCTGAATAAACCAACGGGGCGTGTCTGGTCCAACCCCCAACGGGCCCGCCTTTGCGCTGGTAAATTAACGTGACCATAGGCTAAGATGCCTACGCTGTGCGTGGCTATCCACCCCATGAGTCAAACGAAGGGAGTTGTTGATGTGTACCAGAAGTAGCTTATGGCGTACATCTCACCACTGACAAGCTCCTCTAGGTCTTTCACAAGGTCCTCAGAACATATCTCACCTCGATCTCCAAATCTATTTTGTCTGCTAATAGATAATCTACCGTTTCCTTCATTTATTTTACACAATCCTCTAGCTCAGTGTTTATTTCTAACCTTTAACCGATAAATAAAATAAATCTGTGCATTAAGGGTTTCATACTTCATCTCTTCCAACTTGGATCGGTGTATTTGTTTCATCGATTGAAACAGGCAAGTACGCTTTAACAAATTTAGATTTAATTTCTCCCTTCATTTGAGTATATTTTGTGAACTCACCTAACACAAGTTTAAACTCATGTTCTGAGATATTGTCATCTTCTGGCGCTGTCGATACAATGTCAGCAATGGTATTCAATTTGCTCCGAGCATGAACGCGGATCTAATTGTGCTTTTTAAACCTTGATGGTCAGTCGCCGACTGATATATTTTCCAGTGATCCAAGTAGCCCACAAACGGCCCCAGTAACACCCAACACAGCGGCAATAGCAATGGCAACTGATGTATGTATTACACCTACGCCACCTGCGCCAAGACACATACCAACAGTAACTTAAGCAGTCTTTGCTGCATCCACTGAGTTAACTGCACGCCAAAATTGATTGTACATGGCACAATATTTTTTTAAGGTTGTTCTCCAAACCGGGGGATTTGATTACCTAGCATGATAAGATCGCCAGTCATAGTCATTGTTGCATATTCAGAGAGGTCTGCTCCGATGTGTTTTGATCGAGGTCTCTAGATGGTTGAGTTTATTGACATCGTGTAAATTCAAGTACCACGCTGACAGGAAATTCGTGGTTATCCAATAGCTTACTATATCATCGCGTAACTGAACCTTCAATTCATGCACAGTTCTGCTAGTACCACGCTTAGAGACAGAATAGGCTATGTATGTGGTTATAATATCCTTTACAGAGCCATCAGAAGCCCTCAACCTCGAGTAGTGGGTGCACTATCTAGTATGTTGTGTGCGGTAATGACATCATCGATGCGCTGATGATGCTAAAGTTGATAGGCCGGTCAACCGTGTAATCACCTGGAATCATCCACCGCCAGCCAAGGCCGTCATCAAGACCCAACATAGTTAACACTTCATCGTTAAAACGCGCAGTCCCATCAGAAATGGTTTATGGCAATAACCCCATTTACAGCATCAACTTCCAAACTAAGACCTAATGATGTAATCTGCTGCCGAACAAGGATGAACCTCCGGAGTCCTGTGTTTAATTATATTCTTCCTCCTTTTCCGGCGGTTTCGAACTGCTATAAAGTGATTCCATCTTGTTCGAGAGTGTACCAACCCACAGTATATGTAATTGTCTTTAGAACTACGCATAGATCGCCTGCAGTGTTGTAAATAGGAGTTTTCAGGGGCACAGCCTCGCCGCGTTGAACATAGTTAACCATGTCTGCCTATCAATTCAATAGAAAAGCCACATATAAAGTAGGTGTGTTATATCCGACCAGTGAAGGCTTAGCACATCCAAACTTTCAAGTCGTTCACAGCGGCGGTACATTAAAAGCAATTTTTCCTGAGATGTTCAGTTATTATGTGACGCCGCCGGTAGCTGCGGATAAGACAGTAAAAGCCTTGGCCTTAAACCCAATGGAGCGTGTCATCCCACGACCATCTCAAGGCTAACTACCCCTCGTCCAAGGTCTCTACATCATTCACGTTTATTACAGAGTGCGGTGCCTACATGCAGGACTTCAAGTGCATTTACCTCAGAATCAGAATTCACCCCTATAACAATCCATACGATCGCATGGTATATGAGAGACTCTGTAGCGAGTTTGGTGTACCACGGGCCACGGACTGGCGCCGGAAGGCCACAGCTACCAACGGAGGCTTTTGGGTGCTATATGGACATGATTGGAATGGTTACGGGAGTGTCGCCACGGGCTGTAGGGACCTCGGGTTGGCCCCAACGGATGGACGAATAGGCGGAAAGGGCCAAAAAGCTAGGGTTTCCCCACGCGGGCAACCTACAATCCTTTCAGGAGCAAATGGGCGCTGTTCTACATCTAGCTCAGGGCTCTGGGGCAGACGAGGCCAGGAGTAACTTCACTCTGGACACGTCTCAGGGCTGCACACAGACCATAGTAATAATCACTGAGATGGATCAGTCTATACCCATCTATTTCTGTTCGTGTGCCCACGTCTTCTTTGGCGTTATAACTTCTCTGCAGTTTTTTGCACGGTGGTCACTTCTCTGCATATTTCGAAAGCAAAAGCTGCGTTTGGTAATAATATTCATGATCCTTATGTCAGGGTAGTCCTTTAAAAGTTACTCTCCTTCAACAAGCTCGGTCGCGGTCAGGGCCGTGTCAGTGCCTTGATGTCCCCCCCCCCCCCACGCCACGCCGATATATGTAGCGCCTGATAATCGACGAGGTTGGATTAATGTCTGATGAAGAGGACACCAGCTGTATGTGAGATGCGAGACTCAGCATGGTGAAGAGCACGCTTGGACGGGAAGCTCAACAGCTGTTATCAGGTAAAGCTAGTTGCAGACCTCGAGTCCGATCCGTATGGTGGGCACCCGTTAAGAACGTCAACTTGCAAGCTATACCATCACTATGGTGAGTACTAAGCTCAGATAACCGCGGCCTTAACAACAGCCAACACTGCCAATTTGGTTACAAAGTTTAGTAAGCAAAGATGTCAACGGAAGCAACAAACCAACCACAGCATATAAACAGATGTTCTTGGAAACAACGTCAATAGAGAGAGTGAATAGTGAATCCACAAAAAAACCGCAAAAAAGTCGAAAAGCCAATCAGAATAAGCCTTTGAGAAAGCTCCGCGAGGTCAAGGCAAAGCTTAGAGATGAAGCCACCATGGAAATACCTCATC
Source organism: Urechis unicinctus (assembly GCA_034190875.2). Classification (NCBI taxonomy): domain Eukaryota; kingdom Metazoa; phylum Annelida; class Polychaeta; order Xenopneusta; family Urechidae; genus Urechis; species Urechis unicinctus. Next base: position 19,090,947 of record CM067356.1, read on the forward strand.
CTGCTGAGACAACGGAAAGACTTAATCCGGCTCATCCTTTTGGGCCGACAGCTACATGGGCGCCCTGGGTTGTCGTTGGCGTCGGGTTGTTTGGACTAGCATACTAGTACATGTTTTAATCGAAAACACAGCACCTCACCTGCTACTGATGTTTACAAAAGTCAACCAAGCCAGGGCGTACGATTAACGGATCCCTTTCCTATGGATTAAGTTAATCATGACTGTTATGTTATGTCCAAATAACTATATTGAGAAACACACACACGAGGACGACACCGTGTAGACCGGAACAGAACTGTCTTTATTCTTAACCACCATCCAACACATGAAGTGGACGTTATGATTTTTAGTGAGGGCTTCATAATGCAACATCCCCCTTCTTTTAAGAAATCATCAATGACAGACATTATGTAAGTTGCTTGTCTGCAGTCACAAACAAAAAGGTAGCAGTCTGCCTGTTACAATAAAATGACATACAATTTATATCTAGTCCCAAGTTGACATTCATACAAAACAATACTATCTGGTTCTGCTACAATATGAATATGCATTTAGATTAAATATCTTCTATGAGACGACGTGGAGGCATGACATTTCGCTTGGGACGTGGTGTAGGTATTGTAGTATTTCCACTTTTCTGTATCGCAGGTGAGGAGACTGTTGCGTTGTGATTCACTTTACTAGTAGGTGTGGAGATGGGATCAGGTACGGGGCTATCCTGTGTTGGCTGTAGAGGAGGTGGGGCAACTATCGGTGCAGCTGGTGGTGACGGAGTTGGGCTTGTGTAAGTGTCAGTGGCTATGGGTTGAGGTCGTAGCAATATTCTGTTGCGTTTTAGAGGGCGACCTGTCGTGCGGCATAGCACTGTGTAGGAACGTGGTTCGGGGCCAATTCCAATAACCTTACCGGGGAGCCAGTTTTTACGTGCCACATCCTGGTAGTAAACGGGCTGGTTGATGTCAAGCTCATCAAGGGTTTTGCTCTGGCTGTTGTAACGCATTTCAGATTTCTGATGGGCTAGCTGTCTAGCTGCAGTTATGTCATGGGCGTTGCCTTGATGGTAGACTGGTAGGTTGAAGTTAATTTTCCTTTGGAAAATGAGTTCAGCTGGTGAGGGGATTTTAGGGCCTAAAGGGGTTGTTCGATACACAAGAATAGCTTTGTCGGTTTCCTCAGGTGACTTCTTAATGAGGGCTTTCATGCTCCGGACCATGCGTTCAATAAAACCGTGTGAACGAGGATGGTGAGGGGAGCTGGTGACATGAGCTATTCCATAGTTGTTTGTCATTGCCTGATAAGCACTGCCTATAAACTGTGGACCGTTGTCCGAGATGATGGTGTCTGGACAACCAAACATTGAAAATACATGACTGGTAATAGCAGCTACGTGACGGCTGGAAGTGTCACGTCCAAGGCATTCAACAATCGGGTATTTCGAGTGGTAGTCTGCTATGATGAGATAGTTCTCATCATTCAGTGTGAAGAGATCTGAGCCAATTGTATGCCAGGGATATGGTGGAACGGTTGTCATAACGGGTTCCATTGGCTCTTTACTCTGCGATGCCTGGTGCTTTTGACAAATGGCGCATTGTGATATTATGCCCTCGATGTCAGAGTTGATCCCGGGCCAGTACACGCTACCTCTAGCGCGCATCTGACAGCGGATAATCCCTTGGTGACCAGTGTGGATGTCAGTTAGATATTGGTCATGGAGGATCTCTGGGATCAGCAGTTGACTTCCCTTCAGAATGAGACCATTTTCAATGCTTAGTTCGTCTCGGAAAGGCCAATAAGGATGAATGCTGTGGTGGACGTCTCTTTGGCGTCCGGGAAATCCTTGGATAATGTATTTTGACAGGCGATTGAGTGTCTCGTCATTTGTTATTGCTTCACGAAGCTCATCGAGTCGTCTGTTGCTGAATTGAACGAAGCATACCTTAATATTCAGTTCAATGTGCTCATCAGCACTAGACTTTGGGAGTCGAGAAAGGCTGTCCGCTAGAATCATCTCTTTGCCAGGTCTGTATTTTATCTCGTAGTCATAGCGTTGCAACCTCAACAGCATACGCTGCAGACGGGCTGGGGCAGATGTGAGTGCTTTGGCTGAGATCATCTCCAGTGGACGGTGATCTGACTCGATGGTAAATGGTTTGCCGTACAAATATGTGTGAAAGCGTTCTGCTCCAAATACACATGCAAGTAGCTCTCTTTCTATGTTTGCGTACCGCTTTTCGGTGTCAGACAAACTTTTTGAGGCAAACGAGATTGGGTGACCATCTTGAATGAGTGCGGCGCCGAGGGCTTCTTGACTCGCATCAATCCAGCTCTACTAATGAGCTGTTTGAGTTGGCTGAAAACTGCTTGATGCTCTGGATGCCACTGGAATTCAGACTCCTTCTGTAGTAGCTGTCTCAATGGTCCTGTAACGTTACTCAGCTTAGGGATATACGGAGCAAGGTATGTGACCATTCCAAGGAATGACTGGAGTTCTGAGACGTTTGCTGGGGGCTTTAGGTCGATGATAGCCTGCACTTTGCTTGGATCAGGCTTGACCCCTGACTCCCCGTAGATGTTGCCGAAGAAGCATACTTCGTCTTGGTTGATTTTACATTTCTCTGCATTGAAGACAAGACCACATTTGCGAGCACGTTCCATCAACTGATGGAGATTGCGGTTGTGATCAGCTTGGTCAACACCGAACACAGTGATGTCATCTGCAATGGATATGACGCCAGGTAGTCCATCGAGTATCTGATCCATTGCCTTTTGGAAAACGTCTTGGCTAGTTTTCAAGCCAAATGGGAGCCTTTGGAAACAGAACCTTCCAAATGGACTGTTGAACGTAGTGAGGTGTTGACTGGCATCATCTAACTGCACGCTCCAATAGCCGGACTTGGCATCCAGTTTGCTAAACACTTTGGCGCCCTTGAGTCTGTGTGTGACCTCTTCAAGTGTGGGGGTGCGGTGCTGACCCCTCTTTAGCGCCTTATTGATGTCTTTCGGATCCAAACAAATGCGGAGAGACCCGTTTGGTTTTTGAACATATGTTATGCTCGAGACCCAGTCTGTAGGTTCACTCACTGGGCGGATGACATCTAGGTCCAGCATTCTGTCAAGCTCAGAGCGGATTTGAGATTGGAGCTGGATTGGAGCTCTTCTTGGCGCATGGATTACAGGACAAGCATCCTCCTTGAGGATTAGTGAATGCTCTCCTTTGAATTTACCCAAGCCTGTGAATCGGTCAGGGTACATGGACTTGACGTCACTCAGCTTTCCAAGGTTTGCAGTGTCAGTCTGGAGAGATATGGTACAGTTCATGGTCACCAGACTGAGAGCTTCGCAAGTTTCCAATCCAAAAATTACAGGACCTGGTGTGTCAGTTACATAAAATTTTGTTGCTTGCCACTGGCTGTCCGCGTAACGACACGGGATGGTAAGTGTACCGTACTGACGAATCGGAGTGCCATTGTATGCAGCAGTGAGTTTGGCGTCACTTTTAACTAAGGTTGTTGGCAGTCCATCTTCATTTACATGCGATGGGTATATATTGCGGAACGTTCGCAGAGGCAGGATATTCCCTTGAGCACCTGTATCCACTTTACCTCGTAGATTTGTCTTCTTGTTGGGGTATGCCTCAATGCGCAAGATTGCAAATGCTTTTGTCCCGGCTTACTGTTGAAGTGGAGAGAGTGTCGAATGTGCACTGTTCAAACTGTGGTTCATCCTGATTCTCAACACAAACAGAGTGTACATCAGGCTTCTGCTTCTGTTTGTTATACTTTGAAGTACTGTACTTTATTGAGCCACTGCGATGTCCTTGCGTAGAACTGTGTGCAGCAGTACTGCGACAAACTTTTCCCCAATGACCAACTTTTAAGCATTTATTGCATTTCTGGTCGCGAGCGGGACATTCCTCCCGACGGTGTCTAGTCCCACACAAAGTGGCATGTGTTCCTTGAGGTCGATTCAGCATGTGGAATCGGTCCTTTCCTTTGGTTGTTTCGCTTTTGATGGATGCTATCCACCTTCGTAGCCTGCCCAAACTGATTGAGTTGTTGTTGTGTGGCCTCGTATGTTCGAGCACAGTCAAGAACTTTGTCAAGTGTCAACTTCTCGGGATCGTGGTCTAGTAGCTTTTTACGAACGGGGTTGTGCACAGTGCCAATAATGATTTGGTCGATCAGCATGTCCTCGAGAGCAGCCTCGAATTTACACTTCCGTGCTTGCACCTTAAGACGAGTTGTAAAGGTGTCAATGGGCTCAGCTGACTGTTGACGAATGTCGCGAAATTGAAAACGGGCAAGTCTATAGTTAGCCTTGGGCTCAAAATAGTCTTGGAATGCCTGCCACACTGACTCTGGCGTTTTTCTTCTGCTCTACTGTCAGATGAGACCAGTTGTCGTAGACTTCTAAAGCATTGGGTCCCAACCACAGTAGGATGTAGTTAACAATTTCGTGACCTGTTTTGTTACTGTACGTAGGAGTCGACAACAACAGTTCACAATAACGCTTGAATGAGCGAAACTGATGAGGCAAATCGTCACTGTCCCAGTTGAATGAGGGCAACTTGATACCGGCTAGATCGTTTGAGTGCACGTACTGCACGCTTGCTGCTGGGTTTGATTCCGACATGATTTGGCGGGCGATAAACTGCACTCTGTCACTGACGCGATGCAATTATTTATCACAACGTCCAACACGATCACTAGACCTGATATTGTCACATGTAGAAGCTTACTTGCGATTTGCACTTTGCGCTCGTTTTGTTGCTCGACATTCCAACACCACAGTCACACAATCCGTCGCCGACCATGTGCGTTTGAGCGGGGTCGTTGAGGAGGTGAATTGCTCGGTTCACTGAAATCCGGTGTCACTGACCTCAAGACGACAGTCGTTTCCACTGCTGACTAGCGGAAGATAAAAACACTGTTTTTAATCACTATGGGTCGTTTTAGATCTCACTTGCTGCCACCATGTTATGTTATGTCCAAATAACTATATTGAGAAACACACACACGAGGACGACACCGTGTAGACCGGAACAGAACTGTCTTTATTCTTAACCACCATCCAACACATGAAGTGGACGTTATGATTTTTAGTGAGGGCTTCATAATGCAACAATGACAACACCAATCACTGATGGAAAAATGTTTGTCCCATCGCTGCACCACAATCTCGAAATCATGCAAATCACCTTTGCCACATCCTCTCTAATATCTTATGTCATATATTCTGAATAAATGATTCACTGTCTCATGAGGACTTATTATATGCAAGACGTGTGTACCTGCCTGTGACATTATTGACAATGTCCTTGGGATTAGCCCCACCAATTTGCACCAACGTTTGCAGCCGCAATTAAATGCATAAGGGCCACTTACCACCATAGAAACAAATATGAATTAGCTATGAACTAAGCTATCTACATTTGACACAATATTATCAGTGCTCATCCAAGAAAACAACCACTGTAAGAGCATGATAATGCACTTGTAAAAGCCATTAATTGAAAAGAAATAAACATAACAACTACCATCTAGCGCAATTATTTAGCCAAATGAAATATACAGCTATTAGTTTCAACCAATGATTCTTAAGCCTATTTATTTGTGAGTGATATAGCCAGGCTATGAATATAAGACAAAATTGAAATTAACAACCTGCTTAAATATCACATATCATTACTAACTTGAGCTCTTATCATACTAATATATTTACAATCTTTGAAGAGATTGGAAACAAATAATGAAACCATTGGAATAATGAAATAGAACATAAGAGAACCGAGAATTTACAATATTAAGTAGTACTGGAATGCTAATTAATAGTAATAAGTGTTAATAAATCTAGTGCTTCCAACTTTAGTGAATGATTATTACAGCTGATGCTTATCCACTCTGTTCTACATGAATGAATTCAAATGAACTTCTTCGGGCAGGTCTGAACAAAGGCTCACTCCACCAAATTGCCCTTTCTTTCGCCAAGTCTCTAATTTCCAGAGAAAAGTGTAGACATTGTTTCTGGAATTCTTGATTATCAAAAGAGCAGGTGAAAAGAATAAGTGTAAATATAATCCAATGATAATGAAAAGCAAATTACCTGCCCAAAAGTTACTAATTTATGCTGTGGTGAAATAGAATTAAAATGTAATGCACGAATCAAGCATAAATCTGAACGTATATTGGGGTAGCAATACATGTGACAACTACACACAACCGATGCTTACCCAACCCCCTTCCTTAAAAATCCTTTTGTCCAGTTAGCACATCCTCTGCTCCCTGGCTCATTCCTGATTGACTGGTCAGAGTTTGACGTTTAATCAGGCTGTTATGACCCGGCGTATAGCCTTTCCTCTCCCTATTTATATGCTGAGTATGAAAATGGCGCCGCCGGCATATTCGTAATATGCTTACGCTTAATTAAATCAAATCGACCGACTAACGAGGTATTCAGGTTCTTTCAAAATGTCGGATAATAGCGACCGAATTACCCTCTCATCTCGTTCATTATTTTATGGCGGCATGCACAGATGCATGGACTACATGTGATGCTGCGATCAGGCGATAATAATACCAGTCTACCACAAACCAATAGCACAAAATAAATAAATTTGGACTTCGTCACTCTATATAACATGATAATTTCATTTTACTTGTATTGGCAACAATTGTGATAATGATATCCAAAATTTTAAAAGTTGTTTTCCCGCTGAGACGCTGCTTAGACAAAGAATGATGGCAAAATGAGCCAATGCGCTCTGCTACCTCCGATTAAATAACTTTCGTATAATGTTTTACATATATATAACAAAGTATATTTTTTGCCTATTTATGGGTCATGATTTGCCAATTGCAAATATTTTAATGCACATAAAATGCCGTGTGCTTGATCTGAAGATTAGTCAAGTATCGCTAAGCCTAACGTCTGACCTGTGCTCAGCATTTATTACATTTACCTTTCTGTTTATGGGTATTCATGATGAAACATATAGAATAGACCAAAAATAATATTCCCGCTATATATTCCTGCCCCAGCCCATGCGGCCGACTTTTTGTGATGCTACCCAATAACAATATTGTTTATATATATATATATATATATATATATATATATATATATATATATATATATATATATATATATATATATATATATATATATATATATATATATATATATATATATATATATATATATATGTATATTATATATATGTATATTAATATATATAAACTTACATGATACGATCGCCATACCAACTTTTCTACTTTTCATGGCAGCAGCAACAGGTAAGTACTTACCACCAGTAGTCCACAATAACATCACTACAGAAGAGAAAATTACACCACCAATGTAACCGAGTCAGCCAAACTTATTAAAGGCGCGTTAAAAAATCACGGTACCCGAAGGAGATATGTGAAACGCTGCGAGGTATAATTATTTTTCCAGTCAATATTGTTTTGAAGGCCACCATTATAGTGCATAACGCAACACAACGCACATTTTCAACGATTAATTCAGTCCCTCGAAGGTGAACCAGGAATTCCTTAGGAGGCACTTCGAGGTAACGAGCAAGTTGATACAATATATGTTGCAACTATCATGCTTCCCAAGTAATGGTACTTATATCCTCATCTCATCGATGATGACTGCACTAAAGTCAGGCATCGTGTATATTATATATAGTGGTTAATGACTTCACATTAGCCTGCACACGCACCACATTTATCAAAAGAACGATGATTTACAGACCTTGCCAAAGATTGCATTGTGGCGGAAAACATAACGGCTGATTTGATGTTTCTTCACCAAATAACAAACTATACTTAAAGCAGCCGACCTTTGCCTTTGATAGCTTTCCATCTTGAATTTACCGTCATTTAAATTCCAGCTGCCCACGTAGGGGAGGAATAACGTTTCCTATTTGCTAAAAGCCTCCAAGTTGTTTGTTACGGAGCGAACTGTTATTTGAATTCGAACCACGTGTGTAACTTTAACCATTAATCTCACGATGCTAGTACTTACAATTATATACCTTTATAATGAGTGTTATCCAAATGGACTGTCCCTGCTCTCCATACCGTCTCTACATACTAAGAGGCTCCCCTAGGTAAGATATTTATAGTATCTATCTAGTTATAAACGACCAACACCAAGTTTGCGTTTAACAGGTTAGTACTTTATCTACTATAACCGAGCGCAAACAGTCAACGAGAAAAATAACTAAGTAAGGTAGGAGCCAGCCCCCGAAAACCGGAACGTTAAGTCAAAAATGCCGAACTGTAATACACTAGATAAAATTAATGCTTAACGTGAACTTGCCACTTCTGCTGAACAAACAAAAAACACCACCTTTTGTTTCTGCAAGAGGCATACTGCAATATACACAGCATAATAACAGAATCACTTAGTTGGATAACATATTATGGAGAATCAGAGTATAGTTACTGGTTTACAATTGTCCCTCCCATACACGACTAGCTATAAGACAACGTATATGGCAGTTGTACTTGAAGTTGTTAGTAGATGAAGTTGCTTAATGATTAATCAACGAGACAACACATAGTAAGCCGATAGGAGTCCAAATGCTTTATTCGTTGTATGTAATAAAGGTTCGCCGAAAGGTCGAAATAATGCCGTTTGGCTTTATGTAAGAGGTGAAGAGATGGATTTTAAACTACGCCTCTGATCAGCATGAGTCCCCAAGAAGACTCGGGCGAACGCTATGAGGGAGCTAATAACGGTACGCGGTGGGATCGATGCTATAGCAGTGCGGTCGCATAAGTGGATATATTTTCAACACAATATGGTGATGTTTCTGTTTACTCGTGACGTGTTTCTGAAGAGAATAGCCTCCATGTACCACGTTGGTGAAACTCCTCAAGATTCAAAACTAAACAGTATATGGGTTAGAATCTGCATGGTCTAATGGCTGCATACCAGCAATACACAGAGACTAATGTTTGTCACATCCTACAGCACTATAGCACTATCATTGCATAAAGGTCAAATATGTAAAAAAAAAAAACGTCAGTGAAAAAAGTTTCCAGAATGTAGAACGCAATGATTGGAAACATACCTGCATGTATGGAAAAGATTGATGCAATATGTAAATGTCAATTACTTACACGGCACCGTAATATGCTGGTCTGTCATGTGTAGGAATTATTAGGCTTGTATATTGCCTGGTTGTCAAAATCGAATGAACCTCAAATAGAAATTGCAATACTTTTCCAAAATTGCTCATTTAGTAGATCATATGGATTACAAGAATACTCAACATTTTATTAATACAAAATGTTTGGCAGCATCATTAATTTAACATCGGATTTCGTGGTTATTTGGAATTCATTGCAATAAAGACGCTGCTAACAAACAAAATAGACCATGAGCCAGCAACATTATAAATTAAAAATAATTTGAAAAGCAGCATTTAAATATTTGTATATTTAGGATTAGGTAAAGTCAATCAAAAATTTGCATTTTGTGATACGAAACCAATAATTTGCTCGTGGTCTTTTTAATAAAGGTGAAGAAGCATCATTGTGAGTTTACAATTATGGTTGCGTGACTTAAATTCATCTTCCGGATTGCACTAATCATAAATGTCGCAAATGAAATTGCCAGATGGCACTCAGGATGTATAATAGCGCCTTTTGCATTGAGTGTCCGAGTTATGTAACAAAACAATCCGCGGACATTGTCTTTAAGAACAAACATGAAATTATTCGAAGTATGTCTAATAGGTCTTCACGGTAGTTAACCTAATCAACGGCTAGACTAGTTTTTGTGTAAGAAGGAGTTTAAATGGCCAAAAATTTTATGGTATTAGAATTCTGCTGTATATCCGTTCAAATGGCAAGCGTGGTCGTATGAAATAAAGGTTTCACAAACACATATCACCCTGCTCTACCGCTGTGCGCTAGTGGTATGCCTCAAACAATCCAGGGAAATGCAAGTTTGAAGAGAATAGCTATAGATTGATATGTTGTTCAGGAAACCTTGTATACACTTTAAATTGGTTCAATCCTCGATGTCGAGCTCAACACGTTACTCTCATACATTCAGGAAAGCGACCCGTTAAAAACTTAAAAAGATAGGAATAATGTTGCTGCTTTGTTCTATCCGATCATCATAATTGTGAAATATGTATAATCGTACACCACTAATCAAACCACGTCAAAAACATTAACTGAATCACGGTCTGAATCAAATTCAAATATATCCATTTCATTCTATTGGTAAGGATCAAATGCTAGTTTCTAATAGAAACTGCCCATCACATATGTAGGAAGTAATCCATGGTGGCAATTTAGGTGCAGTTGTTGACAGACTGCAGCAATGAGCGATCGGTGCGTAGATTACTGATTATAAAAGGAGCTAAAATGAAAGAGCAGCAGTACAAAGTGCTCTCTGCCTAGACACATACCATCTTTCGAACTCTTATGTAGCATATTTCAGCTACAGCATATGTTTGGCTAGTTATATTAGTGCACGATCAAAGCATTCATTTGCTCCTGAACAGTAAGGACATTGATCTATGTTTGACCACGTGTTTGTAAGGTTCAAATAGTCCTTATATACCCCAGTACATCCATGAACCACACAAGTCGGGTCTGTATAGTCAGTTGGCATGACTCAGAAGTTTCGCATATAGTTGTTGCATGCAAAGATAAAGAAGTAATAAGCCATCCTTCCTGAATCATTCATGGAGAATATTGAAAGTTTCGTCTGATTTACAGCATGCACAGGTGCTTTCAATACTGACGTCAGCAAATATGTTCATATTGTACGACAACTAATTTCACAGCATTAGGGCGTGGTATTTAACAACCTCTTAATCCTGACATTGACTGTAGTCTTAGCATTGTAGCGATGTGATGCAGCTTGCATCTATAATCATCATCAATAATAGTTCTATCACGCACAAGACGCATGTTGATGGTGCACTATAAATATGGCATGAAACACACGATAATACATGGCGGGAAAACGCGCATATTAAGATTGTGAACAATTAACATTCCAATCATATTGAACTACAGCCTTTTTAATCCGGCATTTTGTTACACATTCAAGCTTAATCTTGATCTGATTCGTCAGTAATTGTGACCCCTTTTCAGCCATGCTAACATAGTTGAGGGTATTGATATTTGAGGAGCTGTATATCAAATATGTGGGGTACCTATTAAGGCAGAATATCAGTCACACAAAACGTTGTAACGTTAACCTTTATAATAACCTTGAGGTATTAATCTGACGACATTCTGATAACAATCCAAGAAATAATTAAAACGCTCTAACCGACGAATATCATCAATGAATGGGAATTAGCATATAAAAAGCAAGGTGTTCAGAATGATGATGAAGACTATGCATTTATAATGTTAAATTCACGTTTTTTTCACTGCACCTCAGTAGATCATTAATAACTAGCTTCGTAAATGCAATCAGCATACCGGACGCACATAACCACCCATGTCATCTATATAGTCATACTATGTGTCTGTGGTTGACTTTAATCATCCTCTAACATGTTGGTATCTACCAAGGAGTTGGAATAAGTAAGAAGAGAAACTGTATTTGTCCTTCATCTGTATCATTCAAAGCCCTCATAAAATAAAACAGCTAGCCAGTTATATTCAAAATGTCACAACTTCACGTCATGACTCTTTCAATGTGTTCCGTCTTTATGCATGCATCACAATCTTTCATATGTGTGATAGCAAAATAAATCCACTATAGCAATGTCGCGCATTTCTTTATAATTTTCTGCTCCGCACCTTACCACACTTCTACGTCTCAAGATTACCACGTCATCGTCCGGGTTCCTGTGCCATAAACATCCCGTGCACAACATTCCGATATCAAATGAACATCTGACGATACATTGCCCTTTTAAGGACATTATCTTCCTACCAGCTCAACAATCACACGCCTCAGCTAATCACAATTAGCTCTGATAGTTTTCATAGAATATTTTTTTACAATATATAGTCGCATGGGGCGATGTAATGAGTCATTCTCACAATTATCACCCTCGATAAAAAGTAACTATCGCATACTAATAAACAATAGCAGCAATTCTCCAATTGGATCCCTGCGGACTTCTCTATACAGAGCGAGCGATGGTATAATGAGGTTTACTGATACGATGCATATATTGTCGGCTTCCGTCAATGTGGACAACATGATGTAGGATCTATCACAGCAGACATTAATTAAATGCGGCGGCTATATAAAGTAAGGACATAATGCATATCTATTCAAATCACACCAATCATTTCTCAATATGGATCGAGTACTTTCCGGTGTCTTAATGGGGTCACTATTGGCAGCAAAGGTTGGTGTTTTGCGCACTCTTCGCCATTCAGGCACCACATAACTGTAGAATGGCATGACCAGATACTCGGTTTTCCTGATGTCGCGATTGCCGAGTAATCCATCAAGTTAATTAGAATAGTTACATTGATCGCGCCCTGTGCGTATGCAGATGGCCTAATATAACGAATATGATCAGTAGAAAGCTTAAGTTTGTTCGAGCGGATGAATGCAATCAATGTATGTATAACATGAATTACACTTTGAATAATACCAATTGTTCCGGTTGGTCGGTACTATTCCGTTGCATGTATAAGATACAAAACATCAGCTACCTATTTCCTACAGCTGGCAAACCAAGAAACGATTAAGTAGAGGACTGACATGGCCATTTAGGCGCAACTATACGACGTACTGTAGACCTAATTCTCATTCTGAATAATTGCATTCGTGTGTTTATTCAAAAATACGGCACCATAACAATAATTTTGTACTGATTCTTCATGTGTCCTTACTGCTATGATGCATAACGTTTATGATGTATATTCTTATTGCTAGAAATCTGTTATTTCAGTGATGATTATATATAATATCATGTGATAAAGAGTACTGAACTATTATGTTCCTATCTTCGATTACTGGCTATGGGACAACGAATATGGTTAGTAGGGCATTAACAAGTTAAGCCGCATTGTACAATATTAGTGATTACATTTAACAAGTATGACTCTCCACAATCAGTTGAGGGTTGGGTTTTACATGGTCCAAACATAGCATACCAGCAGTGCACAGGCACTAGTGTTAGTACAATCCTACAACTCACATTCACTGAAAATATATTATAAGTGCACGATCGAAGTAAACATTTGATTCTTAAAAGAACAGGGAGGACATTGGTCACACAAATCTATAGTCCTATTCAAAGCAATGTGGGGAGGCAACCAGATGTAAAGCCTGTGGCATCTTACGGACTCACATATGTATTAACTGAAACGCCATCGTAGAGTACAGAGAAAAAAAAGCCTTCGGGGTAGTTACCGGTAAGGGATTCTGGTATCCTACACATAGTGCGTTTGTACTACCAGAAAGGCAGACCATTATTCATCTCCAAACACTGGATGACGTAATAATGAGCTAAGACGTTTGCACTTTACCACCATTATTAAATGCGCCGGGTGGATATAAATCGGACGATTCCAAACATTAGTTTAAGACGTATCCCTGCATCATGTTATTAATTGTAGCAATAGTTGTACTGCGAGCTACAGCATAATGCCCACTCAAGGGAATTGCGGTGCCATTAAACCGAATGCGAGCGAAAATATACCATGTACGTGAATCAATCTCAATAGGCTACTGCGGCATACGAGCAATGTATTAAATATATAGCTTGTTTGTCTGGATAGGAGAATGAATACAATCATTAGGCGCGGTAGTATTAGTTTCTATTAGCTAACTTACTTTCTCAACTTTTGTAATCGTATCCTGAAAGTTTAATGCAAGGGAAGAAATAGTGTTTGTCTGTATCGGGTGAATGTGTTTAACATTGAAGACTTCTGGCTGCTATGGGGACGCGTCAGCTTCATAGAATGTCACGGATCATATGCATTAGTTTTGGCTATACATACTTACAGATCCATTTACAATATATTGCAACAGTATACCCTTATATCTTACTACTCAGTACCTGGCTATGGTATATCAAAGGGACTAGACCACCTCGCCGCACACAGCAGCACCTTTTGCTGTGTATGACGAGGTATCGGTTGATTTACTTGATAAAATCAAAATGGTCGCATGTGCGTTACTTGTTGTTGAGTGTGTATGCAAATGTTGGTCAGTAAGTAGGATATGAAATTCAGTAGTCTAGCCAGTAGTCTAACCAGTAAAAGAGCGTATATTGTTCTAAATGTGGCTTGGAGGCTGCACATAAATATCAGTTGCTTTCAGGATCAACACTGAATTCATAAATTCCCTTGATATAGGGATTAACTATTCAAGTGACACAATCATCATTTTCAGCATGGTTGTATAAGAAATACAACACATTATCGCTTACCTATCACCTGACTAGGTCGTGGGAACCAACATGACAAACCTCTTTCTAGAATTTCAATATACCACTGTATATATAAAACAGCGTTGTTTCAATACGTAAATAATGGCGCAACCATTTGATTTGGCAAACAAATGCATATCGGTTTAATGGGCACTTTTAATCAATTTTGGGTCAAGGATATATTCAATAAAGGCACTCATCCAATTTTTTATCATGATCGGCTGTAGTTAGAACAAGGGTAATGGCTGTTGGGGTTTTATTGTCCCATGATTTAGTATAGGGCATTACCGTAATCACATAGCCAATAATCGTTAAGGGGATGCGACATTCTTTGATATGATTGCAAAAGGCAATCGCAATGTTCAGAAATGTATGCCAATCGTGTTGGGAAACTAAGCAAACATACACCAGTGGTGTAGCGGATATATTGTTATTGCACACGCAGATCCTATGTGTACCCGATGAATAATCACTGCGTTTAGAGGGAACAACCTTGCTATCAATTTGCTTACCAGCTCCAAATATCAAATGGACTATTTCGTGTCAACATCCGTGTTTGACAATGTTGGGGTTGATATTCGTGATAACTTTACTACAAATCAAATTTACGTCGTTCTGATGAACATTTGAAATACATTTTGCCATTCATCAACGTTGAGGTACAGGTTATGTTCCCTAGGTCTTCAACACCGTTTCATATCGCTGTTTACCAGGTTTGCGATCCTGAGGGTACGAGCGCTGCCTTTTACTGTCATCTCAACTTGGGTCAATTTTTCTTAGATTTAAATACAAATAATCGGATGTGCATTCGCTTTCGAAATAGATGTAACTAATCATAGCATGTCATACATATATATGCATGTGATATAAATATATATATATATATATATATATATATATATATATATATATATATATATATATATATATATTATGCATGGTGATATATATATATGCATATATATATATATATATATATATATATATATATATATATATATATATATATACATATATTTATATATATATGTATTATGCATGTGATATATATATATACATATATATATATATATTTATATATATATATATATATATATATATATATATATATATATATATATATATATATATATATATATATATATATATATATATATATTTATGTATATATATATATATATATATCGTATACCATTTCGTTATTGTTACTATTTCGTTTGCAGACTTTGAATAGCCGGCCATTATATCCACTTGAACAGCCGACCATTATAACCGCGGCAATTCATTTAAACGTCCGCGAGCAAGCTTTATCAAACATGACAAGTGCGTGAACGCTAAATATCCCATTGGTTAGGGTTTGAAGATGACCAACTGAGTCACACATCAAATCTGAAATTTTGGCTGTAAAGTGGCATTATGGCAAGTTGCGTTTGTATCAAATGCTTGTAATACGGTTTAAAGGATGTGTGTGTCCTCACAACTTACAACGCTACTTCTAGCTGTAGCATATGATAGGAACAGACCACCCTGCAGCACACCGTTGCACCTTTTTGCTGAGTATGCCAAGCTATCGGTTTATTGACTTGAAGCAAACACCTTTAATTTCATGGCTATAGCACCCTAGATTTAGTGTCATTGTCGACTAACTTATTATCTGCTGGCACAAAATGTACACAGATTATGCTGTAAGGGTCCGTTTATGAATTTTGGTTGAATAGCAAGCAGAAAATACTGGTTCTTTTGTCCGTGAATCAGTCATAACAATGCTATCTGCTGTCATAATAATGAAGTGCAGTAAGGAATAAAAAAGCCTAATTGAAAAATTATGGTGTTTAACCGCGTATTTGTCATATTAAATAGTTCAGTATTGCCTAATACATCCATCACACACACACATAAATAATGCAGTGTGTCCTTGAAGAAAATGCTTTGTTCCTCTATTCATTAATTGATGGATGGAGTGTTGGCTAACGCAAGGATGAAATGTCTCTCTCACTCTTAACGCAAGCTAAAATACACGAGCAACAAATATGTTATGTCCGATATGGATTTCTCTTCTAGGGAACACCACTGTATCGTGAGCGAATGTCAGCCCCATGAAAGTACTTGCGGATATTTCAACTTTGTGTTGATATGTAACAATTCGATTTACCGGTGGTTAAAAGTTACACAATTTCTCCCAATTTCACTATTGCAATGTCTGGCGACTACATCGTACAAGTAACAGGAAATACGCAAGGCAGGAACCGGGTATGTACAGAAGTTTTATGGAAAATATTGCAACCAACATTTTGCTTGCAATTCACCACCGTCTTTTGTACTATGAAAGCAATGTTGGATTATCTGTCGCTGTATTCGGAGGGTCTCCTAGTTATTTGAGTGGAACTATTAATGAATGGATAAATGAATCTCCGTTTCCCTGCTACATAGATGTGCTTGCATGATTAAGACTTCTTTGTTTTTGAAATGAACAAAGTAGATGTGCGTCAGCTGGTACTGGAGAGTATCATTCAGAGAGCAGGTGTGGCGTTCAACGCATGTGTACAGACGTATCGTGTCAACTGCTTTCGTTTCATACATCTCATGTACCAGATGTATATCAGTTGTATATGCTGTTCTGGTCAGCAAAGAGGGAGAGAGGGGGAGCTTGATGTATAAGATTCGGTTACAAATTCAAGCCCGACCGTGATTGCGTTCACCAGCAAACGCAACCCCTTAACGCTATTATAAGAAAGATGAAGGTATTGATATTTCGAGCATTTACGATGGGGCTTAAATCAAATTTGCATAGTACTTATTCACGTTCCATATAAATCACTCAGACCGGTGTCCCGTGAAGCCCTATAAAAGCCTTAAGATATTTATCAGACGATATGCTGATAACAATCGCAACATTATGCCTCAAAGCAATGTAAATACCCCATGGCATTATTTCATAATGTTCTGCTCTATGTACTTAATGTGAATTGCTGTGGAATCCCAACACTACCACACCAAGTTCTACCACGTCTATGTTCCATAAATATTTCACGCGAAACATTTAGCAATGTACTTCTGATGATATGCTACCCGCTAAAGGCATTATCTTATGAACAGCTCTAGGACAATGTGTCTCAGCCAATTACAATAAAGTCAGATGATTTTATTTGATAGTTTCTACAGAATATTATTGAGCATTAAATTGCCCTATGGCGTGATAAAACATTCTTAAAATTATCTGAAAATTTCATTACTTTCGATCAAAAGTAACTATCGTTTGCAAATTAGCAATATAAATGCATTTTCAACTGGATTTCTACGAACCTCTGTTTGAAGCGCTAGGTGTCGTATAATGCAATATTTTGAAACGATATGCATATTGTTGGCGTCTCGTCATTGTAGACTACACAATATTGGAGATATCGCAGCAGACATTAAATTCGGCGGCAAATTAATACATAAAACATATCTATTAGAACCACTTCAACCATTTCTTATGATAGATCGAGTAATTCCCAGTGTCATAATACGGCAACTGTAGGCAGTAAATATAGGCGTTTTGCATACTCTCCGCCATTCAGGCGCCGCATAACTGTAGACTTGCATGACTAGATACTCGAGTATTTTAATGTTGCCATTGTCGAATAATCCATCAAGTAAAAATTAGAAGAATGACTTATAGAGCAAATATGATCAGTAAAAACCTCAAAAAGTTTATTTCTTCAGTGATAATAGAGGTTCTTATTGTATGAATGGCGCCATTCTGAGTTTCCGTTGAGTACCGTTTAGGTTGGTCTTTACGCTGCCGCTGCATATGTAGGCTGCAAAACAGCAAATGCCAATTTCCTTGAGTAACGCAATGGTGAAAACAAAATAGACAGATAAGCGGACTGATGTAGTCATCGAGTCGCGGTACCGTTTACAACTATACGACGACATGCGGACTAATCATCACCCTACTTAAAATTATCGGCACTATAACAACAGTTTTAACATATGTGATGCTCTTTAAGTGTCCGTATTGCTATGATGCATGTCAACGTTTGTGATGAATATTCTTAAAGGTAGAAATTACCGTGCATCGGTAATTTCCGTGGTAACTTATATCAATATAATAAGATGAAGAGTATAGTTACTGCATTATTATTTTCCCTTGTAAGTCTATTAACTACACTATGGCGGCTATGGTTTGCAGTGCAATTACTCGTGAGGTATTCCTGACAAGTAAAGTATCATAGTACCGTGTTTGGATTGCATTTTACTTGAAGACAAAACAGGATAGGACTCTCCAATAGCTTGTTAATAAAATCTTTGAATGATTATTACATGGTCTGGTGCAATATGGACCCATTGGTATCGTATTTTGTACGCACCACATTGAATGCTTACTTACATGCATGTTTTATTTACTAAGGGCCCGGTGCCTGAAATCAACTATTATTATTATTATCATTATTGCACAACGGTTAAATTTGACATAGTCCAACGGTAGCATATCAGCAATGCATCGACACACATGTTCATAAAATCCGACAAATGTCACATTTTAGTATATAATCATTAAAAACAATTGTCTACAATGTACAATGCATAAATATGAAATACACCCTATAAGACCCACGTGGTCAGATTGGACGAATACATTTTTACAAAGGCAGTAACTTATACCGCAACGTGCTGATCTGTCTCGTGTAGGGATGTAAATGGATAATGCTTGCAAACTGCTTGACAGATGTCCCCGACGTTTCGTGGAAACAAACCGAGCGGCTGGGGAGGCAACAAGATGGCAAGAGTGTGGCATATAACGAACCACATGTGTACTAACTGAGAAAACACAGTAGGATAAATAGCTTTCAGGCTAATTACCTATGAGGGATTCTGCTGTCCTACACATCAGTGCGTTTGTATTACCAGAGCGGCAGATCATCATTCATTAAGTTATATTCGCCGTCTGCAAACATTCAATGACCCGATGATTAGCTGAGACGTATGCATTTGCAAGCAATACAACTACCGCTTGTACAACCAACGAGTGGTTGTTTGCAACGTGCAGCGTTCAGCCGCATGTACATTACTTGATCATTTGGATGAAAACAAAGCGGGATCTTCTCAGTAAAGTGACAGCTATAATAAGTGGATTACACGTTATTAGTTGCATGAAAAATATGACTCATCGCATTTATATCATTATTTAATAATTTATCTATAAATCAGTACGTGGCTCCTCTTCTAATACTACACAACCGATCCTCTGAGTTTTACCAAACAACGTACCATTTTGCTGCGTATTACACAGACCTAAACCCAACGGTAGTATAGGACATGTTCTTGCATCTTTTAATATAATTCTAACAACATTTTTATTGCATGTGTCAGCATGATACACAATGGAGGAGAGGTGGGAATTGTGGTGCTATTATAACGGATTAAAGTGGTAAATGGATAATGTACCTGAAGCACTCTCATGGCAATATTAGTTTGTATTAGCCAACATGCTTTCTCAGCTTTTGCATTCGTATCCTGTAACATTGATGCCGAGGGCAAAATGCTGCTTGTGTGTATAGGGTGAATTTGTTCAACAGTATCGGCAACCGGATGGTATGATGACGCATGAGCCTCATATATATATATATATATATATATATATATATATATATATATATATATATATATATATATATATATATATATATATATATATATATATATATATATCAGAGTTGCCTATACGTACTTATAGATCATACAACAAGCTGGTACACTATATGTTACCATTTGGTGCTTTGGAATAAACTTTCCAGTGCACAATAGCTTTTGTTTCATTGCCGACCAACCGTGTAGCAAATATCTGCTCGCGCACATGGGAGTGATATGCACATCGATTATGTTGCAAGTGTATCTTTATAAAGAGGACAGTCATGCGTTGTGCATACTGTTATTAATAGTGTTATCTACTATCATTATAAAGAAGTACCGATAATCAAATGCATTTATACTCTGAAGTCTTCACTATGAAAAGTGCCCTCAATGATCTCCTATCTTTATTATTTTAAGGTCGTCTATTAAGTTGCGTTAATAAATGGATAAATAATTGTCATGTCCCATCCATAAAATGATAAATGTTGCGCTTGGTTTTACCCTTGGCTACATCATTCCCACATGTTTATCTTTTTATCTTTGTGATGATAACAAAAAATGATGTTCAGCAGCAGCTGATATTGTAGAGTAACACGCAGAGCGCAGGTGTGGCGCAAAACGCACGTGTTAATCCACTCGTATCTTCAGTTTTGTCTATATACGTATTATGTATCGTATCAACTCGCCATAATAGCGGTGTAGACTGTATACCATTTTAACTATGGGCAACATCATAGAAGTTCGTGCCATATTTGTCTGACCGGCTGAAACGACACCATATCCATCCTTCATTATTGAGAGCATGATTATATATTATCTCTGGCTTTCAATACACTCAGCCAAAGCCAGTTATATTATTTGAATCGATTGCTGCTTGGTTGTTTTAGGTGAACAGTGACGAGTCACTGATGTACATCGGATGCTGCTGCTTCTTTCTAGAGCTGTTACTTGTCCACCAGCTCTTGGAGGTCTCGTTCTTCTGCTGCATGCTACTGATATCACATCTATTGCTGTGAGCAATCAGTGCAGTCGGCCACTGTGATTACTACCTGAAAATACCGTGGCGTCGTAATGTAATTCACTGCGAGACTTCCAATTAAAATTCACTTCACCTTCACACTGCGCCAACGGCAAATATATAATGTATATATATATATATATATATATATATATATATATATATATATATATATATATATATATATATATATATATATATATATATATATATATATATATATATATATATATATATATAGATATATATATCTCTATATATATATATATATATATATATATATATATATATATATATATATCTACATATATATATATATATATATATATATATATATATATATATATATATATATATATATATATATATATATGCATATATATATTCTATATATATATATATATATATATATATATATATATATATATCTTTATTTTTATATATATATATATATATGTATAGCTATTGAATAGGAGAATTACTCCAGTAGTTTGCGCTTTGTTTGTCCAACGTAATGTGTTTTCTCTCAAGCATTGTATGAGATCATTGGATTTACAAATATGCCTTGACGCGCATCGACTATTTGTAGGTTGTATAAGACCTGCGCATACATGCTTGGCAGCGTCAGTGAAGCATCTACACTAGTATCCATGTTGCCTATCGCCCAATGCCTACCTACCAACAATCCTGCTTTTGAGAATGACATGATGCAGTTACAATCCGGTTGATTTTATATTATGCATGGCTTCAGGATTCCCGCCGGTGTGATCACAATGATTATACAATGGCTGGTTGATTATAGTTCTAACAACCATTACGTTCGTGCTTCCACTAGCCAAAAGCTGAATTATATATTATCGTATGCAGTCGCATGTGATTAAAGACGACAACTAATCAGCATGCCATCAGCAAATCTTGCTGACGCCGGAAATTATAACCAGGCCTTGACGGTGCATGATCGTATTAATAGAATTGTTGCTAAAAAACTAGCTCTGTAACAATATAATATGTTATTGACTATGCACGCCTCGGTAGACATATTTTAACTGCTCTTCGACACTTTAACTTCACTAACACTTAGTAAATCAGATGTTTAATAAGGCAATATTACGCTTAACGTGCTTCGGGGGATACCATATAATGCTCTGTTCATCAGGTCAGCGCACTCGTCTCACAAGCGTATATACAAACACTGCTTTTTGTGACCGTTGGCGTGCCGCAGTTAGTTAATTTGGGTACTAAAAAGGCCGATGGATAACGTTTGCGTTAAACGAAAAATTTCGTAGACGTCAAGACAACTGCAGGTAGAGGTGAAGGCGTTGGGTTGTGTAACTCAAGGAGTGAAATATTAGCCAACCTTCTCCAACGGAGGTATCAAAAGTCAAATGGCCATTATTCGGTACAAAAGAGTCTACAGTGGGTCTTTCAATAGTGTGCTAAGGGAGGCGAGCAATTAAGGGGAGTATACCTCTCTTTAGATGAACGCAAAATATGATTCGTTTGAATGATAAATACACCTTTCTTGGCGAGGAACTATTGACGCGATGTTGTCTTCATTGTTCATGTATCCTCTACATTAAGTAACCTCAGGAGGGTGCGAATAATGGTGATGTCAGTAAGCATCGTATATCTAGTTTGACTATCATGCAGTTATATCAGTGGTCGGTCTCGCAGAGAAAAGTTTACTACCTTATGCCAAAACCATATATATATATGGCTTGAAGGCTCAGGTGATTGCAAATCTCAAATGCAACGCCGATGAAAAAGAATACTAATGCAGCCGTAATGTGCGACTCGGTGACATTCTGCGTGCCGGGGCTTAGTCGTTAAAATGCTGCGTTGCATAAGAAAGCTAGGATTAGTAGGCTTCATGAAACATTGTCATCAGCGAATGAACGCAAACACGAAAATGAATTACTGAAAGGGTACAAGCGACTTGTTGGTCATTTACTGTGCGTTTTTGAAGACTGTTCACAGCAGATAATATAGCTGTTTATGCTGCTATTGTTGCTAAATATCGGCCGTTGATTCGATTTATTCAATTGCATAATTCAACCGGTAAATAGTTAAGGTATAGACACAGTGATATTGCTTACTTCGCAGAATCGAAAAGGGAAGGCTAAGGCTGTGGCTATGATCATTGCTGTCAGTGCACCAATGGGGATCAAATTATGGTCTCCAGGCGAGTAATTGCATTTATCAAAACGTTGTGCGTGAATTGAAATTCGTCTCATAGGGGAATAATCGTTCACGTGCAATTATATATTGCAAAAATGGTTGTGAAAGGTTACGCTGTGAATGCTGCTTAAGGCGTCACTACAGTTCTTTGTCAATGCAGGACTGCATAAACAGTCGTGATTTACATGAATTTAACGGCCTGGTATGGACACAATTTACATATTGCAGGGGATACATCACTGTCTTATATGTAATCTTACACCAGCACATACATCGTGTGCTGCTCTGATATTAAGTGATGCCAACATTTCAGGCCACCAAGCCTCCCTTGTGATCGGTGGGGTAGTAATTGCTATTCACAGCTTGCTATTTTAACGTCGCTCAGTGGAAATATTCCTTGCACTTATAGTAATAATGTCGTCGTTTGCATTATTCAAATATTCCCCTTGAGTATAATATATTTTGCAATACCTCTTTGGGTTGGAAATATTTCATGATCGAGTGGTTAATAATTTGGCACTTCCAAAATCATTTATTACCTCACGGACCTGTCATTTTAAGGCCAAGATGTGGGTGTTATTATACCGTAAGAGAATTCTGTCTTCAAAATACAGAGTTATGCTGGCCGTATTCTTTCAGGTCATATCCTCACTATCGTGGATATTTTGCACTTCATATGTGTGGTTTTGCTGTTATATAGAATGCTGGATACAATAATTCAACAGCCAGTCTCAGCACCAGGCCGGCCACAAATATTCGAATTGAGCGAAAAGAAAGTGTGAAAATCTAATATTTATATCCACGACATGCATCAACATTATCGGCTGGAATACACAAATCACATTCAAAATACCATGTTTCCTAACTCGTGTTTCATCAATTGTATACAAAGGGCTTGTCTACCGTCATTTAGCACCCACTCTTATAATAACCATAGATAACATACATAGTTATCAATAACCTATTTTTAATAAACATTCAGCGTCTCTAAATTACTTGATCCTAAGTGATGTTGCTGTAATATATTAGACGTTTATAATAGTTTAAGATTATTGAAACAGTAAAACGGGGCAAGGTTTAAGCGACTGTACGATACGTATTGTAAATGCCTCAAGCCTGGTTGTTATTGATATTTAAGCCCCTATCATATGAATCTTATCCACCATTAAACGCCAAACATTGGCATAGGAACAGCTATTCGCTGTCAAACAGAGCGCAAGTGCCCTTCAACATTCTACTTACCCCTCATATGACCACCACAGGTGCTGTATGATGCAAGCATCTATCACCGGTTTGAAGTAAGTAGTCACGTCCCCGACGGTATCGCAGTTATAAATCGCCATTCTAAGTAATCTTCTGCTGTGGAATAGCATTGCAAAGACCGGATTCTGCCTACATGCATGATTGTGGCATTATACGTTTCCATGTTGTTGCATTATCCTGACAGAATGCAGACAAACGGCTCCATGCAAGACATATTATATTGCCTAATGGGTTACTCAACCTAGTTTCTTCACGCACTGCATGGCGCCAATACATGTATTTCCATTATGAACATGATGGCAATGCTTTACTACTAGCAGGCTCAAACCAACCTCATACCAACAGCTGATCAGCGTAATGGTTTACTAAGTCGCAACATTTATCGTTAGAATTACCAAGCGACAGGTTTTTGCGCCACTATAACGATAATTCAGTAACAATTAATCTCGCATGAAAAGAATTAAGGACCCCGTCGAGTATAACAAGAATGTCAAGGCTGTTGAACATAGCCAGTTATTTGGATACAATTGATGCTTTGCATACATCATAACAGGGCATCTTGTGAGTCAGTTATTGCTGAATATGTATGAATGCATGTGACTATGCAACAATCAGCAGGATTGTACATGCCATAGTCGAACCAATAAAGAACGTAAATTGCGCTCCATGTGTTTAGGAGGCTGCACCAAATTGTCTGTTGTTTTAAAGATCAACCTGGAATTCATGAATTTCATTAATAAAGACACTCATTATTTAAGTAGTACAATCATAATTTTTTTCATATCAGAAATGCACTCATAATTTTATTACTCTCACATGACTAGGACGTGGAAACCAACTTTACGAACCCCTTTCTAAAATGTCACTGTATACATGATAGAACGTCTCTTCAATACGTAAATAATGGCCCTGTATTGGGTATAGGGTATGGAGTATAAACATTAACACATAACAAATACATGTTTGTCGGAATGCGACCTTCAGAGCAATCTTTGATATGATTACAAAAGCAATTTCATTATTCTGAAATGTATGCCGATCATCTTGGTAAACAAGCAAAACATGGGTTATATGTACCTGTGGTATATCGGGTAATTGAATATGGCACATTCCATGTCGCAAACTTGGATATATATATATATATATATATATATATATATATATATATATATATATATATATATATATATATATATATAGATATATATATATCTATATATATATATATATATATATCTCTATCTATATATATATCTATATATATATATATATATATCTATCTCTATATATATATATAATCTATATATCTATATATATATATATTTACCATTTATATATATATATTCAGAAGGAAATTGTTATTTCTGGCTTGTGATAATATATATATATATATAAATATATATATATATATATATATATATATATATATATATATATATATCTATATATATATCTATCTGTATATATATATATATATATGTATATATGTATATATGCATATATATATATATATATATATATAGAAAAGCTGTTTGATGCAACAGCTGTACACGACTAGTGTGTCACATACCAAGCCTTGCAAGGACATTAAACGACCATAAGTGATTTGAGAGTCTCTCACTGAAGCGATGTATTGGTTTCACCGCCAAAATATAGGAATAATCATCACGTCATGATTACCGAGCCGAGTTCAAGCTCGTGATCACAGCTGGAGCACACTTATATTGAGTATTTTTCTTTGCAATTATAAAGGATCGTTTTGTCTTCAACAAAAAACAAGAGATACATTAGAGGAACGTAACAGTAATTGCTATGCAGTGGTAGGTTATTGGCGTAGGAATAAACAATCGCGGACACGACCATTAGCTATAGGAAATATTCAATGAACTATTGCGCCATAAGATAGGCAGCTGGCTATTATGGGGACAGTAATCACTACTGCTTTTATTTAGCGGATTCATTGAATGATACTCAGTCCTGTCGTTTGCAAATACAATATGAGGAGAGCTAATATCTACCGCGGAATGGTGTACTGTGGTACTTCAAATTGATATATAAACTGATAAACAGAGGACATCTCTTGAATATAAAAAAAGCAATCAGCATCCGGGTTGAATATGGTCAAAATAGAAAGATAAATATGTTCAAAATAGAACATACACTTAAGAAAAGGCGGCCGGGGCGCCGGGTGATTCATCGTGTAGTTCCCCGAGCTTGTGTCCTTGGAAAACACCTCCTTCATTGGCAATAATCCATGTTGCTTTGTTGTTTGGGATAGGGTATTTGCCCACGGAAAGAAGAAGATAAGCGCTGCTAAAACTATCGGAGTGTTCTAGTTCCATGATTCGGATATGATAGTCACATGAATCAAACCAAGGCTGCTTTTCCCCTAAACAGTGTACGAGTCGGAGAAGCATAAAAAAAAACACCGGCAATATATATATTGCTCAGCGCTGTTCATTTCAAAGTGCCCATATATTGGCTGCTGAATGGAAAAGGAATGCATCATACAGCAACAGGTATATACAAAGGTGCGCGTTCGTCACAATGTATTGTTCTTTGTTGACTATGAGGTCATACAGATGGATGATCTGTTCGCTTCACATAATCCTTAATCTTTGCCTCAGGGATGCGTCTGCTGCGTAGGCATTTTACGTTGTCTGGACCTTATTCAGCACGAGCGAGTATTCGATCATGTGGGTAGGTGTTTTATATAAAAAATAAAAAACGAATATGCTTCATCAGAATGATTGTGGCTCTATAGAAAACTCAATCCATGAACAAACACTTTTAGTGCTATACATGTTTTCTCACCACTAAACTGCGAACATATACGCATGTAACACTGAAATATATAGCACTTATGCAGCGCTTAAGTCTTATAGTTATGAAGATTACGCCGAGTAAGTGACACCTACCACACGATTCTATGTAATCTATACCCAGAAATCATTAATATCTACATGCATGCTGACTTTAGTTTAAAGAAATTACGCATGGTAGCATGTCGCCACTCGTATGCAGTCAAGCAAATAAATCTGCTCATATACACATTCCTTTGCCTCTATTGCAAATCATCCCAAGTGTGTACTTGACTCATATACATCTATTAATACTATAATTAATGTGCTGCATTGTACCAATGCTACTGTGACAGATTCAAAGGTTTCATGTACCATTGGTGACTGCACACCCAAGGCTTAATAACATCACATGCATTCTGCCTATTGGCTGACTCCAATGTGATGGTCAACGTCTTTATGTTGTTAATCATAGTTAGATATGTGTGATGACACATGGTGTGTCAAATTAGGTTTAGATAATCACTTAAAGTGGATAACTTATACTGGATCAAATAGACGTTTCTTGTGATTCCGTTTGTGGGGGAGAAATTCTATTTATGCATATTATGTGTGGTATATTATCAGTTACCTGCTGTTTACTTCACCATCATACGCAAGACTAAGGGGCATTAACGAAGTTGAGTATTTCGATCGAGGTACAGTGATCTCGAATGAAACACGACGCACACCCCGACCTAAGTCGGTGTTTATTGTCCGTGACTTCTTGGGAAGGATCTGAATGTTTAGTGGTGTTCCAGTGTAATGATTATTTTCTGATCAATAAATATTGGCAAAAAATATTTAGGTCCGAAGCAAAAGCTTATATAATTTACTACTTATGAAAAAAAATGTTTTTTATTGAAAATACTAATTAGTTAGCGCTTCACAAGAAGCTTGTTTTCCCTTCCGGTTGGTCGAAATAACACGTGCCAACTTAACAAGTGGGCCAACATAGCAGCCATTCGCTCAACCAGGCCCCATTGTGACAATACCTTCAAAGTGTTTATTTCAACATAATCACAATAGGTACATAAACGAACGCGTGCAAAATTTTCCAACGAATGGAATCGGTCTATCATGAATTGATAGGCAATTAATTGGTGTCAACACGATCGCTAATAAACAGGTGGCTCGCATTGAATGATTTTTTTAAAAACAATGGCGTAGTGATGCGATTTTTGTCCAATCGAAACACGGTGTGCTTTACTTTTGAATTGCTGCCATATTCTGATAGTAGATCGATATACAGATATCAAGAATGACACTTATGAATCATACGAACATGAATCGCAAGTTATAAGATAATTTGTTTTGGAATTTTGTCGTGCACGGCTTGAAGTGACATAATGTCAATATTTCAATTAAAAATATTATTTAGTCTATTTTTAGAGGGTGATATAAAACAATCTCACAGGAATTGCTGGTTTGTGTTGTGTACTTAAACATAGATTATAATATTTAATATTATGTATTTGACTAGCCAGTATCTGATTTACTTTTGGTTTTTTTTCAGAATGGAACAGCTATGGGCCAAGCCATATTCAAGACGGTGTTCTTCTGAAAGCCTTCAATCACAATGAGGATGTTTGGAAACTGGAAACCTGAAATTAAAATTTCCAACCTGAAATTAAAATTTCCAAGTGGTGTCAAAGAAAAACAGAATCTGTCCATTACACAAAAACTGCTCCTAAGTTCTGTCAATCATGCATTGATGAAGTGGATGAAATCTATCCAGACTTGAACATTCCTTCAGCCGTTAGTGATAAGTCCATGGAGCCGCCTTCCAAGCCGCTGAAAGTTGGTTACAGCTCTCTCAATGAAGAAGCTATTCCTGTGAGGGGTGTACCAGGTCTTGCCTGTTCTCGTCTATATACTCAACCAGAATATTGCCCTCACATCGCTGAACAAGTTCATAAGACTTTGTGCATATTATCCTCTTCCTCTTGTTTCCGCTCTCACGGCATTCATCAGCTATGTATGCAATATGTATTTAACCTGTGTGGTGTTTCCACTTGGGATCTCTGAAAGTTCAAGTAATTTTTTCCAATATATTCCATTCCAAACAACAGAGACAGAGAGAATATTTTATTCTGGATTCCATTTTCATGAAAATATAGGTTGAATTTGTCGAATTTGTAAACGTTATCCCTTAAGTCCTTATCTTTTCTCTTTAGAAGGGAAGAGGCTGCCCCAATTAAATCCCGCGCGGATATGGTCAGGTAACCAGCACTTCTTTGTCTTTTTCAATTAGATTTCAACGAGATCACATCAATTTGCACTCCCATTCCCCCCCCCCCCCTTCCGTTTTCAATGCCATCCCACCTTTTGTACATGCTTTCCTCTAGTTTTGTCATTCAACACTCACTGTTGTAATATGTATGTCTGTACATGTATAGGTATATCAATTAATCCTATCTGTGTCATGACCTATTTAAGTAGCTTTATCCTGCGTTGTGTAACCTGTCCTAGACATATCATAGTTTTGTATCTCACTTATTGCATCAACATCATACATATACCTTTAGCTGTCAAACAGTCATAACATTTCTATAGTTGTTATCATGATCTGCCTCATTGTGATACTGGTAATTGATTGGTAGTGTACCTGCACTCGGGATTACTCGGTTTCCTATTATGTAATAACGAATATTGTATGTATGTGATTTTGGACACAATTTGCTACTTGAGAATTGTTGCTGTTACTCCACTTCTTATCAAAATATGGATCTGCATGATATGTTGCATATGATTAAAGGCATATGATTTGGCTGATAGAAACTCAATTATTAGCAGCATGTAGAATAAACACCATCATGAAGTTTACCAATGAGGAATGATCTTATGACCACTGTCCACATTGCTATGGAAGTAATTGTAATAAAGCATAGTCAATATCAATACAACATGATCGCTGACCCTGTGATTTTGTGAACATTCCATTCCATATCTGGTAAACCTTAAGTATTCTAAAATGATAATGTTTATTACATATGTAATGATGCTCATTTCCATCTTTTAAGCCTTAAATAATAACCAAACATCCAATTAAAACAAAAGTTTTCAAAAACACAAACAGAACAGGTCAACAAAAGTATGAAAACTTACTGTTGTGGTGTTTTTGGGGGCATTCTGTTCAATATCAAACACCTGGCTGCTTTGTTATTCTATTTGAGAAGACCATTCATTTTTGAACACAACTGAATGCGTTTATGAACACTCTCAATCAGACCCGGGTAGACAACAAGCGAAGTTTGAAACCACCATGGTGCGGCGTACTTCGATTGTAGTACAAAAATATCAGGTGTGCAAATGGATTGACATTGATGTTATCATCCATAAGTCACAAATATGCCATACAATTTTCACTAAACTGTATTTCATATAATCTAGACAAACTATGCTCCGCAAAAAGTAAGTTCTTTACTTTGCCAGACTGATTCAAAAAGGATTTTTGCCTCATCAATCGTCGGAAAAGACACGCGATGGCCGCCGAACTAAAAGTTGAAAACGCGTAGAAAAGCCTTCTCGTACATGGGCAACGCTAAATATGGTCCCAAATCGAGGCTGTGACTACTAAGAGGGTTTCCACGATTTAACCCAACCAAATCTCAGTAAATAATGTCACAATTTGAAAAACAGTTGAGAAAATTAATGTTTATGTATGCATACTTCAAACCAAGTACGCCGTACTAGGAACGAGGTACGTACCTCGATCTAGGTACGTACTTCCTTCTGCGGTCGTCTTTGACCTGTTTACTTCACCATCATACGCAAGACTAAGGGGCATTAAATTGTTGAGTATTTCACATATAACAGTGATCGCGAATGAAACACGACGCACTACCCCGACCTAAGTCGGTGTTTATTGTCCAAGCAAAGACTTCTTGGGAAGGATATAGAATGTTCGTAGTGGTGTAAGCTCCAGTGTAATGATTCAGTGTGATCATATAAATATTAACAAAAAATATACAGGTCCGAAGCAAAAGCTTCTTAGCGTAATTTACTACTTATATTAAAAAATGTTTTTTATTGAAAATACTAAGTTAGTTAGCGCTCACACTTAGCTTGTACGCCCTTTGGTCCGGTTGGTCAAAATAACACGTGCCAACTTAACAAGTGGGCCAACATAGCAGCCATCCGCTCAACCAGGCCCCATTGTGACAATACCTTCAAAGTGTTATTTCAACATAATCACAATAGGTACATAAACGAACGCGTGCAAAATTTTCCAACGAACTGGAATCGGTCTATCATGAATTGATAGGGAATTAATTGGTGTCAACACGAGTTCTGCGAACACAGGTGGCTCGCATTATCATATTTAAAATGCGTTTTTGCCAGATTTTTGTCCATTATAACAGACACTCAAGCGTTACCGTGAACTTGCTGCTCGCAGCATTCGATTATACGCCTTTTTGGCATGGATAATGCCAAGTATCATGAAAGTGGTTGCTGAACCACACTGAACATGATAGAATTATAATACACATGCTAGGCGTCATTGCCTTTGTTGGAGTCCATAATAAATATGGTCATAACAGATATAATTCCATTAAAACACAATATTTATGTCATGCGGATGTTTTAACAGCGCGGTATGAGCATATCGTCCAACATTTTAACTCCCTTTAGGGCAATAGCAGTCAATAAATCATGGTTTTGCTGGCGCTCAAATGTTGCCACCACGACAACTCTCCGTGCATCTGGGATGCGGACCATTACTTTTGATACATTATAGACTGAAATATATCATAAGAAACACCTTATGAGCGTTATCGTTTAATGCTATTGCTGCATATAATTCCTAAGCATCGTAATATGGTCACAAGCATCATATGAAAATATAAAGTTTGGTAATCCCACCATCGTAGAGTTCTTTTTGTGATGGATAGAAATATATCTTACTAATTGTAATTGTAAAATAAGGAAGGCATCGTCCTATAGATGTTATTGGATCAGTCTGGAATTTATATATATATATATATATATATATATATATATATATATATATATATATATATATAGAGAGATAGATATATATATAGATATATATATATATATATATATATAGATATATATATATATATATATATATATATATATATATATATGTATCCGGCTTATAATGTTATATACAGAGCTGTAATGTTATATATATATATATATATATATATATATATATATATATATATATATATATATATATATATATATATATATATATATATATATATATATATATATATATATATATATATGTTATATACAGAGCTGTAATATATATATATATATATATATATATATATATATATCATATATATATATCTATATATATATATATATATATATCTCTATATATATATATATATATATATATATATATATATATATATATATATATGTGACATTACAGCTCTGCGTCCGGCTTTTCACCCAAATTCGCTGATTTTACCGAACCTTAAACAAGAATTGGCCTACTTGGAAGGTAATGTAACTCTGATTTTTTTATTTACATCTACGCATTAATGTTTCACAACATGCTTCGTGAGAGGATGTGCTGAACAAGAGGTATTGGAGTTTTTTGAAAGAAGTAAACATTGCGGGGGTATGTAGTTGCTTATTGTTAGATGGAATATTATAAAACTCTCATGTTGGCACAGCTCAATTTGTCTCTATCCCTAATACGAAGCAGCTGATATGGCCATTCAATAATTGTTTTAAAATACTTGCCTTCTGTTACATTTTCTTTCTATTTTGAGTTTTTGCATAACTCAGAGTAAGCTACCATATTCCAGACAGATAGGATAACAGCTGCTGTTGGCATCCAATATAGCTCCAGTTGTTTAAAGCACCGGTACTTCTGAACCTGGAATAATGTAGCTTTGCAGTGCGCTAATGCTTAGCCCACCGAGTATGGATGATTGAACTATAGAACAAAGGGAAGCATTCTGCTGAAAGACATCACTGGTCGTTTTCAAGCACTTGATAATACCAAATAAAGTGATGATTCTGTCCTTTTTCTTTCGGCATTGCCTCGAGGTCTATATCTACGAGCCACATAATCGACTGCCTTATCGTTCACATTCAATCGCTTGCTAGGTAAATATATAACAGAAGCTTGTTTTAATAGCCAATAATTTGATAATACTCCATGATGTATTATCATAATAATCGTTCGGATATAATCGCTACAAATTATGTACAAATCCACCCTCTACCGCTCTAATGCGCTGAATATCTTTATCCTATTGCCTAAGATCATTGGTGTACGTGTTAACCCGCAATGCTTGCTCGTCGTTGTTATGGCTATGTTCAGACCATTGTTCCCACAAACGTAGTAAACATTTTGATACCGATACTTCGCGATTAGAAGAAGATGTTCTGGTGTCCAAAGCTAAATAATTTGCGCACGTTATTTTGATGGCATTCTGTTCCATGGTCAGTCACTGAAAAGCAAGGCATATTAAATTAATTACGCACGTCGGCTGAACAGCAATAGGTCATGACAGAGGTTAAAGCCTCATTGGTACGGCCAATTAAAAGTAAATATTCTTCAGAGAGCGCATGCTTCAATGTATTTATTTATGTATGCTTGCGTGTGTACTTGTAAGTGTGTGCATTTTATGTGAGAGAATGTGTATGTGTGCGTGTGTGAGTCTATGTGTTCTTATGTGAGTGTGCTTAGATAACACACGCGTGAATGTTTACCAAGTATCCTAAAGGCTAGAGATGGAATATAAAACATTTATCTAACTAAACAAGTAGCTTTGCTATTTAAATATTGACGTATTATGGTGCCCAAGCCAACAACAATTGTGTATCTCACAGCATGCCATGGTGTGCATCTGGAAACAATATTTAATGCCAGAATATACAAATATATCAATCATTCTTTTCACAAGAATTACTATGATTAACAGCGAAAGCCATTTAGGACCTAACGCAAAAGTGATGTGTCGTTAGATAATTTTTACAACTCACCAATCCCTTGTATGGCTTTCGTTTGACAAATGACTTGGTTGTTATAATATTAAAATGGAATGCCTACCTCAGCCCTGGAATAATGATCAACAAGACGATATCAGCCAATCCCCAACAAGCTGCCGCATGCATTAAATAATTTTTGCTGCAGTTTACCTCTTTCGGAGTGTTCACTGAGTTTATTGATGACACTGTTTGCGTCGTCCCAACAGTACGCGCTGTGCTTCAGAGGAACGGACCATTACTTGTGATGAATTATTGATGTAGGCAGTGGCTTGTGCCACCTTAATAATGGCATTATTAAGCTTTCATGACAAACACTTCAACTGAAGACATGGTTCATAACGTTGTACTTCACCTGAATCTCACTCTCGCAACTGGACGTTTTTTGATCAGTAGTGATTCGTATCATCAGGTTGCAATAAATCATAAGAATATATTTTCCTCTCTTTATTGTTCTGAACTGCACATTACAATTAGGTTCCCATGGATTCCATCATAATGGTATGCATACGTATTTACGTACTTTATCTGGTACTGATATTTTGTACGTACTTCGACATTGCTAATTTAGTTAGTTTTGGAAAAATGCTTAGTCTTTTTCTTCCTCTATTATTAATGACACTTGCACCAAGCTATGACTGAAACATATCTCGCGTCGAAATGTCTGTTGAGGCAATTAAATTGCGTACAGAGAAGGTGCTGTAAAATCAGCAAATACTAACTGATAAGTAGCTGTAGGTGCCCACTACGTCATAAACAGCCATAAAGTTAATGACACGGAGAGGGTTGAGAGAACAGAAGAGGGAGGAAGATGAGTGGAGAGGTTCGGTTGAAAGGCAAGAGGCGGTGAGGTTAATGGTGGTCGTCGGAGGGCACACAGTAGAAGCGTCGGAGAGAAAGAGCGGAGTGGGCAATGGCATTATGAGTTCCCGATAGCTAGCCTTAACATAAGATAATGTACATTACGCTAGAATTGAGAATTAGAAGATAAATAGGGTTAAATATTGTTTTTTCCATTGTATTACCACGCTATCAATTAAAGCAAGTCAAATTTGCACATATTTTGGAGAGTAGTAGATAACAGCGTATAAATAATCCGACCATATCACCGGCATATTCATTAATCGCAGCCTTACCAATGTTTTTATTGTTGTCGCTCGGGTCAGCGCTAGAGGACATTCTACCTTCCCTAAAATTACGACAACGAAAAACACAATCGTTGCCTCATCATCCACACAAGCTGCAAAGATATTAATACAAATATCAAAACTCTTGCAGTGCCTATTTATAAACACCACGAATGTCATCTGGTAGATGGTTCAGATATGAGGTTACTGAAGAATCGGGTCAAGGTTGACATTAAATTTTGACCTGAAACTTGGAAAGAAAACTTGCGGCTTAACATTGTTGGTTTGTTAATTATTCCCAAAGCAGTATCTCTACTTCTCTACTTCGGTTCACCATAAATTGTACATTGCCATATAGTGCATCATCCATCGTCAATATGCGTCTTATAGCTGATATTCATTATTCATGATTAATTACAGATATGAGCAGCAGCACTCATTCTAAGTCTACCGTCAAGGTCAGCATTAAAGAGATGATTGATTACAGAGCCCTAATGCTGTGAGATTTTGTTGCGTCGTAAAATATGTACTTATCGTGTGACGTCAATATTTATATCATCGGTGCTTGTAATAAACCAGACGGAAACGGATGGTTAATAACATAATTGCCTTTGCTTAAAATCCACGACAAAGGATAGTGTACGAATAAGTACAGATTTGTTCTTGTGTTTATCAATAGCCCGCAACGGTATGAAGAAATCGATGTTTTCGGCGTAGTGGTTTTGATCAATTCTAGGCACATAAAATTCAGCGTGCTCTGACACGCGATAGTATGCAACTCATAGAAAGTAAAATAAAAGGATGTAAAATGAGTCTGCATTGAGATGGAGTTGTTTTATAGTCTGCAATCACCAATAACCCATCGGTCTTTGTAAATTTTTCAACCAAGAATACAGCTTATATTACCGTTGTAAGCAATCTGTTTATCTTATCGCATGGTTGTCACACAAACGAGGGTCGTGCATATGCTCGTCTTATTACTTGATCCACATCGGCGCTTGCTCATCCTCTACTGGTTATACGCTAAATTTGACCAATGACACTGCAAGTGTCAAATGTTGCCTCATTGCAGTTGTGTAATAATTTGAAACATAGATGTGGCGTCGCAAGAATCCCTACCTGGGTTATGTGTTTACTGTAGGTGCATGTTTTACATTGGATATGTGGGTACATGCTTGGTATATTCGGGTAAATATCGCCTCCGTGTGGTTACATAGCATTGCGTTTCGTGCGCTGTTTGGATCGTTGTCCGTTTCGTTTTAGCTAGTCGTCCATAATACGCCACACGAGAAGTATTACCCACTATCAAACACTGCTTAGACCCAAATAAAGATAAGACAAATGTTGTTTGAATAAATCGACTCCTTTTATTGGATGTTACGACTGCCATTTAGTTTCTAGACATGCCTTGCAAATGGGACTTACACTCAAGCATTGAGGCCAACATGCAACATAAAAGCACAATATACCCACAAGGAGAACCGGTCGCTGTCATATCTATGCTGAATATACGAGGCAGCTGACGGAACATCAATCGATTTTTGTTACACGTTCTATCGTCTGTTCGTTCTGCTCTCTGGGTTGGGTTTTCACTGTTACCCAATAAACTACCAGAGCTCAGACAGGTAGGATTACAGATGCTGTTTTTCATCTATTGCAGGCGCAAACCCTTAAGCTAAACATAGCTCGTTTCTCATGATTTTATAAGTATATGTTTTACCAGGCAATAAATTATCCAGTACAACTTAGTAATGCGCAACGCAGTATAGCAGGTATAAAGCGACCTAATTATCAAACACAGATTTATTCATACAAAAGTATATGAATGAAAATCGTGTTTACGACTGGTGTATAGGTTAACATAGAAGATAGTTTATGCATTGCAATTACCGATGTTCTAAGTAATTAAAGGTATTTACTAACGGTGATGCATCTATATTTGACGCTTATCACATCTGTATCTGAAATACAAGAAAGAAGCAGTTTTTGCCTTCTGAAATAAGCTTCGATTGGTAACAAAAGTCTAGCCAATTATCACATTCTACCTCTCCCCCTCGTACTTCCCCCTCCCTCTATCTTTTCCGTTCTCTCATCAAAACAAGACCCCCGACCCCCTCCATGCCTAGGATTGGTAGTTGCAGTGATATTGACTTTAATTAAGAAAACACAAATATTGGACAATTGGTCGGTATATCTTCATTATTCACAATGTCTGAACTCCCAATCGACTGATGAAGCTAATTCTGCTCTATAAATGACAACAACTTAGTTCCCCGATGCGCCTGCGTAGAATAGATTCGGAGGCTGGTGCGCATCGTCATCTGTATAAAGCTTTAGTGTGCACATTAATCCGGTTGTATGGCATTTTACTATTCGTTGGTTGACATAAAAAGTATTGCACCCGTTTATACTTAAATACATTAACACAGATATCCCTTTTGGCGTGATGGTTATTTGGAGACATGTGTATTACAGCTGACAAGTTGGTTAGTGCTACAGTGTACAACCCCGTGGTTTCTTTATAGATATAGCGCTTTTTAAATGTCGAACAGAAAAAATGAAGCATGAGATAACCCATTATCCTAGCATCTCCACAGGACACAAATCGCCGTGGAACTTATCTAATTCTAATCGTGAGTTTTATCTAATTACTTATTATGTGACATTGTGGCGTAAGTAAACATGTCAAAGTAATTGACGGTACTGGGCGGCGTTGCACTGATGTCGACGCTTGTTCTGATTCAATCTACTGCGTGCATTTGTCAAAGAGGGATGAGGAAATAATGGAGGTTTCTGATAGATAAATATCTGTAGTATTATGATTCGCTGCATTTATCTGACGCACGGTATAGCCCGGAGAGAATTACAATCATCTTTGTCGTTTGCATAACTTTATTTGATATTGCATTCTCCATTTTTCACAAATGCGTACTACATGAGACACAATGTATATCATTCACACAAGAACAGGGACAAATGCCGAAATGCAACGACATGCGACTGTGCAAGATTCTTAACTGCAATTCTCGCAACCTAATCAAAATCAAGAGCTATCCTACTAGTATTCTTTGCTATACATATGTATTTGATATGTGGCTGTAGCTTTGTTGGACCTCAATGTTAGTTCAACAGCTAGTTGCATTATATCAATTGCAGGTCGATTAAGTTCCTTCAACAGCTGTAGTGTTATTTCGAGTATTTAATCTCATTGCAAACTGAACATGCTAATAAGTTTTGATGCAACAAATGTTTTGAGGTACTTTGGTGGTCAAGTTTACGGTCCTTATGTAGCATATTACTGCCATATTGATTGTGCATAATAATTGAGCTTAGGCGAATAGCCCTCAGAATCAGCGGCGCAAACTTGTATTCAAAGACTTGCGAATGTGCAAGATTGCTTAAAGATTGAGCTTGCAATAGACCCAGAGGAGAGAGAGGAGAGAGAGAGAGAATAGAGAGAGAGAGAGAGAGAGAGAGAGATGAGATAGAGAGAGACGAAGAGAGAGACAGATGAGAGAAAGACAGAGAGAGAGAGAGAGAGAAAGAGAGAGAGATAAGAGAGATAGATTCATACCTACAATCAAGAGCTATAAACCATAGATAAATATATATGATACATATTATATAAGATATATATATATATATATTATAAACCTATATATATCTATATATCGCTAATATATATATTCTTTGCTATATATATATATATACATATTATATATATATATATATATATTTGATATGTGGCTATATATATATATATATAGCTTTATTGGACCCATATGTTAGTTGTCAATGCATGAGCGAGACTAGTTGCTTGAAAGGAGTGCGACTATGTATATTTCAACAGGACAGGAAAGTTGGACACACGGCTCATACTACACATAACGTAACAGTTATGTCTATACTCAGAAATGAGTTGTATGCTCGCTACATCAAATCCCCTGTTGAGCACAATCTGGTCACGGAACTGTGAACCCTGTCTTGTTTTTGTCCCCATTTTAGATCAGATCAATTCAGATCAGCGAGATTCGATTACATGTAAATATTTTAGCGCGACTGGCATTTGATATTACTATTACAAATCTGACGACATGACTGTTGACGCTAGGCGCAGATGCATCATTTAAACAACACGTTACGCTATTTAATCTAATATTTGAAAATCTGTTAATAACATGCTAATAAGTAATTTGATGCAAGATTAAATGTTTTGATTTGGGTTACTTT
This sequence comes from Urechis unicinctus, assembly GCA_034190875.2. Lineage (NCBI taxonomy): Eukaryota > Metazoa > Annelida > Polychaeta > Xenopneusta > Urechidae > Urechis > Urechis unicinctus. Next base: position 19,130,589 of record CM067356.1, read on the forward strand.
GGTGGTCAGAAGTTTACGGTCCTCATATGTAGCATATTCACTGCAAATGTTCGTCCATATGCAGTGATCAGCAAAGAGCATAATAACGTTTGATACTGAATAATTCATAAATAGCCTGGTTATTACATTATGCATGAGGTTATCGACGTGTTACGGTGCGCATAGCACAATGTTCTAGAACTTTAGCTTAGACATATTGGCCTTATCTGGCAAACTGTATTCAAAGTAACGCAAATGTTGTATGATTTGATCATACAATGGCGATTATGTGAACAATAGTGCAACAAATTCAACGGGGCACGAAGTGCTTAACGACGATTGACAAGCAGGTGTGTAGCATATACAAGCGGATACGACACAATCGAGGTATATATTACTTAGTAGATGTGATATATGCAATATGCTTTTAGATGAATATAAGCAATCAGAAGAGTAGTAGACAATGACTTATGCTCGTCAGCGTCTAGATATATAATATATATAATGCATATAGATACTTGATGATAAATAACATATATAGTAGATATATTTCTCATCTTGTTTGTTGATGTATTTAAGTCATAATTACGAAGGTATACAGTCCAGGAAGATAGAATGACTATTCTGTCGCTCTTGTTTTCTTTATATATTTTCCTATAAGCAGACCTTTTCTAGTGTTTACGACCGATTGGTGTAGCAAATCAGAGAGTAATATGCGTAGACTGGGCCTATACAATTACTGAATGACAGAGAGAGTATTATTCTAACGATGAGCGGTGTATCATAGATGTGTATTTACATACGATAGCTATATGATAAAGCTAATGATCTCGGAAGTAAGATAGAACCTGTTTTAGAGACTTGGTGATCTCCACAAAACCACTATAATTATCTTGGAACAGAGTATATAGAAAGAAGAAGCAGAGAGCCAAGAGGGCTATAGATACAAGGAAAGGGATGTGTAGCTGGGGGGAGAGGGGGGACACGTGGTATACTACGAGACCAGTTGAGCTAAGACTTGAGATATATCATGATAGATAGTCTCGATCAGATGATACGCTGTGATGGGGAAAGAGGTGTTGTATACATAGTACTCAGACTTATTGAATCCGGTGAGATGCTGACTATATAACGACGGATATTTAGAGATAAAGCTAATTGGCCATTTAGGACAGAAATATTTCCCAATATATTCCATAGACCATATACTATCGATGATATATATAAGGATGTTATATATATATATTACAATATACTCTATATATATATATGCAGATATAAACATTTATATATATCAACGATGCAGAGACATATAAATATATCACTCAGAGTCAGATTGAGATTTGATAGATTAATATATATATATGCATTATACAGAGAGAATAGGTAGAAACTTGGATATAGAGAGAATACAGATGCAATATAGAGACTGCAGACCATATAGACAGATCAGATAACGTAGAGAGATCCCATCTGATATATAGGCAATACAATGCATATAGAATCCATTATATCTATTTTACATGTATATATAAAAATATTTATATATATTGAGGTGTTCTATATATTCCCTGACTATATATATATATATATAATATATATATACCTATATATATACAAGATATATATAGAGAAATATATATATATAATATATATATATATATATATATATATATATATATATATATGATTATATATACGTACATATTGTGCCCTAAAAATATAAGAACATGCATGACGTACAATATTGTGTCAATGCATGAGCGAGACTAGTTGCTTGAAAGGAGTGCCGACTATGTGATATTTCAACAGGACAGGAAAGTTGGACACACGGCTCATACTACACATAACGTAACAGTTATGTGGCTATACTCAGAAATGAGTTGTATGCTCGCTACATCAAATCCCCTGTTGAGCACAATCTGGTCACGGAACTGTGAACCCTGTCTTGTTTTTGTCCCCATTTTAGATCAGATCAATTCAGATCAGCGAGATTCGATTACATGTAAATATTTTAGCGCGACTGGCATTTGATATTACTATTACAAATCTGACGACATGACTGTTGACGCTAGGCGCAGATGCATCATTTAAACAACACGGTTACGCTACCCCACATCTATATTTCAATATTTGCAATTACCTTATCTGTTAATAACATGCGTTTAATTGTCGGGTGCTTAATCATTTCAGATCCAGAGATTATGTATTCAACTTCATTGATTTGGGTTGCTTCTGCAAAAATAAGTCATTGGTTAAATTGGCAGATGAACTTATCAGTTTTACCGCGATCATAATGCCCCACGCAATGATTATTTCACTGCAAATGTTCGTCCTGACGCCTAAACGTGCAGTGCTCAGCAAAGAGCATAACGCCACTTACGTTTGCGGGAATACATGAATAATTCATAAATTTATTGGCCTGGTTATTACATTATGCATGAGGTTATCGACGTGTTACGGTGCGCATAGCACAATGTTCTAGAACTTTAGCTTAGACATATTGGCCTTATCTGGCATACTGAAGTAACGCAAATGTTGTATGATTTGATCATACAATGGCGATTATGTGAACAGATAGTGCAACAAATTCAACGGGGCACGAAGCGCTTAACGACGATTGACAAGCAGGTGTGTAGAATACATAGAACAACTACAAGCGGATACGACACAATCGAGGTATATATGCTACTTAGTAAGATGTGCTCATAAATCATGCAATATGCTTTTAGATGAATATAAGCAATCAGAAGAGTATTTGTTGTAGACAATGACTTATGCTCGTCAGCGTCTGTTTTAGAGTAGCTTCTTGTTTATAATATATATAATGCAATAGACACTTGATGTTCACCTCATTAAATAACATGTGCGGGTAGATTTTGTTTAAAAGGTTTCTCATCTTGTTTGTTGATGTATTTAATGTCATAATTACGAAGGTATACAGTCCAGGAAGAAGCCCTAAGAATGACTATTCTGTCGCTCTTGCCTTTTCTTTATATATTTTCCTATAAGCAGACCCTTTTCTAGTGTTTACGACCGATTGATGTAGCAAATCATGCATAAGCCAGTAATATGCGTACCACATATTGACTGGGCCTATACAATTACTGAATGACAGAGACTTGATGTATTATTCTAACGATGCAGCGGTGTATCAGTCAGAGTTGTGTGTATTTACATACGATACGCTCATGTGATGGTAAAGCTAATTTTGATCTCGGAAGTAAGGATAGAACCTGTTTTAAACATATACTTGGTGATCTCCACAAAACCACTATAATTATCTTGGAACATTCGTATATAGAATGAAGAAGCATTTTGAGCCAAGAGGGCTTATGGATACAAGGAAAGGGATGTGTCTGCTGGGGGGAGAGGGGGGACACGTGGTATACTACGAGACCAGTTGAGCTAAGACTTGCAATTGATATATCAGCTTTGTGAGGTATTTCATAGTCTCGATCAGTGTCTTTGATTGATACGCTGTGATGGGGAAAGAGGTGTTGTAAGATAGTTCTGTACTCAGCAACTTACTTGAATCCGGTGTCAAAAGACCATGCTGACTATTTAAACGACGGATATTTAGTGGGGCTCTAACGCAATAACATAAAGCTAATTGGCCATTTAGGCACCCGCCAGAAATGCAAAACAATTTCCCAATTCTTCTTCAATGGTTGCATAGACCATGTCCACTAGTCGATGATATTTCTATTTAAATTGTCTCGTGTATATAAATGTTATGATGTTGTCAAGTTTTATTCAAACAAATACACCTGTACAATATACTCTAAACATATTTCATACGGTGCATGCTTACACATAATTCACGCGGATCACGCATTTATTATTTGCTATGTGTCAACGAGTGCAAAATGCGTATCGTTATTGCAAAAAACTCTTAAGCAACAACTAAAAGCTGCTGTTCACTGCCTGTATGCACTCAGAGTCGAGATTGATGCGAATTTCGATGCAGACATTAATAATGTTGATATGTATTTTGCATTCATAAAGCGGGCATATTCCACATTTACGAATTAGGTAGAAACTTGGATATACGCTTCTCAAAAAGAACACAGATGTTCATGTGTTGCAATTTTATGTTGCGTTTCATTTCAATAGGACAATCTGGCATGTGCAGACCATATCCGAGCACAACCCTACAGATGACAGATCAGCAGTTTACGGTAAACGTAATTTGAGCTTATCAGTCCCATCTGACAGCATAGGCAATACAATGCATATATTGAATTCCATTCATGTGACATTCTCGACACGTTTTACATTGATGTTCTAGCCTTAAATTTAAACTTTGTCCCACAATGATGTTTTATAAGGCCGTTACAAATTTGGGTGTTCTATGCCTTGTTTGAATGTGTTCCCTGACGAGAGTACAAAATAATCCCATTGATTTATCTTGTAGTGAAATACTTGCCGATTTTCATCACCGACGTGGCACTACAGAACTATGCTTGTCTTGGATACGCCATCAACAACTACACGACTGTTCATGTCCGCTGTCTTGTAGCTAGTTGTCCACAAAGGAAAATTCGTTTTTCAGTTA